>CM053601.1:23939331-23985486 GCA_028646575.1 Pseudocheirus occidentalis | reverse complement strand
CTGAAGGAATTATTCTCTTCAGAATGCTTTTGAGATTCTTTTTCCATCTGGGAAATTCGACTTTTTAAGGCATTCTTCTCCTCATTGGCTTTCTGGGCCTCTTTTCCCATTTAATCTATTCTTTAAAGTGTTGTTTTCTTCAGTCATGTTGTTGACTCTCTTTTCATGGTTTTTTCGCATCATTCTCATTTCTCTTCCCAATTTTTCCTCCACTTCTCTTATTTAGTTTTCAAAGTCCTTTTTCAGTTGATGTATAGCTTCTAGGCATTCTTCAATTGTCTTGGAAGCATTTGGTGTGGGAGTTCTGAGTTCTGGGCTCTCTTCCTCCTGTTCCATTCTTTGACCCTTTTTATCCACAAAAAATGATTCTAGAGTTTTATGGGTGTTTTTATTTTGCTTCCTTTCCCTCATTTGACCAGTCAATTGATTGGTTGGTTTTTTAGGTCTGTGAAACTCTGCTTCCAGGGGGGAAGCTTTGTCCCAAATCACTGGGGTTTTCCCAACTGCCAGAGCTATTGGGGGGTGTTGCAAGTCCCCCCAGCTTTGGCTTGCTGAAAGTGCACCCCAGGACCATCACCCAAGACCACGATCTGGATCCAGGCCGCTCAACGCAAGAGCACTTGGTCCTGATCAATCCATTCAGTCCCCCTGTGGAATCCGCAGGCCAGGGACTCTGAAGTAGCCTGGTGGGGGCCGCCGCCAGTTTCAGCAGTTCCCTTCCCCCACTGCTTCCTCACCCTGGGGGCAGATTGGCTGAACTGCTTTTACAATTCCCAAAATAATTTTCAAAGTTTCACTTTCACTAACCATTTCTGACCCTTTAAAGATACCCTTAGGCAGGTGCTTTAGATTTTCTTTGAAGTAGATTCATGCTGCAGTTTGGGAGGCTCCTCGTGGCCATGACCACTGCTGCGGTTTTGGGCTGGCTGGGTCTCTGCTCCACTGCAGTGCGAGCTGCGCCTCTCCCCCCCCCCCCCCCCCGTTCCTCACGCCTTGGCAGATGTGGAGGTGCTGGAGGTGCTGCTCGGCTCAGCTCAGTCCAGCTCCCTCCCAGCATCCCAGGCCTGGCCGTGGTCTCGGCTTCAGGCAGTTCCAGCCTTCGTTCAGTCTGCCACAATGAGCCCCTGCTGCCGATCTGCCTTCAGTGAGAGGTGGGTTCTCTGTATTTTTGTGTGTCTGAGACTCCTAGACTTTATCTGAGATCATAATTTTATGGGTGTTTAGGGTGGCGGTGTGGGAGCTGCGGGACCTTGCTACGTCTACGCCATCATCTTGGCTCCACCCCCTCGAATACCCAAATTCTAACTTTTAATGTAATGTTTTCCTCAATTAGCTTTCATTGTTTCTTTTCCATTTGACCAATTCTGCTCTTTAAGGAGTTGTTCTCTTCAGTGGATTTTTATGTCTCCTTTTCCATTTGGCCAGTTCGACTTTTAAAATAGTTTCCCAAGCTGTTGACTCTTTTTTTTTCTTAATTCTGTTGCATAATCTTAATTTATTTTCCCAATTTTTTTCTACTTCTCTTATACAATTTATAAGCTTTTTTTTCTTTTCTAAGAGTCGTTCAATGAGTTCTCTCTGAGCTCAACTTCACTTCCAATTTTTCTTTGAGGTTTAGCCCAGAGGTGTTTTTGAGATTGTTGTCTTCTTCTGAGTTTGTGTGTTGGTCTTCCCTGTCATATATTTTTGTTGTTGTTATTGGTGGTGGTGGTTTTTGCTCATCTTTTTACATTTTTTTGCTTTTTCCTTTCTTTTCAATTTGATCTCTGCTCCCTGGGTGGAATGAACTCTGTCATAAGCCTCTTATGTGGATGGTTTCAGGCCCTGGATGTTTACCTGGCTCTATGCTGATGCTGCCCTGAAGCCCACAGGAGACCCTTGTTCTGGTGCTGTGTTGAGAGAATGAGTTGAAGAGTGGCTGGGAGTGCTAGAGATTGTAGGAGTCTGGCAGCTTATATGGTACTGAGCTGGGGTCCTGGTGGTTGTTTCTGTCAAGTGCTTATGGGGTGTTTCTTTGGTTCCTTGGTGCTACACTGACGCATACGTTGGTTCTTGGAGCGGGAATCTGCCAGTTCCTCTTGCCATGCTAAGGCACATGGTGGGGTTCAGGTGCTGGCATTTGCCTATTCCATCATACTAGGGCTCAGGATCACCCATTGCTTTGCTGAAATGGGGCTTGCTGGGATGCTTTTGTCCTGGAATGCACTGTTCTTTTGCCTGAGAAAAATGGACCTTTCTCATCTAATCCTAAAAGACCACTCTCCCCAGTCTTTCTTCTGGTACTGCTCTTATGGAACTTCTTCTGAGGTGCTATTTCATGGTGGTTTGGAGGTGAATATGGGATAATTACAGCAACTTATTGCTTACTCTGCTATCTTGGCTCCCAGAAGTAGAATCCAGTAATTCTAAAATTATCTCTTCTTGACCTATTCATCAGTTATTTTTCTGATGAGAAAGTTCAAATTTTATTCTAATTTTTCATTTTTTTTGGTTTTGTTTCATTGCTTCTTGACATTTCATCAAGTCATTAATTTCTACTTCCCTGATTCTAATTGAATTATTTTATCCATTTAATATTTTCATCTTTTTCCCATTTGGTCAATTTTGCTTTGTAAGGAGTTCTCTTTAGTTATTATTATTATTATTATTATTTACCATTTTGCCTGTTCTATTTTTAAAGGCATTTTTTCTTTAGATTTATTTGGGCCAATTTCACCAACCTGTTGACTCCATTTTCATGATTTTCTTGTATTTCTTTTTACTGACTTCTACCTTTCTTAATTGATTTTTAAGCCCTTTTTTTTGAGCTCTCCCAGGAATTATTTTTGGGGCCTGAGACTGATTCACATTTTTCTTAAAGGCTTTGGGTATAGCTATTTTGTTTATTATTTTTTTCTGAGTTGGTGTTTTGAAATTCCCTGTCATCATGGTAACTTTCTATTACAAGGTTCATTTTTTCTTGTCTGCTGATTTTCCTGCCTATTTCTTGATTATTAATTTTTTTGGTAAAATTGGGCTCTGCTCCCAATGTAGAGAGTACACTGTCCCAAACTTCAGGATTTTTTGTGTTACTGTTTCAGTGTTAGTTCTGGGGATCTGTAAATTTTCAATTCTTCCAAAGTAGTAAAATCTTAGATATAAGTAGAGTTATGGTCACTGCTCTACTGGTCTTTGCTCTTGTCTGTGAGCTAACACACACACTCTTTTCTGCCCCAGAACTGTGACCAGGGTCTTCACTGGGACTGTGATAGGGAACTACCTATGGATGATGCTATAGAGTCCTGCACTCAGCAACAGCAAAGGATCCCCCATAATCTCCTTCTGAACAATTGCATGGCCTGTTAACATCTATGAACTGAGAGCTCCAGAAGCAGCTGCTACCAACTGGGTTGCCCCAAGGTCTGCTGCTGGTTTGCCAAGGAGTGATCTGTGGTAGATTGTGTCCCCTCTCACCCCAGCGAGGCAGACTTTCTGCTGACCTTTTAAGTTGTCTTGGACTGGAAAATTGTTTCACTCCATCCATTTGTTAGGTGTTTCTCCAGAATTCCTTTTGAGGTGTAATGTTAAAGTTTTTTGGGAGAGAATTATGAAGACGTCTGGTATCTCTTCCTTTACTCTATCATTTTGGTTCTATCCCAAACATGAATTTTTTTTTAAACCTTATTCTTGGAGTACTTAATCTTTGCCAGAATTCCAAAGGAGTCTATGTCACACACAAAATTGACAATTCTGGCCCTAGTGGCTTTTCTCTAGTTCTTTTTAATATTTTTGCATCTCAGTTTAATATACAAAGACTGGTCTTTTCTCTCTCCCTTGTTCTTGTAACTTGAGCAACCCTCCTTCCCATTCATACATGGCTTTCATTCCATATTTAATGGCACTTTTCATATGTATGTAAGAAGAGGCAGTAGTTTTGTTTAGTAGATTTTTAAGTTATAAGCCATCATTATTGTAAAAATCGAGATGTAAAATATATTATTTCATTCTTTGTGGTTTTTCCTTTTTTGCTTTTGCAAAAAGGCACATAAAACTTTCTCATAGATAGATATACTTAGGCAGACTCATCCTTCTTCCACCGTCCATCTCCCTCTACTCTGATATCTATATGGTTCATTCTAGGACACCTCTTTCCACATTCTTCAGTTTTTTCCAACTAGAGTAAAATGATCAATTCCAAGACAAAGAAGAGGCATATTAGACACAGAATATGCAGAATGGCCCATGATGTGTAGTACAGAGAGACTTAAGTAGAAGATTTCAATCTCCACCCAACCACCAGGGCTCCTTCTGAAAAGTTTTATAACTTCATCATACACAAAAATAAGGAAAGAGTAAGGGAAGTCATGGAACTGCCAGGTTGGTTTGATAGGATGCATCCTTAGGGTAACATTCATTCTGGGACAGTATGAAAGTAAGGCAGCCAGAGGAGTTTCTTGAAAAAGATCAAATAGTAAAATCTTGTTCTTCATTTCCTATTAGAAGACTAAGTTCCTTCTGGTTTTACAAATGACCAAGGCAGTCCAGTGCACCATCATAATACTGATAAAGGTAGCTGTGTGGTGAGTAAACTCCACTATTTTCTTCTGTTCATAGGTCCACTGGTGACCATAGAGGTCTTCTATATCATTTACCCATTGGTCATCCTATTCCACTTAAATTCCAAGGGAATCCAAGTTAAAAATCCCTCTTCTGCCTCTAACAATGGGGAAGTCACTTATAGTTTCTGATTTTTTGTTTCTCATAGTGCCTTCCTTGAAGAACAAGAAGGAGTGAATAGTCCAAAGGGTTTCCAATCATGAAAGCTCCGAAGACTTCTAGAGCTGCTCACAAATGCACAAAATCTCCTGGGGAGGAGAAGTAACTATAAGGAAGTGTCAAATTGGGATAATGTATGTGAAGTCATTTACAAACATTAAAGTGTTACATAAATATCACCAATTAATATTGATGACACATGCCAACTGATTTGCACCTACTAGGAATCCTTCCATTTGCTATTATATCACTTGTAAATAGAATTCTTCTAAAATCACGGTCCATGATTCATAACTATAGAGAATATTTGGGAGTACACTTTCATTAAGGTTAATGTGGTGGAGTAAGAGGATGTGAAAAGGCTCAGATCGTCTGTCCCTTTTCCCTCCTAGTATAAATATTATTTCTTAATTTTTGCTTTCTGGAGGGCAGTTGGGGTTAAGTGACTTGCACAACGTCACATGGCTAGTTTTTGTGTTAAGCGTCCGAGGTCAGATTTGAACTTGGTTCCTCCTGACTCCAGGGCCTGTGCTCTATTCACCATGCCACATAGCCACCCCCTCCTAGTATAAATAAATAAAAAAATGCCCACATACATTTAGGTGCACATGTATCTATATGTGTGTAGAAATGCATGTATACAAAAATATGTGTGTGTGTATTTGAAAAGACAAAAAACACAAGAACAGAAAAAAGTGAGGACAACCACAGAGCTCCAAATGAGAATAGTACCTCACAAAATACAATACAATGAGACTGAAAATTCTTCAACTAGAAAAAAAGTTTGAAACCCTTAGAAGCAAAAGTGATAGAACTAGAAGACAAACCTCAGAGAACTCATCTTAGTCATTATATACCGCTCCCCATTTCTTTAAAAGTAGTTGTCTATATACCACTTTCAAGAAGTCACTAAAATGAGTTTTCTAAAAGTGGCAAGATCTAGGCACAGATGGCCAAAAGATAGAATGTACCAATAAGAGAAATGTCAGATTCAACTCTTCCAAATGTATTGCCACAAAACTTTAGAACTTTGTTGATAAATAAAGAATTATGCATGTGGCCTGAATTTGTGATACATAGGATTATTCATCCCTTATGAAGAAACACAGGAAAACCTAGAACACAATTTGCAGAAAATCAAAGCACATGGTTGGACTGACTCTATGAAATCTTCTACCTAAGAAGACTAGGAATCATATTCAAAGGTAAATATATTTTTATTCTCTATGACATTTCTCCAAGAAAATAAAGGTCATTTTGGAACCTTTGACAACTCAGGAATATAACAAGTAATAATAATAATAATAATAATAATAATAATAATAGTAATTTACTTAGCTCTTTAAGGTTTGTAAAATTCTTTACAAACATCTCATTGATTCTCACAGTAACCTTTCAAACTGAGTGCTATTATTATTATTATGATAATTTTACAAAAGAGGAAACTGAGGAAGACCAAGGTTAAGTTACTTGCTTAGAATCATAGAGCTAGTTTCTGAGGCAAGATTTGAACCCAGTCCTTCTTAAGTTCAGATCCAATACTGTGCTACCTACTTGCCTTTAACTAATTCCTAAAGGGATCATACTAAATTGGTAACATTTGATATGAAAATCAGTGGTGGACATTAGGTCAAACCTCAAATCATTAAACTATGAGAGGGGGACTCTATATAAGTATTGTATGAGTTTAGTAAAAACAATAGAATGGAGGGGCTGGGGGGGAGAGGAGAGCCTTAATGTGAAATTATCTCAAGAGACAGGGTGACATAATTAGATGGAAAATTAGTTTTATTTAAGGTAATTATCTTCATGGGTTCTATCTGGCCTCAGGCACTTACTAGCTCTGTGACCCTGGGGAAGTCACTTAACCCTATTTGCCTCATTTTCCTCACCTATAAAATGAGCCAGAGAAGGAAATGGCAAACTCTTCCAGTATCTCTGCCAAGAAAACCCCAAATAGGGTAGCAGAGAGTTGGGTATGATGAATCAACTAAACAATAGCAATGGGAATTTCCATGCAGCCCAAGATATCAAATAAATAAATTCCAGCAGCAGGACATTCTGACTAAAACTGAAGTTTACAAAGAGTCTTGGTGGAGAAGTAGAAGAAATCAATAAATTAACAAGTGAATGAGATTCATACACTTATTATTTAGCAAGAAGAAAATTTAAGGGAGAAGATAGAAGCTCAAAACTATTTGTTTATAAACAACAGGAATGCTGGGGGAAAAAAGTGCTAGAGAGGTGAAAGAGGAGAGTGGGGTAATCCTAATAACATCTCTACTGTACTTAGGAAAAGGAAGTTGGAGAGTAAAAAAGGTAAATAAAAAAGTAATAAGTCAATTGAACCTATATAAAAATTCGCATTTTGTTGGATGGTCATATGCTAAGTTTCTCTATTAATAGGAAAAGAAAAAAGAAGGTGGAAAGGTGAAAACATAGACACATAAAATATTCCAGTGTAGAAAATATAGTCAGTGTTTTGGGGAGGGTGTTGGGTTAGTGTAGTGTTGTGTCTATAAAAACAAGGATTCAAATTATGTCTAGTGCTCTGGATATCTATGAGAGTGTCTCTGTGTGCATATAAGATTGAAATTATAAGTGGGCATGACAGAGGAAGAGTCAGATGTAATAATTATAACTTTGAAAAGTGATACATTGAAATAATCTATTAAAATGGGGTAGAGGATAGATAAAAAGTAAAGACTCAACAATATGTTGTCTACAAGAAAAATAGCTAGGACAGAAAGATACTTATAGATTTAAAATTAGGTATTGGTAAAATAGCTTCATTTGGAAAATTGAAAGCTAAAGTCATGATTTCAGCTAAAGCTGATTTCAAAGAGAAAAACATTGAGAGGTAAATGTAGTAACAAAATGGTTATTATCTCATGACTAGAGGGATAATGGAGAACAAAATTATATCAATATTAACTGAATTTTTAAAAAGTATTTTTCCAATTGTGTGGGGAGAGTTGGGAGGGAGAAAAGACATCTTCTTTATATATAAAAATACAATAATTTAATCAAAATAAGTTCTAACCATAGTTGTTCATGACTTTCATATCTCTTGACTTGGAAATGAGAAAAGATGTTTGCTGGCTGATGTGATTTCTTGGCTCTTTTGGTCACTTCATTATAGCAATCAATTGACATAAGTCAAACATTTTCAGGAAATATTGACACAATTTATGTTGCTGTCTGTTCAACACTCACTCTCTCTCACTCATCTCACTCACTCACTCACTTAAATTGCTCTAGTTGCTCACTTAAATTGCTCTAGTTCTTTCAATTGAATATTACATTTTCTCTTTCTCATTCTTTCTTCTAGCTTGTTTTAGATTTTCAACTTAGCTCTAACAAACTGCTGATTTAGAGTTGACTCCCACATTGGCAACCAGTTATTTCTTGACCATTAAAATATCATTGTTTTAAGTTTTTTCAGATATTATTTGGTATTTTTCATAATTGGTGCCTCCCAATTCTCTTCTTGAAGAAAGCATTCTTGATATTTAGACATTATTTCTGTAGAATGCATAAATCCATGATCTGTTTTACTTCTTGTCACTGACCAATGCTTTCAAAACTATCTTTTTTGCTCTTCTTTCCTATTTTCATTCATATACTGAAGTCATCAAATATGCACGTATATGTTTGTATAACGTGCACATATATATGCATGGGTGTGAGTTCTTATCCAGTTCTTAACATATTTTCCCTCATCTTATCCAATAGATTTTGGTAAGAGAACTGTGATTTTTCTCATGGTCATAATTTTGCTGATGTGTATCATGGGCATTGAATTATGAGAGGTTGAAGTATTCAATGCAATGATTTCTTGTTGCCTTTTGATTTGTGATAAGATCAGTTCTCCCACTTCTTTGGATTCTCATCCAAGGAAAACCTATGAGATTTTCCTCCATTTAGATAAAACTTACTTCTGCTTTTTAGTTTAATTTATGGTAGAATATGGAAAATTATGGTAGACTATTCATCCTATATGAATAGGAATCATTTCCTCAAGAAAGCTTTCAGATAACTCATTGTTCACTAGCAAGGATCTCAATATTAGAGAACCAAAAGGTAAATTAACATTTTTGAAACTTGGATTCTTGGCACCTGTTGTTCCATTTTCCGCCACTGACATTAGACATAGGTCAATTCCTACATTCTCTTGACCCCAGTTTAATATTAGCTATCCCCAGAAAATTAAACTTCTGGGAAAGTCCACCATCTATCTACAAGGAGATGAAGGAGGCACAAAAATGAGAGGTACTTCATATTTTTCTTTTTTTGTAAGTTTCTGTTTGATCAAAGAATTCATTACCAAGTGACCATTTACTAGAGATAAGGTTCTTCATGCTTAGCTATGCAGGTCCTTAAACAGTATCCATAATCTTTTCCAAGGCCATTCTGGAAGCATTTCCAGCATGACAGAACCTACTAGACCTTGAGATACAGGTACACTTTTAAGAACTCTGAATCATCTCCACATTATGATGAGAAAATACAAGATCTTATGGAGTATGATATTAGACATAATACAGAAAAATAAGTCCACAAAATAGAAAGGGTCAGCAAATGAAGACCAAGAACTAAATCTGGTTCACCCATTTCCCTCATTCCTCAGATACACCTGTTATACCTGGTGGTAATAATTATTTTTACATTTTGAAATAAAATTTTATTGTATTTTAAAATGTAAAAGTCATTCTGATCTCTTGATCCCTACAAAAACAGGTTGTGGGTTGAATTTGGCCTCAAGTTGTGGATTTGTGAGTCTTGGGCTAGACTATATTGATCATATATGTGTTAGTATGATGGCCAACAAACCTGAGAAACATAAGACTAATTGGATAAACTTAAGAAAATACTGGAGAAAGTATCCATTATTTAAAGAGTTGGGGGAAACTGAACAATTTGTTAGCTAATGGAAGTGAATCCCCCAAAAATTTCCCCATAAATTCCAAATTCTTCACTGAATTAATTGCATACATAAAAAAAACATAACAGCTAGAGTATAGGATTATTTATGCCTGTCACAGTTATGGAGGAGGGGTACATGTTTACCAAATTGCACAGTAGAAGAAATTGTAAAAGATGAAAGTGGTGAATTTGATTATATAAAAATAAAAGGTTTTTGTATAACAAAAAGCTTTCAGGATAAGAGTAAAAAAAAACTGGACAAAATAAAAATCTTTCCATCAGATAATTTTGACAAAATTAGTTGGCATTCAAAATCATTCCTTCACTTGTGCTTTGACCAGACAGAATCTTAAACTACTGAATGGCATATCTCCCACTTTGCTGTATCTCCCACCATAATGGTAATGGAACTTAAAGATCCCCCTGTCTTGGCTTGGTTTTCAGGTTGAGTGTTGAAACCCAGAGCTTGTGAATCCCACTTGTGGGATGGAATTGTTGAGGTGAACAGAGAGGGCTGAACTGTGAGGAGCTGGTGCTGTGGATTTAGAGAGAGGCACAAGCAGAGAGAAGGTCCAAGCTGAGAGAAAGCCCAAGCCGAGAAGGCCAGAAGGACTTTTGGAGAGCAGTATCATGGAGGCAGAGAGAAAGAGAGAGAGAGAGAGAGAGAGAGAGAGAGAGAGAGAGAGAGAGAGAGAGAGACAGAGAGAGACAGAGAGACAGAGAGAGAGAGAGAGGAGAATTTCTGGGGGCCAGAGTTGCTGAGAGACTGCTGAGAGCCAGCTGGAGCTGCCTAGGACTTTTGAGAACTGCCACCTGGAGGTGAAGCATGGCAGTGATACTGGTAGTTTGTCTATTTTGATGTTGCTTTTCCAGATTCATCTGCTGGTGAAGGCCAATGCTTTTGTTTCAGAGGTTCTGTAACCTTGCTTTTGTTTCAGAAACCCCGAAGAATGATTTTCTTGGTGTATGTGTACAGAAATCCTGGAAGAGGGTCTTATTGATGTTTTCAGGAGTTCTGGGACTATTCTGCTGGCAGAGAGTGAATACACTGAAAATGTATATTGTGGCTTTGTTAAGGCTTGTCCTCCCAGGAACAGGGATTATCGAGAACTTGCCTGTATTCAATGCTGTGAGGATATCTTAACTTTCTTGTAGCTTAAGGGTGGATGGCCTTTTGTGCTCTACCCAGTCCCTTTTGAGAAAAGTGCTTGCTGTTAATGTATGCCGTTGTAATTCAGTTGTGATCCAGGGGTGGGAAACTTTTTACTTTTTGTGCTCTGTGATTGACCAAATAAATGTCCTTTCTTTATGATTGGAAACAAATCTCCATTTGAGAAGAGAGACTTTGTTGACTGACTAAATGAATCTTCTGCCCAGGGGTGAGGTACTGGGACCTTGGTACTTTGAAATTGAATTGAGGACTTACTAAATTATTGAATTATGCTATATTTTGATTTTCTGTAAATGTTTTGCCCTAATCTGTCACTGAATAAATGGAGTTTGCTATGCTCATAATCTGAATTTATAAGTTGCTTTTGTATGGCATTACATACACCGTGATCAATGATGGGGGAAAGAGAAAGGCATCTTCCCCTCATTCCCATTAGATGTCTTTCTTCACAAGGGGCTTCCAGGCCTTTACTACTTTGGAAAACAATTCTGTATCTAGGGTTTCAAATGCATGTCTAATTTTTATTTATTCAAATGAGGTTTTTTTCTTCAATTCTGTCATAGAAATGTATTCACACCTCACAAAAGGATCAGGATGTAGACAGAATCTTTACAATTAGTGTGACTTATCATTTACACCTTGTAATTATATTCTGGGTTCTCTTGACTCAGGGTTAGACATAGGTCAATTCCTACACTGCCCCTAATTTAATATTAGCCATCCCCAGAAAATTAAACTTCTGGCAAAGTCCACCATCTGCAATTCTGAATATCTTTCTAGGGCATTGGGGGAACCTAAATCATTGTCTTATTGAATGATTTCTCTAGTGATTCATAGAGTACTAAAAAGACACATGCAGTAAAGTGGTTCAGTTTTATCATAAGTTATAGGTCTGTGTGCTGATGAAAGAATGTTAATAAGGATACAAGTTTAGCACAGCTGGTAGGCCTGGGAATGACATACTCTACAATTCAGCATTATGTTTATTTTACAAGCAAAAATTACAAAAGTACCACAGGCTACTGCTTTTTGCTACTTGGAAAGATCTTCTACAACCCAAAGAAAATAAAGAAAAAAAAAGAAAATCAAGACTTTCAGATGAAAAGAATCCCCCAAAGCTCCCAGAACAACTGGAATTGTCTTCAGAGAGACTAGGAATCTAATGGTGATTGGAGGTCATCTCTCTACAGGTGGAAAAACAAGTCACTTTATCTCAGCATTTTTAATAAACAGAGACACAATGGATTTGGAGGTGGCCTGTGACACTGGTCACCTTTTTCTTGTCCCTCTTGCCCCATCTTCTACTAAGGGCCTATTCTTCCCTACATCTACAGTAGTAAATTTGGTGTAGTTCAGGAGGGAGGGTGAGAAATTTCTTTAGGAATCTCTGCAAAACATAAGGAATCTGAATGGAGTTCCAAAGTCAATTTTTACAAAGAAAAGCAGGCTAATTTTAAAAAGGAAAACAAACTCAGAAAATCCACAAATAATTGTGGGTATCCCAAAAAGGAATTAAGTATTTGAGGCTGGTTTATCAGAAATTCTAGCCCCTCAGGCAAACTTAATTCTACGAACTTAAAGTCCATATGTACATCAGAACAACAAGGCTTACAAAATTCTAAGAAAAGCAGTCAGTCTGCTGAAAGGATAAAAATAAATGGCATGTGTGCTTTATGTGAATTACTAGTCAACATCCTAAGGATGCAAAATCCATACTGTTCAAATTAGCTTCCATACTCATAATGGGTATAGTAATAAAAGAGATATTAATACTTAAGCATTTTACCCTACTAAAGTTATCTTAAATAAACTGGTCTGACTCGTAAAGGAAACATATCAGGAAGTGAAGTGTCTAATTGTAGTCTAAAATGAAGAAGATAAAACACTAAATTTTTTCTTGAGTTGATTCTTGCAATACTAGGGCATCCAAAAAAACAATCAGTGATGGACAGTCTCCTTAGCCAGTAACTAAAATATTGGAAACTCAAATACATCCAAGATAAAGCACGTGTGATGTGGCATTCCCTCCTGTCAATTCACCATGGGATACTTACCATTCTTAGGTTTTAGGTTGTGGAGTCTGCATACAAATTTGCTTCCTGTTACAAATCATGTAGTAGTCACAATTACCTCTTAACAAAAGCTATTTTCTTTTTACTAAGATGGCATAGTGAAAAAAATAGCAATAATGATTTCTTTCATAAATCTAGAGTGCACTGTATTACAAACACAAACATTGTCCATGAGAAGAGCAGACTCAAATTTAGAACGACAACTCACAACTTACAGAAATGCATACTTGTGATCTTTCCTTTGCGGAACCCTCATACAGCTACTTTTGAGTACAATATCACCGCTGGGCAGGTTGATTAGCTTGGATATGATCTTTTGACTGAGTCCAGGTTTTACAGAACAAATTCTTTTATAAAGGGGATTTGTTCTGTGAAGTTTGAATTCAGTCAAAAGGCTGCACTTGAGGGCCTAGAAGGCCACATGAGGCATCAAGCCCATGGGTTCCCCATCCCTGGTCTAACATAATAAATTGTTAGCTAAATTGATAACCAGAAATTAAATTGCCAAAATTTATGATTTACATTGGTTTATTTTGTATCCTACAACTTTGCTGAAGTTGTAAATTATTTCAAATATTTTTTATTCAGTTGATTCTCTAGAGTTCTCTAAGTATACCATTATATCATTCACAAAGAGTGATTATTTCATTTCCTCACTGCCTATTCTAATTCCTTCAAATTCTTTTTCTTCTCTTATTATTATAGCTAGCATTTCTTTATTATTTGGATAAAATATGCCCAACAAAGTCTATTAGATTTTCATTATTTCCATTGCCCCCTGTGATCTAGTTCTATAAATCAATATTGGCTGTAGTCAACTGTACTTTCAGGAAACTGAAGAGAGGTCATTCAGACCAATTTTGGGTCAGAATTACAGAATAGATCTTCCTGCATTAGAAAGATTAAAGCTTTGCACAAATATTTAAAGAAACAATCACCACCTCCCCACGAATATCATCCAGCAAAAACATAAATGGATGACATCTTTCCTTTGTCAAGTGCAAAGTGAATTGGAAGAAAGAAAATTCTAAGATACTCTCTCTAAATAACAGTGGGTTCACCAGGGAACACAACTTTGCTGATATGAAAAGGGAGCTTTAAAACTCTGTAGGAGTCAATGCATTCATGTCTCTTGGTTTGATGTTATGGGTTCATGGAAGATGTTTCTTTCCTTCTGTCACTGGAAGGTCCGTCTTCGGTGGCTTGAAGTTGCTGGGTCTTTTACAGTTCTAGTAGCCTGAACCCAAATGAGCTCCATTGGTGATGGCTTCTGAGTAGCTCTGTAAGACTGGACACTGAAACCTGAGTCAGATTTCTGAATGGCTCTTGGTCCAAAAAAGGCTCCATTGTTCAGATGAGGGTTTGTCTCTGTCTCCATTTCCAAAGTCCATGCTGCTGACATCTAGGCCAGGTCAGGAATTAGAAGATCCATGAGTAAACCAGCCTCTGGGCTTTTGTTTGGGAGAAGAATAGGCTGTGCTACTCAGAGAAAACTGGGTTAAACAATCAGTCTGTCTTCTTTTGTCATTTTTCCCTTTTGTAACTTCAATTTATGGACTGCCTATGCCACACAGTGTTATTTGGTTTCTTCTGTGGTGAGGTTTTTTGGGGAGTGTATCCTGTGTCTGTCAACCCTGCCTGTTTCTCAAAGCACTGGATGTTGTCTTGTGTCTGTTTTGTAATTAGAGAATTCATGATGATGTGTGTAGCTTTGGCCTTCACCACTGGGGCCTTGTTCATTTGGTCACTGGAAGCTGAGGGGATTATGGAAAAACTATTTTTTCCTTCCTCAACCTTGGAAAGCTGTTGGTACCTCCAATCTAGGATGAACAGTTTTTTTTCCACAGCACTTTACTGGCCATGTCAGAATAAGGCTGAGTCATTTGGTGTGGGATCCTCCGGGACATCTTCATAACTGGATGTTTGTCAATGCATTCCAACTGGGAAAGACATCTTGCCTAGAAGCCCACCTGTACTGTGCTCAATAGTAGGCACATCTGGCTCTCTGGATGATGCCATGAAAGACTGTGATCCTGGTGTTTCTCAAGATATACATCCAGAACTCTGATTCCCAGATATTCTCTGAATGTCTATGGAAGTTACGCAGATAAGACAAAGATGTCAAAAGGGAACATTTTGCAGCTAGTGGTGAACTAGCAAAGAGTCCCAAGAAGCTCTCATGCAGAAGCTCTACAGACAGTTGGGTTTCAATGAGAAGGGGGCAGGGCGGGGGGGGTTCATGGAGGAAAGGGAGGAAAAGAGATAGTCTGCAGTCCAAGGCTCTGACATGGACAGGAAACTGAGACTAACAAGGCTCCAGGTCCCCATCACTCCTTAAGTGCCAAAGCATGTGGCAAATCAAAGCCATGACACAAGTAGTACCAAGACACAAATGGACCTCAGCTGGCAGAAGTAGAGTGAAGTGCCATAGCTAGCATTTCTAGTACAATATAGAATAATAGTGGTGATAATATGGATCCTTGGTTTACTCTTCATTTTATTTTATTGTAATAGTTTATCCCTATTACAGATAATGCTTGCTGATGGTTTTAGATAGATGCTAACATTTTAAGGTGAGCTCCATTTATTTCTATACTGTTTAGTGTTTTTAATAGGAATGTGTGTTGTATTTTGTCAAAGACTTTTTCTACATCTATTCAGATAGTTGAATAATTTCTGTTGGTTTTATTATGATATGGTCAGTTATACTGATACTTTTCCTAATATTGAACCAATTCTGAATTCCTAGTAGAAATCCCACTTAGTCATAGTGAATGATTTTTGTGATATATCACTGTATTGTCCTTATTACTACTTCATTTAAATTTTAGCATCAATATTCACTAGAGAATTTGGTCTATAGTTTTCTTTATCTGCTTTTGTTCTTTATGGTTTAGGTATCAGAACTGTACTTGTGTCATCAAAAGAATTTGGTAGCACTCCTCTTCTAAATTTATGCCTTGATCTTTGCCATCACAATAACTTTCCATGGTCAAATTATTTTATTATTATTATTATTTTTGCCTATTTTGTGTCTTTCTACTTTGATGTAAGAGTTGTGCTCTGTTCTTACACTGTTCCAAGCTTCTTGTACTTGGACTCAGGGCTTTGCTCCTGGCTTTCTTTGGGTCTCAGGGACTAGTTACTGGTTTGCACTGGCAGGAAGATTCTCTCTACTGGTTGTTGCTGGGGGCAGAGTCTCCATGTTGGTCTTCCTCAAAGGCAGGGCTTTGTTGCTGGCATTCTCTGGGCCATGCTTCTGGCTAGCAATGGGAGCGGGACCTTGCTATGTGGCTGATGTGCAGGGACTCATAGTTTTATAGTATAGGAGGGGCAGGTCTTGCTTGTGGCTTGCCTCGAGGCCTCACTGCAAGTACCTTGGAGAGTGGCCTGCTGCTGCTGTTTGTTTACTGAGTTCCCCTTCCACTTTAGTGTAACAGACTTTTACTGCTGATCTTCCAAGCTGTCCTGGTCTAGTAAGATCCTTACTCACTCCTAAATTCCTTCTTAGGTGTTTTACAAGGTTGTTTGGAGAGAAATTTGGTAAAAGCTGGGGAGTTCCTCCCTCACTCCACCATCTTGGTACTGAATCTTTACCTCCAGGTGTTTTTTTATGGTTATCCCACATGCCTGGAATGCTCTCTTTCTTCATCTACACCTGCTAGTTTCCTCATTTCCCTTCCAATTCCAGATAAAATCTCATCTTTTATTTGGAAGGCTTTCTCAACTTTTCTTAATTCTACTGCCTTCCATATATTAACTATTTTCTATTTATCTTGTATATAATTTTTTGTACATATTTGCTTGTTGTGATAATCTCTTTGAGGTCAAGTAGTGTGTTTTCCTTTTTTATTTTCTGTATTTCTAGTCCTTAACACACTAACCAACATATATTATACACTTAATAAATATTTATATAAAGACTGAATGAGGCCCCACTCTGAATATTTTCATGGGAATTATAGATCATAAACACTACCATCCAAATGAGTTACTTCACACATAAATACCTCATGGAATAAGTATAATATGTTACTATAGGTGTATAAGGGAAGAAAAGTAGGCAGAGATGTTAGTGACATTATTCATTAGGGTGGGTTGTACTTACTGAAAATTAAGTCACTTTTCAATTCATTCCTAATCACCCTCCTACCTAGTCACCATTATTTGCTTTACCTATTCCCATTCCTCTTGTTGTCTAGGTTTCCTTTCCTTCCAATTCTTTTTAACCACACCAATGCTGTAAAACTCAAGACCGTGCATTCTTAAGGCAAGCAATAGATAATATTATTGGTCTCTTTAGGGTTTCATCCCTTTCCTCCACATTGAACATATCTTCTTTCCATTTTTAGCCATTCTCCTCTTCCCAACTTCCTCTCCTATGTATTTTCCCAACATTCAAAAGCAGAAACACAGAAAGGATTAGCAAGAATGGAGAGAAAAATATATAGGAAAGGGAAATTTAGTGAGAAAAAAAGAGTGGACATATATACCCAGAGATATTTACGTGCCTGTTCACAGAAGGATAGAACATGGAGAATTAGACACAAGCATATAAAGTTAAAAATGAGCAAAAATGAAGTCAGAAGCAACAGTATTTTCCTCTTAAAAGAACATTTTCCCTCACAGATGAATAAAGAAAAAAAATTTCTAAGTCAATGTCATGGGCTATTCATTCCAGCATTTTTTCTCTAACAGAGTTACCAAAGGCCATATAGAAGGGTAGGGTCTCCCTTCTTCATGTGTACCTTAATTACAAGAATTATAACTAGAAAACATTTTCATTTCTCATAATCACCTAATATTGTTATTTTATCCATTTGTTTACAGAAATCTTCTTTTAATATAATTAGGCTTATATTTTTAGCATTCTTCAATAGTTGGGGAAATGATCTCTATAAATCCTTTGCACAATTTATCAAATGCTACTTCATTTGTTTTAAGCTTATCTCATATTTTTTTGCTATGTGATGATTGATAATGTGGAAGAGGGATTAGATGTTTCCTTCTTGGCCCCAGAGAGCAGACTTCAGATCAAGAGGTAGAAGTTATAGAGAATCTAATCTTGTCTCTATATAAGGAAGAACTTTTTTTAAAATGAGAACTGTCCAAGGTAGAGTGTTTGCTTGTTAGGTAGTGAGTTGCATGTCTCAGGAGGTGTCAAATAGGGGACTTGGGAACCTCTTAATAGGATGATGGGGGAGACAGTTATGCTAAATGACTTCTGTTCTCTTAAAACTCCCAGGTATCTTCCTCCCATATCTCATTCCCCCATTCTCATTTGGTATTTGATGACCTTCATGTACAATTTATGCTTAGCATTCATAAGTTTAGGATGCCCATTGTAATGAAAGGACCACTGCATTCAGAATTAGCCAAGCTGAATTTATCTGTTATTTATTACTCATGCAATCTGGGGCATACCAGTTTTTGGGTCTCAGTTCCTTCATTTCGTGAATGAAAATGTTGAGCTAGACAATCTCTAAGATTATTTCTAGATCTAGGTCCATGGTGCTATTATCATTTGTTTCCAAATAATATCTCTTAGTTCCATTGTAACTCAGATTTTATCATATATACATAGATACATAGATACATGTGTTGGTGTGTGTGTGTGTGTGTGTGCGCGCGCGCGAGTGCTGTAAAACTGTCAAAAGAGTTTTGAAAGTCTAAGGTGTTTTGTCCACTGATTGTTCTTTACCTAAATAAATATATACTCCATTCCTTCTCAAATAATTACAGTCAACAAAATTTGCCTTCACAGAATCAGAATTTCAGGATTGAGGTCACGTAGCACAACATATACCTGTAAAAGGATTACTTTTCTTTGGAAAATTGGGACATTTATCCTTTCCCTGTGCTTTGGTAACCTTCCAATTCTATGCATTCTTTCAAAGAGCAGTGACTCAACAATCATATCTGATGGTTCTATTATCATCCTAACATATATTTCATCTGGATTTGTTGGTTTAGATTCATGGAAGATAACTAGATGCTCTTTTTTATTTCCTTAGTTATTTAGGGCATAAATTTTATTTTAGCATATTTATCTTGTCATTTCAATCTCTAATATCATTTCCTTGATAGAAAAATTATAATCAAAATAGGATCAATGCTGCCTTTTTTCCTTCAGATATAATAATCCTATTCATTTTTCATGTACTCCTTTTATTTACTCTCCCCAAATATTGCTATAAATAGCCAGTTTTACTCTTTTTCTTTCTTTGAGGTTCAATTTATCTCTATTACCTATTATAGAACCTTGTCATAGTCATCTATCAGTCATCCTCATAGCTTTCTCAAGAATTTAATTATTTGCCTCGATTTTCCATTATCATCGAATGCCACCTTCATACTCAAGAACTTCAATATCCACACTTGTATCTGATTGAATACCATGGCTTCATGGCTCTTCAGCCTTCTTAAATTCCATAATGTGCATCTTCATTCCATCTCCACCCACAGAGACGTCATCTTGCCATCACTAATAACACATTAACCCATAATGGGTTAGGAGATGCTGAATGATACTAGAAGGTACACATAATCATTTTTACAGAGTCCATTAAAAATTTATGTGAGCTTATTTCAATCAGGCCTCTATTATTCTGCAATGATATGAGCTTTTATGACTATCCTTATTCTTTACTAAACATTACACAAAAGTTATTCCAAAATGTTTCTTCTTTCCTCAGATCTCATGGATATCACATTTTATCCCCTCCGTCCTTTAACAAAGGACCTTATCTCCTATTTTTTCAATGAGTTTATGAATTATTAGAATTAATTGTACTTTAAATATTTGGTAGAATTCACTTGTACATTCATGTAGCTCTGGGTTTTTTCCCATAGGGAGTTCATTTATGACTTGTTCAATTTCTTTTTTTAAAGGCAGGGTTATTTAAATATTCTATTTTCTCATCTGTTAATCTGAGAAATTTACATTTTTGCAAATGTTCATCTATTTCTTTTCAGTTGTGAGTTTAATTCTCATAATATTGAGCAAAATACCTACTGAGAATTGCTTTTATTTCTCTTCCATTGGTTGTAAATTCACATTTTCCATCTTTGATATTGCTAATGTTTTTTACTCAAAGTTTACAAATGATATGATGTCGGAGTCAAGGTACTATGTATTCAACTGTGACTAATCAGGCCAATATAGACTTGAAAAGCTCTATCACAGATTGGTCACAAATAGTTCACTGGAACATTTGAGATTGAGGAGTCTTTAGATTTGCACATTTCACATGTCCTTTGTGATACTGAGTTTCTGCTTTGCTCACAGAGCATAGCAATTTTGATGCAGGCAGGTCATGCTGGGTAGACCTGTACCAGCATCTCCCATGTCTCACAATCAGTACTAAAGTTCTTCAGAAAAAACCTTATGAGTATACTTGGACCATTTCTTTTGACCTTCGGAGTTCTTGCCTTGTACAAGTTCTCCATAAAATAGTCATGTAGGTAAACATGTATTTGGCATTCATGCTACGTGGCCAGCCTGTTGGAATTGCAGTAGAGTTTGATTTTTTGGTAGTTCATCTTGAAAGAGGACCTGAGTGCCTCATAACTTTATTTTGTCAAGCAATCCTCAGAATCTTCTTATGATAATTCAAGTAGAAGTGATTAAATTAGATAGCATGGCCCTGGTATTTGGTTCAGATTTTATAGGCATACAACAATGAGGTCAGCACAATGACTCCGTAGATCTTCAGTTTGATAGACAGTCTAATGCCTCTTGTCTCCCACATTTTATTTTAGGGTATCCCAAAAGTTGAGTTAGTCCTGGCAATGTGTGCATCAACTTCATCATCTATGTGTACATCCCTAGAAAGTATACTGCAAAGGTAAGTGAATTTCTACATTTACTATAATGGTTCTACATATGGATGATGCAATGCTGGCTGGTGGAGAAACTCTGTTTTGTTGGTGTGGTTATCAGGTCAAAATTAGCACAAGGGGCAGAGAATCCTTACTTTTTGCATCTAAGCCCCAAAGAATGCATTGACTGTACAGTCATCTGCAAGCAAAAAATTATGTACCAACTCTCTCTCCACTTTAGTCTTGACTTATAGCACTTTTAAGTTTACCATCAGTGTAGTAGCTGTCCTTGATGCCATTTTTGTCCTTTTTGCAAGTATCTAAAAGCACTGCAGAAAACATCATGTTCAAAAGCATGGGAGCAAACAGATAGTCCTGCCTCCCTCCCCTGGTGACTGGGAAAGTGTGACAACATTGTCTTTTATCTAGAACTTGTGTAAGGATATCATGAACCTGGCATGTAATATTGATGAACTTTGTCAATCAAATTTTGCCAAGATCTTTGACAGGTTGTCAGGACAAACAATAGCAGAGGCCTTGGGCAGATTGATAAACATCGTGTATAGACCTCTGTTCTGCTCCTGGCATTTCTCCTGTAGTTGTCAGGCAGCAAATACCATGTCAACCACTCCTTTACCCTTTCTGAAGCCACACCAGCCCTCAGGAATATGATCATCTTCAGTGTTAAGGGTCAGTTTTTTAATGGATGACTGTGTCAAGGACTCTTGCTGGCATGACGGGGGGAGAGAGAGAGAGAGAGACAGAGAGAGAGAGAGAGAGAGAGAGAGAGAGAGAGAGAGAGAGAGAGAGAGAGAGAGAGAGAAAAGGACAAAGAGAGAGCCCGTTTGTGATTTTCACAAGACAACCTGTTTACTTTGTCTTTATAGAAATGGACAATGGAGCCATGCTTGATCTCCTGGGGGATAACCTCCTCTTAACCAATAACCTGGAAGATTTTCATCATCTTCTATATGAGCACCTGTCAAGCACTGGAGATACAAAGACATGCAAAGATTGTTTCTTCCCTCCAGGAGTTTACAATCTAATGGGAAAAAAGATGCAAATAAATACATACAAAAAGCTGTATATGCCATAAATAGAAAATAAGTAAGAGGGGGGAAAAGGCATTTGAAATAAAGACGGATTGGGGAAAGCCAATCCATCTTTATTCCGAAGTAAAAGGTAGGATTTCAGTCGGGATTTAAAGGAAGTCAGGTAGATTAGTAGTCAGAATGGAGAAAGGCAAATATTCCAGGTACAGGTGACAGTCAAAGAGAATGCCCAGAGGCAAGAGATGGAGTGTCTCTTTTGTGGAACAACCAGGAAGCCAACGTCACTTGAACAAAGAATACATGTTGGGGAGTAAGGTGTAAAAAGACTAGAAAGGCAGGAGGGAACTAGGTTTGAAGGGATTTGAATGTTGAACAGAACATTTTGCATTTGCGCCTACAGGCAATAGGAAGTCACTTAAGTTTTTTGAGTAGGGGGTAAAATGAAAGGACCTGTGCTTTAGTGGGGGAAAGCATGTTAGGTGAGGAATGTAGGATGGATTAGAGTGAGGAGATTGTTGGGGCAGGCAGACCCACCAGTAAGGTATTTCAATAATTCAGGCATTAGGTGGTGAAAGCCTAAACTAAAGTGGTGGCAGTGTGTGAGGGTGAAATTGATAGATCTTGGCAACAGATTAGAGGTGTGGTGAAGGTGAGAGATAGTTTGAGCTTGAGGAATTAGGATGGTGGTATTGTCTTCTACAGTAATAGGAGAAATTTTTTGTTGGGAAGGGAGAGAGATAATGAGTTCTCATTTGACATATACCAAATTTACGATGTCCCCTGGTCATTGAGCTTGAGGTATCTGAAAGGTAATTTGAAATGGGAGATTGTAGGTTAGTAGAGAGGTTGGGGCAAGAAAGGTAGAGTTGAGAATCAACAGCATAGAGATTGTAATTAAATCCATGGGAGTTAATGAGACCACCAAGTGAAGCAGCATAGAGAGCAAAGAGAAGAGGATTAGGGACAGAACCCTAAGGGATGCCTATGGTTAGGACATGATCTGGAGGAAAATGCCATGAAGGTTATAGAGAGGGAAGGAATGGTTAGATAGAGAGGAGGAAAACTGTGGGAGAAAAGAAAATCTGAAAACCTAAAGAGATGAGAGTATCAAGGAGGAGACAGTGATCAGAAAATAGAGCCTGAAGAAAGGTTATGGATAGTGAAGACAGAGAAAAGGCCATTGGCTTCTGCAAATAAGAAACCATTTGTAATTTGGAGGAAGCAGTTTCAGTGGAATATTAAGGTTGGAAGCTATATTGTATGAGGTTAAGAAGAGAGTAAAAGTAGAATAAGTGAAGATGCCTGTTGCTGATAGTTTTTTCAAGGAGCTGGAGGACAAAGGACAGAAGAGATATAGGATCATAGTTAGCCAGAATAGAAAGATCCTGTGAGGTGTTTTTTTTGTTTGTTTGTTTTTGAGGATGGAATAGACATGCTTATGTTTTTAGATAGTAGAGAGGAGAACTTGAAAATAAATTAAGGAATGGGAATGATAAAGGGGATATTCTATTGGAGGAGATGAAATGGAATAGGAACACTTGAATACATGAATGCGTTAACCTTGGTAAAGAGTAAAGCTGCTTCCTAATGTGAGACAAAAGTAAAAGAGGAAATAGTAGTGGAAGGTGCTGGAATAGTAGGAGATGAGAAAGAGGGAAGAATAGAGGTCTCATTGCTAATGAGCTCAATTTTTGACTGTTAATTATGAGACAAAGTTCTTTGCCATATACTTTGTGAAGAGCACAAAAACCCAGGGAGATGTAGCACCCTCCAGATCACCATCCCTGCTTCCAGTCCAGCCATCTCAGGAAGCAACTTCTATGGAAAAAGTGTCAATCATATCCTCCAACTATCAACCAATTGCTATCTGGAGTGTAGGCAACCCAGCCTAGTTGAAGAATTGGTGCATCTTGAGGGAGAGATATGAGGCAGTATGTGCTGGAAAAGCCAAACTATAATCACTACACTGATCAAGATCTTCCATCATATCCTAGTGGAAGCAGTCCAGGACCCTGAACTCAAAGCTGTCATCATTCTAGGGTGCAATCCACATAGACATGCAACAAAGTAACTGAAAATGAAATGAAAATGAAAATGCAGGAAGGAAATGACTGGCTATCAAAACCTTTGACTCTTTCAAATGGATTAGCTTCAGAAACTAATATGATTTTACATGTGGAAGTGACATTTAAAAAGAGAAATAATCAACTGCTTTACTGCTCTTCCCTTAATGAATGTAGAGCCTTCCCACTTGACTTGTAGCTGAGACCTTACATATGTGTTATTTCCTCCATTAGATGTAAACTCTTGGGAGCAGGGATTGTCTTACTTTGTTTGATTGTCATATTTGTTTTCCCAATACTTTGGACAATGCTTTCCACATGATAAATGTTTAATAAACGAATAAGCAAACCAATCATTAATTCACTCTTCATGTTATTTTCAGCTTTAAATTAGGGTTATCATAGTGGAAAATCCATGTTTATGAAGCATCCACTGAAATTTCAAAATTTTTATTTATTAAAATGATTTTGATTTTTGTTATTCTAAACTTGAAAATGCCAACAGACATGAATATTTCTTTATTCAAAGAATAGAAAAAAGTTTGGATATGAAATCACAAACCTCTTTAATATACAGTTAGCATTTCCTTGAAAATGCTATATAATACATAATAAATTGAACACAGCATTTTAAAAGTGTTTCTACTTGTTTTTTTATGCACTCTGTTCTATTCTTCTATGCATTTAAAAAATGCTGAAATGATCCTCTAAGCATTCCTTTATGGGGGATGGCAGTAACTAGTACAACTAGTATTGCTGGATTTCCTCTTACATCAAAAATAAAAGAAATCTTCATAACAATTAAGCAAATCTAAACCATATATTAAGTGCATCTAAGAATGTACGTTTCAACCTGCAGCTCAAGTTCATCTACTCTGTCAGGCAGTAGGTAGCATGCTTCATCATTAGTACTGTAGAGTCTTGGTTGGTAAATGAATTGATCAGAGTTCTTTCCATATTGCATTTATGGTATACTTTATTCATCTAGTTTTGATTGCCTCACTCTATATCAGTTCATATGTCATCCTGGGTTTCTATGAATTCATCCCTTTTGTTATTAATTATGGCATAACAACAGTCCATTATATTCATGTTAATATAATTGGAATAGTAGCTCCCCAATTGACTGGCACCACTTTTTCCCCCCAGGTCTTTGTTACAACAGCAAAAATGATGAAATAAAAAAAATTTTGTACATATGTGTCTTTCATCTTTTTTGATTTTGGAGGTGGGGGGTGGAAATGTACTTTATTCCTGGGTCAAAGAGTATACACAATTTAGTGACTTCTGTGGTTTAATTACAAATTTCTTTCTAAAATGAGATGGCAAATTTTCAATTCCACCCAAGATGCATTAGTGCGCCTATACTGACAAAACTCTTCTGATAACTGTCACTTTCATCACTCTTTTTGTCATCTTTCCCAACCTGATTGGTATGAAGTGGAACTTAGAGTTGTGTAAATTTGGATTTCTCTATCATAAATTTCCAGCATTTTTTAAAAAAGGCTGCTGATAACTTGGATTTCTTCTTTTGAGAATTTCCTATTCTTCTCATTTGAACATTAATGTATTGAATAAATTTCATCCACTGAAATTTCAAACAACAGATTGAAGGGATTTTCAACAGGATCCTGAAGTTTTTGATCAAATCTTCTGTACATGACATTTATTATTTCTTGAATTCTAGGGACACTAAATTGCTTTCATCACAGATTTATTACTAAGAGGCAGAGTTTAGTAACTTTTTAAATTTTTATTTATTTAATTTTGATATTTAATTTTGCTCTCAATATATTCCCCTGAAGTCTGATTTGAAATAGTTCCTTGTGGAATAATTATAGCCTGAAAATGACAATTTAATTAAAAGTGCCTCTTTACAACAGAATCGACTAGAATCAATCTAATAAGATGAAATTTATTAGCGATAAATGTAAATTCACAAATTCAGATTCAAACCAATCATTTGAACAAGGTCAGTGGTTGATCTGCCAAAGAAACTAATGTGACCTAAGCATTTATACACTTAAAGAAGCAAAGAAAAGTTGCATGGCAAAATATACAGAATGTTAGTCTTGTTGTATGTTGAAAGCCTGGCTCAGGCACTATTAGTTGCATGACCCAGACCAAATTGAACAACTAGGTGGTGCAGGAGATAGAGTGCCACACTTGGAGTCAGGAAGACTCATCTTCCTAAGTTCAAATCTAGCTTCGGATATTTACTAGCTGAGCTATGTGACCATAGGCAAGCCACTTAACACTATTTTTCTTCAGTGTCTCATCTGCAAAATGAACTGGAAAAGAAAATGGCAAACTACTCCCTCATCTTGGCCAAGAAAACCCAAAATAAGGTCCCAAAGAGTTGGACATGCTGGAGACTACTGAGCAACAGCTCAGGTCACCTAATGTGATAGAGAGTGAGAAATACCTGGCTTCAAGGCTCACCTTTCATCCTTGTTGACTGTGCAAGTTCCTTGACGTTTTAGTGGTCCCAGAAAGCTTCTTACAAGCAAATATGAAGACATAACTTATTTGAGGGAGTTCAATTGCTGGGATCTCCTGATATCATGACTTCAGTTTTTTTTTTTAATGAAATTACTCTTTTCATTATTATTATGTTCAAGATTAGAGGCAATGCAAAAATCCCCTCCCCACTGTATTAGCTCTGGTCAGCCAATTTTAGGATATGTTCAATTTTGGTCACTAAATTTTAGGAAGTGTAAGATAAGCTGGAGTGTCTCTAGAGGATGATTCAACCAGGAGATGTTGAAAGGAATCTCGAAAATGACTCAGATGAAGCAAGTGGGCTATGGAGTTTAGCAAAGGGAGAACTCAGGGCAGAAAAGAGAACTGTGAGTATTTGAAGGTCTGTTTTGTAGAAAGTAAATTAGACTTGTTCTTCTTAGCCCTAGAGATCAGAAAAAGGAGCAATGACTGAAAATACAAAGAGGCAAATGTATTAAGGAAAAAAAACTTTGAACCAATTAGAGCTATCCTAAACTTGAATGAACTGCCTTAGAAGATGGTAGCCTTAGTTCCCCAGCTTAAGTTGGATGATGAAAGATCAAGACTGCTAGAAAGAATATTATTGTTTATGTAGTAGATGGGTTGGGTAGTTTCTAAAGATCCTTCAAAATTCTGGATATTCTATATAAATTAGTATTTTTTCCCAGTGTTATGCAATATTCATTTTTATAAACTTATCTATTTATGTATCTATCTAGCCAGTTATGTTATATCTACCATCAATTCATCTTTAAAAATAAATATATGATGCTTGTATAAACAGTAGTTTTATTACTTGTGGCTCTTAAAATTTGCATAGGCATTTTCAAAGAATTATTCATATTTAATAGCTTAACTTCATGAATAAAACTGGAGAACACAGAAAAGTATAAATCCCAGAGTAATTCCCAGGCTTCAGCTAGTTTTCAGCAAAATTGCCCTTTAAATGATCTTCAGCATTTCATGTTTTATATGTGAAGCCCATGAACGGCTTTGACCCATTTTTCAAATGAATTTTCTTTCTGGTCTTCTTCAAAGAAAGACATTCAGTATACCATAACACGGATATGAATCTTTTTCAGCCAAGCTGAACTTCTCTTGTAAGAGTCCATTGTTGAGACTACAATGACTTTGCTGAAGAATTATATAAGCCACTTAATGTTGGAAGGTCTATTTGAGGGGAGGTTCGGTCGGTCAATATATATTTATCAAATGCCTACTATTATTCATAGTGACATAGTACGAAGTTCCATGGATAAAAAGAAAAGCAAAAAGTTCCTGCTCTCAAGGAGCTCACAGTGTAATGGGGGAGGCAATATACAAATAATTATGTACAAACAAGATGTATATATGATTAACTGGCAGTAGTCAACAGAGGGAAGGTAGTAGAATAAGGGGAATTGGGAAAGGCTTCCTGTAGAGGGTGGGATTTTGGGTGGGACTTGAAGAAAGTCAGGAAAGCCAAAAGATAGAGACAAAGAAGGACAGAATTCTGTGAATGAGGGATAGCTAGTGTGTGGAGGAAATTTCCCAAAGGAGTTTATATCCTTTAGGTGGATACATTTAAAGAAATAAGAAATAGGGACAACAAGGTGGAAGGGAAGCTCATAGGAATCCCTCTTTATCCTAGATTCAAGACTGACACCACTAAATTAGGGAAGCCCATCAACTTTTTCGTAATGACTTTTGGATTAAGAACCTCCAAGGATCAGGAGAAGGATATTATCAGGGAATATTGGGCATAATAGTCTAAATTCCAAGTAGAAGTGCTTATGAATGATGGTTTAGGATTTCTGGGTTCATGATTTAGTGCAGCTCCTGAATTAATTCTTGTCATGACCAGTCCTAGATCAGAACATCTAGTTAAGGTGTTTTTATAGGAAGGGAAGAATCCTTGTCAGGTGGTTTATGATTGAATTAGCAACACTGAGCTCATGGGCAGAGAGACACCAATTAACTAGGAACCTGGAAATTACTCTTTTGGAATGCTTTTAGTATCAAAAGTTACCAGATATCAAGTGTTCTAGAAGAAGGACAGGCAAAAGGAGAAGGGTGCTGGATGGGAGGAAGGGTGCTAAGTGGGAGGCAGAGGTGACTCTGGAACAGATAGTTTATTGGACATAAAAGTCTGGTTTTACCTCAAAGCAAGAGAAAGTAATCAGTAATAATTAAGGTATGTTTCATGTAGCAAATACACACTTAAACTGCTCTCACAAAAATCAGAGTGAATTTTGTAAAAATGTTCCTGTTCAGTGCATTTGTAACCAACCCAGCCACATTGGATGTATTTGCCTTCTTGAGGTCTAGACATTTTTATTGATTTTCCTTTTATTTCACTTAAATGCTCTTTGCCAATAACAAACACATCAAAATTTAATTAAAATGGGAGGAAATGTAAGGATTTCAAAAGCATTTTATTAATATTACCTAACATGGCAACAGGAGGAATTCTTATCAAGTCATAGGTGAATATGTATGAGGCCTATTTAATGAAGACATGATATATTTATATGTAATGGAGAAGAGGAAGGATGTAATAAGATTACCTTGTTTATCCAGTTTATACTCCTACTTGGAATATAGGAAAATTTGCAGAGCGCTCCAAACTATGCACAAATGAGGATCCTATAGATTGTGCAGGATGCAGAATCAACAGATCTTATGATCTCTGAATTGGAATTACCATTTTTCCAGTCACCAGCATCTCACAGCCATCCTGAACTCTGCCCTCCCTCACGCTCTCCAAGTCTAATTAGTCATCAAGTCTTAAATTTCTACCTCTACAGCATGTCTCACATTCATCCCTTTATTTCCATTCTGATGGAAATCTTCATAGTCTGAGACTTCCTTTCCTCTTTCCTGGACCAATGACTTATTTTTCTGTCTCTCTTCCTCAAGTCTCTGAGCCCCATAATCCATCCTCCACACAACTGTCAAAATGACATTTCTAAAGCACAGTTCTGACCATAGTACTCTGCTCAAAAAATCTCCGAGAGAACCTATTGCCACTAGGATGAAATATAAATTCCTTTTATTCACATTGAAAGCCCTTCAAAATCTGGCTCCAGGCTAGCTTTCCAGAATTATTGTTTGCCTTACACTCTATGTTTCAGGCAATTTGGCCTATTTTTTTGTTCCTAATACATTATATTTCCCTTTCTATCTTCCATCTCTGTACTTTTGGACAACTTGAATCCTATGCCTGGATTGTACTCCATCTCATTTCAGCCTCTAAGAATCCCTCACTTATTCCAAATTTGACTCAAGCTATGTAAGGCATTTCCTGATCTCCTCAGCTATCCCTCCTTCCCCCACCCTGTCAAAAAAGTACACATTCCTTTGTATGTTTTTTTCTTAATTTCCTAATATGTATACACATTTTTATTAGCAATGGAATACAAAATCCTTGAGGATAGAGACTTTTTTTTTCTTTTTTGTCTTTATATGCACAGTACCTGGTTCAGGGCCTGGCACTTAATAAATACTTAATGATTGATTGATTGAAAAACACTTAGGGGCCCCTTTGTTCAACCCATGAGTTCTCTTGGTTTTGCTTACTTCACTTTGTATCAGTTCATGTAAGTCTTTTCAGATTTTTCTGAAATTATAGTACTTGTTATTTCTTAAAGCACAATGATATTTCATCATAATCATATACCACAGCTTGTTTATACATTCCCAAATTGATTTCCAATTCTTAACTGCCACAAAAAAGTGCATCCAACTTTTCCTGAATTCCATTTGTCATGTTTATGTAAAGGATATTCATGTACTATATGTATGTATATATATATATGTATCTATATACATATATATGTATATATATATATTTTTTCTGAAGATATCTTGGATAGTTGCTAATGTAAAATACTATGCAGTAAACATATTATGTATTACATTCCCTTGCTGGTGAATTAATTAATTATGTTAGAACCTATTTCTCTGTAGTTTGCAAAAAGCAAAGGAATGAGTTATATATGTATGAATCTAACTTTAGCAATCCCTCCATCTAACCTCTCTTCTACCTAAGAATTGTTTAGCTTTGTTGACTCCAGATTCTATCAGTTTCATATTCATTTTATAGAACACAAATATCTGTAAATATTTGCCAGAGAACTGTTCCTGAAATTGCTCAATCTTGTATTTGTGAATTATTTTTAAACCCATATTTTGGACTTCCTATTTATTCTCATTGAAGTTTGTTTTATTAGATATGGTCTGAAATCCTTCTATATTAATGTCTTTTGGAATGCTGACCTTGTCATCTTATGGTGGTAGTAATACCTTTCAATTTTGTCACCTACAAAATTTAGTAAGTATCTATGCTTTTATACAATATATTGAGAAACATGCTAAAGAGCACACAGCTAATCACATGTGTCTGAGACATTCTGTTTAGGGTCTCTTTACAAGTTGACATTAACCTCTTAATTACTACTTTTTGTGTCCTGACCTTTACTCATTTCAAATCCACCAAAACGTACATTTATCTGACCTTTGTCTCTTTATCTTATGAACAACTACAATGAGAGACTATGTTAAATACTTTTTCGAAATCTAAATAAGCTATATTGACCTTACTCCCCTAATTTACAGATTTCCTTTCCACACAAAGAAATATGACCTATTCGTCCTTGGTTTTTCTTTTTTTCTTTTAAATTAATTAATTTTTAGTTTTTAATATTCACCCACAAAATTTCGCATTCCAGATTTTCTCCCATTTCTCCCCTCACTTTTCTCCAAAATGGCATGCATTCTGATTACCCCTTCCCCTCAATCTGCCCTCACTTCTATCACTCCTCCCTTCTCTTATGCCCTTCCTCTTCTATTTTCCTGTAGGACAAGATAGATTTCTTTCTTTTTTTTTGGACAGCAATTGGGGTTAAGTGACTTGCCCAAAGTCATACAGCTAGTAGGTGTGTCAAGTGTCTGACGCCGGATTTGAGCTCAAGTCTGCCTGACTCCAGGGCCGGTGCTCTATTCACTGTGTCATCTACCTGCCCATAAGACAGCTTTCTGTATCCCATTGCTTGTATATCTTATTTCCCAGTTGCATGTAAAAGCGATTTTTAGCATTCATTTTAAGACTTTGAGTTCCAAATTCTCTCCCTTCCTTCTTCCTCACACATCCTCATTGAGAAGGAAAGCAATTTGATCTATGTTATACTTGAGCAGTCATGTGAAACCCTGCTATAGTAGTCATGAAGTGAAAGCCTAACTATATTTCCCTCCATCCTATCCCCTCCCCCCACCCATTTTTTCTATTCTCTCCTTTGGCCTTGTCTGTTCTTAAATGTGTTTGCCTTCAATTACTTCCTCCCCCAAATTGCCCTCCTTTCTATTATCCCCCCTTCTCTTAACCCCTTCCTCCCTACTTTCCTGTAGGGTAAGATAGATATCCATACCAATTGAGTGTGTATTTTATTCCCTCCTTAAGCCAAATCCAGTTTGCTTATTCTCTCTCACCTACCCCCCTTGCCCTCTACTGTAAAGGCTTTTTCTGGTCTCTTTTGTGTGAGATAATTTCCCCCATTTTACCTTTCCCTTTTTCCTTCTTCCATTACATTCCTCTCTCACCCCTTGAATTTATTTTTTAGATATTATCCCTTCATATTCAATCCACTCTGTGCCCTCTTTGTGTCTGTGTGTATGTATATATACATATATAAGTATATATTCCCTCCAACTTCCCTAATACTGAGAAAGGTCTAATGAATTAAAAATATCATCTTTCCATGTAGGAATGTGAACAGTTCACCTTTAATAAGCCCCTTATTATTTCTCTTTCTTGTTTCCCTTTTCATGCTTCTCTTGGGTCTTGTATTCAAAAGACAAGTTTTATATTCAGCTCTGATCTTTTCATCAAAAATGCATGAAAATCCTTTATTTCATTGAATGTTCATTTTCCTCCCTGAAGGACTATATTCAGTATTACTGGGTAGATGATTCTTGGTTTTAATTCTAGCTCCTTTGACCTCTGGAATATTATAGTCCAAGTCCTCTAATCCTTTAATGTAGAAACTGCGTTATCTTGATTGTGTTTCCACAATACTTGAATTGTTTCTTTCTGGTTGCTTGCAATATTTTCTCCTTGACCTGGGAACTCTGGAATTTTGTTACAATATTCTTAGGAATTTTCCTTTGGGGATATCCTTTAGGAGATGATCTATGGATTCTTTCCATTTCAGTATTTTCCCTGGTTCTAGAATATCAAGGCAGTTTTCCTCATAATTTCTTGAATGATGGTGTTTGACTCCTGTTTTCTCCCTTTTTTTATTATGTCTTTCAGGTAGTCCAACAATTTTTAAATTCTCTCTCCTGGATCTATTTTCCAGGTCAGTTTTTATTCTAATAAGATATTTCACATTTCCTTCTGTTTTTTTCATTCTTTTGATTTTGTTTCATAATTTTTTTGATTTCACATACAATCATTAGCTTTCATTCACTACATTCTAATTTTTAAGGAATTATTTTCTTCAGTGAGCTTTTGGACCTCTTTTTTCCATTTGGCCAATTCTATTTTTTAAGGCATCCCTCTGTTTGCTCATTTTCCTTGCCAATTACTTGACTTTTTAGCTCTTTGTTAATTGAACTCTGCTTTCAGTGTGAAGTGTATAATTTCCCAAGCTTCAGGGGTTTTGTGTAGCTGTCTTCAAAGATATTTCTAGGGAGCTGCAAATTTTTAGTTCTTCCAAGGTGGTATGATCAAAGGGGAGGTGTTTACTCCTCTCCTGGCTTGTGCTCTGGTCTGTGAGTGAACACAAGCACTGTTTTCTGCCTTGAAACTGGGACAAGAATTTCCTCTTCACCACCACTACCACAAGCTCCACCATGCTGGTGCTCCTCCTCACATTAAGACTGCCACCCAGGACTGTGACACAAATCCAAGCAGGGCAAAGCAATAGAACACTGCCTTGAAGCCAGCAAAAGGAACCCTGCAATCCATCTTTGAGCAGCAGCTCCATCTCCCCACTATATGTGGGCAGAGATCGGGAAATAGCTGCCTCTTCCTCCACAACCCCAGGGTCTGGGGCCCAACTGAGCTCTTTCACCCAGGTGGGACAGAGTCCTCCCACTGACCTCCTAAATTGTTTTTGGCATTTGAGGGTTGAGAATTCTGGATTGAGAAGTCTCTTCTGCCAGTGATTCGCTCAAAGAGGCCAGCTTTATCCTGTCTCTGCTGGTGCAGCCCATGCTGAACTGCCCTCAGCTCCCAGCCCCATGCAATAGACCCTTCCTGCTGACCTTGATAAAAACCATGTTGTCTGTGATTTCTGCATCCCTTTCTGGACATTCACTCACCATCCCTTTAAAAACAGTTCTAAATTTTGCTAGTAATTAAATTCACAGTAACTGGCCTCTGCTGTAAACTCACTTCTCTTCTTCCCTGTGAGAGATGATTTGCAGTGAAGTGTCTCCATTCTGAACATCCTATCAAATTCATATTTCTTCTTTACACTTTGTAACTAAGTTCAAAGGGCTGAGTTTCTACAGAACTGCAGGGATTGCTTAGAAAGGATTACTGATAGAAGGTGCCAGACAGTGGCCTTGGGTGGAGTTGGGGCAGTGGTCTGGGGAGGGGTGTTTCCCAGGCCCCAAGAAGCTCAGCAGCAGATGGATTTGACCAAATATAAAGCAGACAGCTTAGGACACTCAGGCCCAGATAAGGACACATCTGGGTTGGACTGGTGTGAGGGGGTTCAACATTTTGGGATTGTTGCTACACTTGCTTGGTGAACCTCATGTATTATGTATGCCATCTAGCGAAACGGGAGCCTCATTAGTAATATTTATGGTAATGATTGGGATTGCTTTGTGCCAATTGGTTAACATTAGTAAGAAGATTGTGAGCTTGCTTTACCAATCAATGAAAAAAATGGGACAGGGGTTGGAGGTGGGGTTAGGATTAGGATCACAGAAGCCTGAGAGCTTCTGCAATTTGCACTCCTTGGTCAGGGCCATTTTAGGTGCCATGGGAGTACCCTTTCTCAAGAAAGCACAATGAAGACTCCTCTGCTTTTACTACAATTTTCTGAGTCTCTGCAAATTATTGGTAAGGGTCTTCATGTCCCACACATCCCCTGCCCCCACCCCACCCCCAAATTCAGATATAGTTATCCTTTTCCAGGTAACATTATACTTCTAAAAATCCATTTCCAAGCATGATGAAATATGTGATAAACCTTAAATATTTGGGAAAATTAGGATTTTTTTGAAATGACTAGTTCTAGATTTCCTTCTTCCCCTTTTTTGCTATTCAGAAAGATCTAACAGTCCTAATTCAACAATCTGGGCTGAGGCCAAAAGAAAGTTTTCAAGCAAATTTTTTTTTTGCCTTTAATGCATTATCTATTTCAGTCATGACAAGCTAGAAGCATTTTTTATGAAAATGCACTATGTATTATGACAACATTTCTAACCTTTTTCCCATTTTAGAACACTTAGAATTTTGGCTGGTCACCAATAGCACCTTTATCATGTAAATAGCCCTTTAAATTCCAAACTTCACAAAGCCCTGTCCTAGAAATCTGGCTAAATGATACTGATGTTTTTCTTTTCTTCTCTATTTGTGCTTGATGTATATATCCATAATGTCTAAAAAAGAAAGGAATACAGTTTCAAGTAATAAAAAGAAAAATTAAAGAGCCTAAAATTTTCCAATGAAGTCCTGCAAACATAACTCTTGCCCAAAATAGCAATTAGAACGGCCACTTGGATGTAGATTTCCCCAACAAGCTGACTGGTGTCACTATGGATATAGGCAGCTAGGGGACTATAGTTTGTGTATAGAATGCTGTATTTGGGGTGAGAAACTTTGAACCCTGATTTAACAAGTAATTAGCTGAATGACTCTTAATCTTGTCCAGGCTCAGTTTTCTTATCTATAAAATGGGGATACTGACAGCACCTTCCTTAAAGTCTTTGAATAAGGATGAGAAGAGACAACATATGTAAATTGTTTTGCAAACATTAAAGAATTATATAAATATAGCCATTATCTTGCCTTTTGATGCTTGTGAAAACAGAAATAGGAGTGGAGAAAGATGAACTTCAGTGAAGATGAGGATAAAATACTGATATAATTTTTCAAAGATCTGGGAGTGGTGTAAGGGTCTTCAAGAGGCACTTGCTTCTGATCCATGCCTATGCAGAGGCGAAGGCTCCTGAATGGCTTCATTTTCTAAGTTTCAAATTGCAGTAGGGCTAAAATTAAATTGGATATCTACACTAAATCCAGCACTTAATGAACCCCCATGAATGAGGGGGCAAACTGGTCCAGGTTAGAGAAACAGAGCTGGTTAAAGCTTCCATGCTAATCAATATTGAAAATAGATCCATGAATGGCTATTAATCTTCCAACATGGGTGAGAGAGAGAGAGGCCTAAATGAAAAAAGAAAGAAAGGAAGGAAGAAAGGAGGCAAGGAAGGAAGGAAGGAAGAAAGAAAGGAAGGAAGGAAAAAAGGAAGGAAGGAAGGAAAAAGGCAAAGATAGGAAGAAAATGAAGTAGGCAGGCAATGAAAAGAAACAAGACCACACAGGAGATAAGTAAAACTAAACAGGATGGTATAGGAGGAACACCAGATTAGACATCAGGGCACTTGGGTTCTAGTTCTGTTTTCACCATTACCTTACTACATGACTTTGGTTGACTCCCTTAACTTCTTTGGAACTTAGTTTCCTCATTTGCATAATGAAGGGCTTAAGTATAACTGTCTCTAAGATCCTTTACAGCTCAAGGTAAATTTGGTCACAAATCTGGCTAATGGTAAAGTTGAAACTTATTGTACATCAGTACTGTATACAGCATCCAAGATTCCTAAGCCAAGTTGATTTGTACCTGCTGGTGCAACAATAAACTCCCTTTTGAGCTGAGAAAGTTTCCAGCTACCACTCTCCCAGATGGTAAAGGGATTATAGTTTCTGGCACTAAAGGATGGGTCAGCTGTTGCCTGACACTGCATTCTTGTGAAACAGCTCCTGCTTTTTAATGTGTTTGTAAGCTGGGCTCTTTTATCCCAAAAGGAGTATAAGGAGTTCAGAAAGAATGCTGGTAAATCTCCAAAACATAATGGTAAACTTTTCTGTCTAACTGCACCAGTCCTACTTTGGGGATACATATGTACATATGTATATGTGCACACACATATGTGTCTGCCCATCTAGGCAGACATATAAATGTGTATTTGTGATATACATGCATGTGCAATCCATGTCTATAGGTATGTGTGTGTATATATGTACATGCATACACACATACATAGATATCTCTGAAGAACTCTGGAATCCATTACGTATGTGTCATGGAAGACACTGGTATGAGTGTTCATATGAAATGTTCAAATTTAGAGCCACTTTCACTCCAGATCTTCATGCTGATCATTTGTGCCTGACCTTTCATAGAGCCTTTCAAGATCATATTGGTCTGATCAGTCACAGTCAGACACATTGCTCCTTGCCTCCAACATAATGATGTCATTTTGGTTCTCTTGGTTCACATACACACATATAACATAAGTACATACACACATAAAACATAAGTACATATACAGGGCTATTGGATGATTGGAGATTGGGCATGAGAAAATCAGAATAATTTCATTTGTAGAAGATCTTATATTAAAGAAAATTAATGGACTAGATCAACATATATAACAGAGAAAGGAGAGGAAAATACTAGTCAGGGGGAGAAACTATACTTCACAGGACATAAAATTGCAAATGTAGCGTTCAAAATGAAGAACATTTCTTGGGCAAACCTGTGGAAAATCGTTCAATCAGGATATGTTCTTATTTTCATATGCTAGGATCAAATAGTATATGCAAGACACTTTTCAGATTACAAAACTATAGTATTCTTAGATATTATTCAACAAATTAACTTTAGCCGTCATTTCTTAGCCACTTGGTATGTTCCAGGCACTCAGCTAGAAGTTAGAGATATAAAAGGAAAAAATGAGAGCCCCTGCCTTCAAGGAGTTTATACTCTACTGAGGGAATTATAATATATATGCAGCAAAATATGAAATATATACAATGTAAGAACCAGGCAATTTCTGGAAGAAGGCTAAAAGGATATTAGGGAAGATTCATGAAAAGTCTCCTGTATAAGATGGTACCTACACTACTCTTGTAAGGAAGTTAGAGATTCTACAAGGAAGAGAGGGAACACCTCATATATGTGCAAATGTATGAAGAAGGGAAATAGAATGTATGGGGAATAACAGAGTGAAGGTTGACTTTGCTGGAGAATATTTGAAGGGGACTGGTATGAAATAAGATTGGAAAGGCACAAGGGAGCTGATGTTGGAGGGATTTAATGTTCAGCTGAGCATTTTGTATTCTGAGAGGCAATACCAAGTTATTCAAGTTTTTTTACTAGGAAGATGTCCTAGTCAGATCTGTGTTTTAGGAGTATCAATTTGGTAGCTCTGTCAAAAATGTGTTTCGTAGGGGAATTATGAAGGAAGGAGACTAATTAGGAGGCAATTACAACAATTTTTGCAAGAGGCAAGGAGATCCTGAATGATACTAAGAATAGTAACTATTCTCCATTTAAAATAGACCATTATCATCATATTATAAAAAAAACAGCTCATATACACTGTACCATTTTTAGTGGAGAAAATTTAAGTCCATCATATTCCTGCCTACTGTTAAATCTGTCATTATTTCTCTTCAACAGAACTACATATAGTGAGTTTGACCAAAGTACTTAATCACTTGCCGTTCAAGAAAATTAATGTGGTCCCACTGAAAAACACATTAAACTACCTTCATCCTGGGGAATATTTTCCAATTATATAAAAACACCACCTGGATTTGGTTAAGTGTAAAATTATTAATGCATAGCAAGAAAAGAAAGAAACTGGAAGCATCAAGCTTGATTTTCCATGTCCCATTGAACCAGTTGATCAAGCTGAAACCCACAAGTATCTTGGACTCCTTTAGACAAGAAACATGGAATATAAAGGTGTTAAGGTGCTATTCAGTCATTTTTTTCAGTTCTTCTTGATCTCATTTGGGCTTTCTTTGCAAAGGTACTGGATTGGTTTGCCATTTCCTTCTCAAGCGTATTTTACAGATGAGGAGACTGAGGCAAATAGGGTAAAGTAACTTGCCCAGGGTCAATCACCTAGTCTGAGGCTGAGGGTCAATTTGAACTCAGGAAGAAAAGCTTTCTTGTCTGCAGGCCTGGCCTTCTATCCACTGTGTTACCTAGCTGCCCTAAGCATAAAAGTAGTAAACAGGAATAAAGTCACTTTCTGCATTTTGAAATTAAAGTTGAATGGGAAATGCATACTTAAAGCAATGAATACTTCTGCAATATTTCAGGAAGTCTGCCTTATACCTGTACCACATGCAGAGAAAATGTGGAAAATAATCTCAAAAAATCTTGGTACTATATTAATACAAAATTAAGTATATACACAGAAAGATTAATTCTGCCTTCCCAAAAAAGGAGGAAAAAGTAATGATATATTCTTAGACCACCCAACAAACAAGTTGAAAGTCCCAAAATATATTTGGAACAAGCAGACAACATTTTATCAAGTGGTATCAGCAAAGCTGATTGTCAAATAGTCTAAAATGGTTTGCCTTTCAATGTGTCATATGAAATGTCTAAGACTCAAGGGAAGAAGTGAAAGGTCCTCCATGAATGCCATCCATATCAACTCAACCAACAGCATATTAAAAGGAAATTTCAAAGTGGCTGAGTCACCTAGATTTATGGAAACTAATGTTTTCTAATAGCAATTCAGGACCAGGCCGTGGCCACTGGGAATGACAGAATTGCAGATTATAGGATTATAGATTCACAGATTTCAAATTATAGAAGGTATATCCTTAAAAAGAAAAGACAACAATCAAAATACATTGTTTAAGGAAGAGAAAACTATAAAACATGAGTGAATGTAGCAAAAAACTTAGCCTCTGTCTATCAAGGTATGACAGGGTGGTTAGAATTATACATCAGAAACTTCCTATCTTTCATGTATACATTTAATTTTTGCACCTAAAATATTATTTTGAGAAAGAGTTTGCCTATAGGCTTTATCAGATTGATAAAAGGGACCATTATGCCAAAAAGATTAAGAAGACTTGATTTTGTGAGCGTCTAGTACAACCAACTCATGTTACAAATTATAAAATTTCACATAGTCAAAGTGATCTATTGTACTTTCCTGTAACGCTCTCTGTCTTTTGTTTGGTCACAGACTCTTCCCTTATGTATATCTGACAACAGCATCTTTCCATGTTCTATTCATTCATTTAGAGTCTTTAGTTTTGAGTCAAGTTCTTTCAAGAATTTTCAACTTCATTTAATGCCATGTGCTAAGCTTTCACTTGCTACTATATTATTCTTCCTTGACTGGTTTTGACCATTGAATCAGGTTCCAGCTGTAATTATATGCATAACAGAAGGACCCCTGAATTGGAGAACACCCAGACAAAAGAGAGTCAGTTGATTGTGACAGTTTGAACCTAGACTTCAGGACATGTAGGGCACCATTCAAAGACAGCAACTAATTAACAGCATGAGATCAAAAGAAACAACCATTGTAAACAATCATATGAGACTCTGAAAAGGGAAGGTGGCATGTCAAGCAGTTTGGATCAAGGTGTCCAACTGATGGCCAGAAAAGATTTCTGGCATCTTTATGTAATTATTTTTTCTTTTTGGAGCAGGAAAGTTAGGGCAATTGGGATTAAATGACTTGCCAGTTAGTAAGTATTGTGTCTGAGTTTACATTTGAACTCAGAGCCTCTTGACTCCAGGGCTCCTGCTCTATTCATTGTGCCACCTACCTGCTCATCCCTATGGAATGTTAATGGGAGTTGAAGATCTCCCCTGCCCATCAATACGCCTCACCTGGAGCCCAATAAGAGAAGCTTGCTTAGGAGAGGCTTGTTTTCCAGGGAAGTCCACACTTCCTATTACTTTGTAATTAGACAGTGGGTCATGAGGTTTATGATGCCCTCTCTGTCTGAAGAATATACTCTAAGTTTGAGGCTTTGCTTTGGGGCTCACTCACTGGAAGAATGTTCATATGATTTAACCAGCTGAGACTATGGGTAGCTTTTAAGGAGACCCCTGGATTTGAAAACTCAGATATTGGTGCTTTTCTCTCTGATAACTATGTATGTATAGTTTTGGTCAGACAGCTAGAAGCCTGTCTGTTGTTTTGTGTGTTCTTTTCTTTTCTTTTTCTTTTTTTTTTTGCTTTTTGGAGGGCAACTGGAGCTAAGTGACTTGCCCAAAGTCACAGGGCTAGCAAGTGTGTCAAGTGTCTGAAGCTGGATTTGAACTCAGGTCCTCCTGACTCCAGGGCCAGTGCTCTATTCATGGTGCCACCTAGCCAACCCTTTTTGTATTTTCTGTCTGTGTTCTTTCTGCTTACAATTTGTTTGTATTTTCTATGAAATTCAGGGTGTTGACTTTTCCCCCAAACTAAGTGAATGATATATATGTAATTAAAATAAGATTGCTGACCCCTTTAATGTTGCTTTCCTTTGGAAAAGCAGATCAGAGAACCCATGCTAGCAGCCATCCTGGGGGCACTAGGGTGCTTGTTGTAACAGCCTATTCACTTCCTTATCTTTATCTGTTTTCCTTCCATTTCTGCTGTGTCCTCTCCATGGCACTGGATTCATTTGCTCCTCAGAGCTCCTTCTGTTCAGCTGAGTGAATGGACGACTCTAGAGTTTGTCAGATTAGATGGCAATCTTCTTGATAACTTTCAGCCATATAAGAAGGTTTAGCCTGCCTACTTGCAAATATCTCGCCTCTCCTTTCATATCTGAAATTTCTGATAGTAGCAGCTGATGTTCCCAAAATCTTGGGGCTGCTTTAGGCTTTCAATGTTTAAAGCTTAAAACAATACTAAGGTTCTTTGGGGGACATTTTGCATCATACTTTATACTTAGAACACTACTTAATCTTATTTTACTAAGAGTTTTATGTATGTGGTCTCAGTTAATTTACACAGCTCTGGGAAATATTATTATCCCTAATTGGTGCCACTAATGATAATTCATGCCAAACTAACTTCATCTCCTTTTTTAAAATTTTTGGACAGGGTTTCTAAACTAATAAATCAGAAGAATATTAGATAAGGTCCCTAGAAGCATTAGGGGCTTACTTTGTGCTAGACAAAATCCAACCTTTCCTGTCCTCAAGAGCAGAGATTTTCTCCAGGGAGATGATATATGCATTCCAATACAAAATAAATATATGATGATTTGGGTGAGAGGGAGGGGAGCTAGAGGTAGAAAAAATCTTATATGTACTTGAGTTGACTCTTGGAAGGAAGTAAGGCTTCTCAGAGGCAGAATTAAAAAGGAAATGTGCTTCACACATTGAGGTTTTTCTGTGAAAAGACACAATGATGAGGAATGGAATTGTGTATATGAGGAACAAAGAGACAGCTAGATTACCTGAATTAAGTTGTACATGACTGGAATAATGTGTAAGTAAGCTGGGAAAATGAAGATGTGGCTATTTAGTGAAGGATTTTAAATGCCAACAAAAGATATTTGTGTTTTATCATAGAAGTAATTAGATGCTTCAGGATGTTACTGATTGAAGGAATTAAATGTTCAAACCTGGGCTTTAGGAAAATACATTTGATAGCTAGATGGAAGATGGATTGGAATTGAAGCAGGGAGACTACAAAAGTAATTACAATACTCCAGGTAAAAAAGTCTGGTCTGAGTCATTCGGCATTTTTAAGTACCTACTATGTGCCAGGATAACACTAAGCTTGTGAACCTTGGTGATAGGAAGAATGGTAATAGTCTGGTCTTATTGTCCATGACTGACCATGTCTCACTCATTGTGATCATGTTTTGGGCTTTTCTTGGCAAGATACCGAAGTGATTTGCCATTCTCTTCTTCAACTCACTTTACAGATGACAAACTGAGGCAAACAAGGTTGAGTGACTTGGCCAGGGTTACATAGCTAGTTAAGTGTCTGAGGTTAAATTTGAATTTAAAAAGATGAGTCTTCCTGGTTTCAACCCAGTGCTGTATCCACTGTGCTGCCTGCTTGCCCCTTATTATCCTATTGATCATTGTTTTCATTAATGTATGAAAAAAATGGAAGTTAATATATCTAAGACATAATGATTTAATGAATCTTTGGAATTGGTCTATAGTGGGTGTTTTTTTCTTTAAAGAATATTACAGGATCATTGGAAAAAAGAGATGAAAAGAGATGAAGTTCGTTTGGCATGAATTATCATTAGTGGCACCAATTAGGGAAAATACTTCCCAGAGTTGTGTAAATTAACTGGGACTACATATGTAAAACACTTTGTAAAATAAGATTAGATCATGTTCTAGGTATAAAAAGAGGGATGGAAAGTGATTACTAGTAGAATGAAGGAGATAAATTATAGAAAATATTTTGCAAGTTTATCTAAAAAAATTAATACTGTAATAGTATTAGGAGATGGTACTCTGAAATTAATCACCAGATTGCCCTCCATGCCTGCCCTCTCCAAGAGGAAAAGTGATTAGAAAACTGGAAACTTCTATTTTCTGAGTAGATTTGTCAGTGAGAAAACTGAGGTGTGTAAATCAAGTGCCTGGGTAATGTAAATTCTAGCTCTCCTGTGTTGAAGGGATATTATAGAGTCAAGTTAGGACATTTTCCTGGAAAGGACGCATATTCCCTTGGCAAGTAATCATATGAAGTATGGATTAGCCCTGTTTAGTAGAAGCAGAATCTTTAAGAAATTTTTAAAAAATGGATTCATTTATTTTTAGATTTCAACATTCACTTCCATAACAATTTGAATTTTAAATGTTCTACTTCTCCCTTTTCTCCTCAAGACAGCATGCAGTCTGATATAGGCTCCACATAGACATCCATATTAAACATATTTTCACATTAGTCATGTGGTAAAGAAGAATTAGAAGCAAGGGTAGTAACCACGCAAAAGGAGAGAGAGAGAGAGAGAGAGAGAGAGAGAGAGAGAGAGAGAGAAATGGTATACTTTGATCCACATTGATACTTGATAGTTCTTTTTCTGGATATGGATAGATTTTCCAGCATGAGGATTTGGAGTTGTCTTAGGTCCTTGCTTTTAGTAAGTCTATTCTTAATCTTATTGGGACCTAGGACAGTAGGTTTCACTGCTTTTGTTTCACTGCTAGAAGTTTAACACATATGGTTGCTGCCACATAGGTTAGTTGTTTTAAACACAAGGAATTTGTCCTTGAGACTTAAAAGGCCTAAGATACTAAGGTTTAAATTGCTGATGCAACTTTTTGATAACCTAAGGCATAAAAACCCAGTGTTCAAGTGGATTGAGGCTCCTTAAACCTGATAGACTTCCTATGGCTGTGTGAGTTAGCATAGCCTTCTTCCTATTTGTGGTAGATGTGGAGGTGAGAGTGGTTGCTATGAGCCCAAGTGAGCTAAAATTACATTTTCATTTAACATCCTTTCCATGAAATTGTTGAGTAAATTTTCTTTTGTCAAAGGTTAAACAGTTTGTGTGAATTTTTTCATTTCAACATGGAACATGAATCATCGGACTGGTCTGAGTCAGGCTTGACCCAGAACACACATTCCAATGTAGCTGGATTGTTTCAGAATGACCTTGTGACTGAACCCATGGATGAAATGGTGAAAGACAATTCAGAGGTAGGGGAGCCCTGGATGGTTTTGTGGCCTGAAACCATGGGAGCCCTGAGGCTATTATAAATCTAATCAAATACTGTGTGTCTTTATAATGCAACAGAGGGACTCAACTGATGGACTCAACTGACTCTGCAGGATTAACCGGATGGGCATTTAATAGGGTTGTCAGAAAAAATATAGGTATTACCAGGCCGATATTCTCTGGCTATAGCTGATGACACTAAAAATGCTATATCACTATCATAAGAAAAAACCAAAGTAAGCTGTTTATTACCATCCAATAACTTGAGAAAATGTGAATATATTCTTGAATTTTTAATAATTATATCCTAAAGTCAGAGAGAAATCTCACAGACTTAGTCATAGTACAGAAGGGGGTGGGTACTGATCATCCATTAATGATAAGTTTAGTCTCTCAACTGGATAATATGTTGAATTGTGCTGAAGTCAGGACTATAAGGAAAGAGCAGGAATAAGGATGAGAACTAGGAATCTTTCCTGATGAGCCTTATGAGGACCATATTGTTTTCCCCTCCAGAAGAATGACTGCAGGAATGAAAAAACTTCTAAGAATGAAAAACTTGGGAAACGGTAGGGTTGGTTTGAACAACTTGATGAATCACTGGGATAATGGTTGGGAAGGGTGTATCCAGAGGGGCTATTGAGAAGCTCTCCTTTACTACAGATGTTGCCCTGAAAACTAATTTTTTTTTTGAAAAGTTGCTTAAGTCATCCTCTTGTATTCTTTGTGGATATACCTGGTCCAGCAAAGATTAGTTCCCATTTTAGTCTCAAATCTTTTTTTTTTTTTGGAGGGCAATTGGGGCTAAGTGACTTGCCCAAGGTCACACGGCTAGTTTTTTTGTATTAAGTGTCTGAGGCCAGATTTGAACTCAGGTACTTCTGACTCCAGGGCCTGTGCTCTATTCACTGCGCCACCTAGCCGCCCCCTAGTCTCAAATCTTAATAAGTGTCACTTGATTTTGGTCACGGATAAAAAAAGAAAAGGTGTAAGTTTGTGATTACATTAGAGCTTCAAAGAGTGATATAATTGAATAAAACTTAACTTTTTCAATGGCGCCTTCATGGTAACATAAATTTGAAGGCAAGCATATGTAAAAACATCTCCTGAGATGGAGCCATGGACAAAACTATCCTGCTTTGAAAGACAAAGGACCATGAGAACCACCACCAGCAAATTACAAGGAGGCAAAATTATCTTCTGCCATAAACATAGCCTAGTTAGGTGTGGGGAACCTGTGGCTTTGAGGTTACATGCGGCCTTCTAGGTCTTTGAGTGTGGCCATTTGACTGAGTTCGAGTTTTATAGAAAAGCAATAGTTTCCTTAGGGGGATTGATTCTGTGAAGTTTGGATTCTGTCAAAGGCCCACACTTAAAGACCTACAGAGCCGCATGTAGCCTCAAGGCCATAAGGTTCCCACCCCTGTCCTAGATGGACATATGAGTGATCCATGCATGAAAAGAGCAATACAAAGTTGTATAAAATTTTTAAGGAGCCAGCACCAGGGAACATGATTGGGTCAGGTACGGAAATTCTAGATTCAAAAAAGTAACCACAATTTTATCATCAGTTCCTTAGGACCCCTACCCTTCTGAACTCATAGGACCCCTCACAGAAGTGGTAGTAAAGCTGGAGAACATGGAATGCACTTCTCTACTGGAGAACAGACCATAAGTAAGATATTTCAATTACCCTCTGACACATCATTTTTTTTTGTCATAAATGTTGCTTATTAACATTTAAGTTTACAAACTAATGTGCACCAATTAGTGGTATCAGCCTGCCCTCCCTGGCAGATCCTCCAATGGTATGGCAGAGTTCGTGACCCTTCCCAGATCCCGGCTCTCCCGGCCAGCTGAGGGCAGCGCTTGTGTCTCTCTGTGCTTGTGCACTGGCTTGGTGATCCACGTGTCGGGTTTCGTCTGATAGCTTTATGGAATGGGTCAAAAGGAATAACCTCAAAGCAGTTGTACGTTGAATCTTCACCCACTCAGGAGGGATTCAAGACTCTTAGGGCCCCACGTGGCGGCCAGCACTCTCTTATGCTACACATTGGAGGTTCCGGGCAAACTTGAGTTCTTTGACACCGTGATGCACGGGTTTGCCGTAGGTGGCACC
>CM053601.1:23915883-23938831 GCA_028646575.1 Pseudocheirus occidentalis | reverse complement strand
GCCTCAGCCCCCCTGCTATCTCCAGGCCGAAGGTTCTGAAGCAGCCCAGTGGGGGCCACTGTGGCTCTCAGCCATTCCTGCTGCTACAGCCGCCTCCTGCTGCTTCCTTGCCCTGGGAGCAGTTTGGCCAGACCCATTCTTCTCCTCCCCAGTTAACAAAATCCACTGACCTTTCTCTTAGCCTTTTTTTCTTCTGGCCTGATAGATGTGGTAATTGTGCCTCCAGTGCAGCTGATCAGCTCTCCTATAGCCGCGGTTCCCCGCCCGATGCCCCAGGGCTTGACCCAGCAGGGGTTCCTACTGAGGCTCCCAGACTGCTGAGAAGAGCCCTGCCTGCTGAGCTGCCTGTAGCAACAGATGTTCTTTCTGTCTTTCGGAGAGTTTTGGAGCTTGAAAATCTGTTTAGCGTACCATTTTATGAGTTTTTTAGTGTGTTTGTGTGGGAGCTGTGGTGCTTTGCCACTCCTATGCCGCCATCTTGGCTCTGTCCCCAGAACTGGATTCTTTATAAAATCTGTTATCATGATCTCAGGCACCTCAGGCATAACAGTTTATGTTGAGGTGGCTAGGTGGTACAATGAATAGAGCACCAGCCCAGGAGTCAAGAGGACCTGAGTTCAAATCCAATCTCAGACACTTAACACTTATTAGCTTTGGGCAAGTCACTTAACCCCAATTGTCCTGCCTTCCTCCCTCCAAAAAGGAAAAAAAACTTAAAAAATAATGGTTTATGTTTTTTCATCATTCCTTTTCTGTCTATTGGCATAATGATAGTTCCAGGACCTGGGATTATCATGATGAAGCAGCTCTCAGATGAACAAATTCATTACAAATGAATTCATTACTTTTTATAATGTTATATTCTGTGACATTCATGTACCACATATGTCTTTAGCTATCCCCTGATCTATGAGTATACATACACACATATGTATATATGTGTATATATGTAGATGTAGTTAGATAGATGTAAATATGTATGTGTATATGTATAGTTTTCAGTTCTTTGCTACTACTAAATGGATTTCTGTGAATATTTTGGTTTATATTAAATCCTTTCTGTGTGTCTTTTATATTTGTGCCTATCAGAGGAATGTCTGCACCAGTGGGTATGGACATTTTCAGTACTTTATTAGTGTAATCATAAATCACTTTGTAAAATGGCTGGTTCAATTCATAGCTCCACCAACAGTGAATTAATTTACTCATATTTCTAAAACTAGCTCATATTTAGTTTTTCTTGTAAATTTGCTAAGCATGATATGAAACCTCAGCGTTCTTTAGTTTATGTTTTTCAAATTATTATTGATTTGAAAACTTCATAAGACTAATAATAATTTAAAAGTCTTATGACAACTATTTGTTTATAACCTTTGATACTTTGCCAACTGTGGAATTATGCTTGGTCTTTTATACTTGTCTTGGTGCCCTATATATTTTTGCTATCATACTCTCATTAAAAGTACTGGATCCAAAGATTTTTCTAATCCTGGTTGCATTGACCTTTCAAATGCCTGCAATTGATGTCTCTTTTATCTTTTATAATGTCCTGTGTTTGTTTACAAACTCTCTTCTAGTAATAAACATAAAAGGCAGCTGACCCAATTCTCTTGTAATTTTTGCTAGTAAAAACCTAACATTAAAAATATGTATCCATTTGAAACTTTTTATTCTAGATCATGTACACTGCTGATCTAAAGCTATTTTTTTTGCTGAAATTCTTTCTAGTTTCCTAAACCTTTTTTCTGCCAAATAGGGAGTTATAGAATCTTGGAATCATCAAGGTAGAGGTTGAAGGGATGATAGAGGCTATTCAGTCAACATCCTGTACACATATCCCTTAAAGAGACATAATGGGACTTGCCAAGGGAATGTCTGTGGAATGGAAGAACTAATATTTTGGTATCAATCAAGGGTGTGAGATAAACATGCTGCAGAGGGACTTGTAGTGATTGCTCTACTGACAAGGGAGTGGGGTTTTTACAGGATTCTGCAAGGATATTCTCCCTTCCCAACTCCAAGGTGATGGGGTCCCTCTCCAGGTACAGAGGAAACAAAGGGCCATTCAATATTCTGAACTTGGTCCTCATGTCAAAAAATATTGTAGGGGGGGGTGCAGGATAGGAAGGAGGGACATACAATCAGCCTCTCACAATTTGCCCACCATGGAGATGTCCTGCGTAATTACACATGTACAACCTGTATTGAATTGCTGCTTCTTCCAGTGGGAGTGGGTGACAGGGGAGGAATTGCAAGAATCTAGAATTTAAAGCTATATAGTCAAATGCAACTGGGAAACATACATACAGGGACGAGGGCAGGGAGACCCTCCCTGCCTTACTAGAAAGCTAGAGTGGCATTGGAGGAGGACATAAAAGGGAACAGATTGTGTGAGTTCCTTTACGGTGGGATCAATGTTCTGAGCTGGGGGGTAGGGGAAAGAAGGGGAGAAAATTTGTAACTCAAAACCTTGTGGAAATGAATGCTGTAACCAAGAAAATAAATTAAAATTTAAAAAAAATATTGTAGGGGATAGGCTCTTATTGAATATACAGTCAGGGAAGGTCAAAACAAAGGGGTTCAGAGAGCCAAGCTAATAAAGGTTTCTAGTGAAGTCCACTTACTCCAAAATACTCATCCCCTCATCTCCCATGCCTGACATCACACCACAGGAGCTGAATTATTTTACTTTGAATTTTTCATCCTGATTAAAGCTCTACTCTCTCTGGAGAAGTCATATTTTAAGAAGATATAATTAATATGCAGTTAAATGTCAGTGAGTTTCAGATCCAATGAAACAACCTAATGAAGGAGAAAAAGACTGAAGATTACAAACTTTCCTGTCTTGAGAGTTTGGGATATTTCCTCCCTGTTACTGTAAATTTCTCAAAAACAGGGTCTGTATTATGTTTATCTAGTACCTAGAATAGCCACCAGAATGCATTTTAAAAATGTTTGTTGAGTGGCAGGATGGTAATTACAGTTTGGTTGTGTGTGTGTCTATATGTGTGTGTGTCTATGTTTGTTCTTATAAAATCATAATAACACTTTTCAAGTACTAGAAAGGTTAAAATATCATACAGTGGAAAATGAATCTATTAAGTCCATTAAAAGTAAGGAGATATTAAGAGAGTACATAGGACTTGTGAGAAGATTGTACTTATGCCTTCATTAGCATAGGGAACATTTGGCTCTGCAAATGCAACCCAGTACCTTTTCAGCAACTTAGAGTTTTAGAGAGTTTTCTGGGGAACTGAGAAGTTCAGAGACTTGCAGAGGGTCACATAGTCATTCTAAATCATAGTCAGGAGTTCAACCCTGATATTCCAAATTTCAAAGCTAGCTCTCTACACAGTAAATGACATTGTATCTTAAGAGAGTACAGTGCTTTTCTTTTCATGGGTTTAAGGCTCCAGAACTAAATGAATCACATGCAGATCTGTTAAAAACAAGAACAAAAAAATAACAAAAGAGATGTGATGTCAGAGCCATTGTTGTCAATCTCTGAAGAATGATGGAGCAAAGGAGAGGCACCAGAAGAAGACTCATAGAGATGGGCAATTTCCTCTCCTTTCAAAAAAGGCAAAAATGATGTTTCAAGAAACTAAAGGGTAAAAATTCAAATTTCGACCCTCAGCAAAATTCTAGAATTTTTTTAAAGATGGTTTGTCACCATTGACAAATCTGAGGAAGATAGCTAAAAGAATTAATGATAGAATCAAAATTATATACAGCCATAAAATTTTAGTTCAAAATGTCAAACAAATGTAATTTTCTTCAGGTTCAACTATTCATTTGTACAAATACTGGATGGGGAGATTTGACTTGGCAGAAATCCATGTGAAAAATATCTGAGAGGTTTTGTTAACTTGAATGCCAATAACAAAAACAATTCAAAAAGTTAATTCTACATTGTGCAGCATTAACAGAATTTTAGTGCTCAGATAAAGGAGGTAATAATCCCAGTGGACTCTGCTTACCATATCTCATCTGGTATATTGTATTCATTTTTGAACATCACATTTCAAGGGTGACACTTACAAACAAAAGTCCAGCAAGAAAAAGAGGGGGTGATGATAGGTCTAAAAATGATGGCATTTGAGGAAAGGTGAAGGAATTGGGAGTGCTTTTTTCATCTGAATAGAATACTAAAGGTTGATTTGAAAGCTGTCCTCAAATGCTTGAAATGATATTTTATGGAATTAGAAGTATTCCATATTGCCGCGGAGTATAGAACTAGCCGCAAAGGGTAGGAAAATAGATTTCAATCTAATATAAAGAAAAATAGCATGAGTTCTCTTTCCCCTGGAAGTATTCTGCTAGGAATATTTTAAAGAATTCCAAGGTTTTATGATTCTTGGTACTAATTTGGTTATAGTAAACTCCCAGTAAATCAAAGACAATGGTATCTATGAGGAAAAATTTTCTAGGAATACAAAGTTCTCCTATCAATCTCCCACCCCTACCCTAAAGTAGAGAGCATAAAGTACCCGTTTCACTTCTCTTTTCTGCTGCAAATAGAATAGTTTTGAAACTGGAAAAATATTCTTGGAAGAGACTTTTCTGATTTCAAGAGATCAAATCTTCTACTTCTGGGAAAATATGTAAGTTGAATTATTTTTATCAATTGCAAATTCTTCATATTTCAAGAATCAACAATGGGATCATGAAGTGTGAAAAAATTAGAGAGATAAATGAAATTGACTCTGGTCTACTTCCTGTCACATACAGAAAAAACACTTTTCAAATAGAGTATGGGAACCTCACATCCTGTGATCAATGGGAAGATATATTATATATAGGAAAAAAAAAGTTCCACATGAAGGAGTCTGCTACCACATGTTGAAAAGCTGCCAAATGACAGCAACCCAAATAGCAGAAATGAAACTCAAAAGAATCAGGAGATGCCAACAAACAAGGAAACCTACAGATAAAGCTGACTAGAAATAAAGTGATCTCAAGCCTAACTTCTCTAAAGTTAGATTGCCCCTCCCCACTAATGTAGCCACAAGATGCAATCTCTACCTCCAAATGAATTTACATAAATGAGTACTTTGCATTCTAACCCTTCATTTTCTCCTTATGCATTCGCTACCACCTAATTCACTCATCTTTCAACTAAAAGCATATAGTATTCCCAATTAGACATTTTTTCTAGCTTAATTTTCTTTACACAGTGGTTGGTTGATTACTATTCAAACTCACTATTTAATAAAACAGCAATATCATATGGCCTTGAAAGTTCATTTTTAGTAACTTACTCTTAGGGATGGAGGCGGGGTTTAACTTCCTATGTCCTTCCTACTCTAGCTGCCAAGTTCTTGTTAACAAAACACAGGTGCTGAATAGTTTCTCCTTTTTTCTTCATTTTTTTTTACTATCAACTGCTTGATTTTCCAAACCTTGGACTAAGGCCCGCAAGATACACTCATCTTTTTTTTTTTTTTGCTTTTTTTTTTTTTAGAGGGCAGTTGGGGTCAAGTGACTTGCCCAAGGTCACACGGCTAGTTTTTGTGTTAAGTGTTTGAGGCCAGATTTGAACTCAGGCACTCCTGACTCCAAGGCTGGTGCTCTATTCACTGCGCCACCTAGCCGCCCCCAAGATACACTCATCTTAATTTAGTCGCTAAAGTTTCCATGAATTCTTATGTTGTTGTGGTTTTTCCTTCTTAAAGTGGTATCCTCTTCTGAAAGTGGTATTTTCTTCCCAGATATTTCCAAACTTTGTCAAAGTAATAAAATGATTATATTACAGTGAAAACTTTAAGGAACCCAAGGTGTCATTTTGAAGAAGACAAAAAAAATTATGACCAACAAAAAGTCCTTTAAGCTTTCTGAGGATCATTTTTTTATTTGTCAGATTGATTTAATAATATGTATGCTACCTACCTCACATCGCTGCTATAGAAAGGGCAAATTAAACTGTTATAGAACTGAGAATTATTATTGCTATTACAATGGAAAGATAGCCATTGTCTAATGAAAAGAAAACTCTACTTGAAGCCAGAAGCTTAGAGTTAGGTGCTTAGATTATACAGTGGACAGTGCTTGGGTATGTGTTCAGAAAATCCTTGATTTCAAATCTAACTCTGATACTTCCTAGCTCTGTGATCCTGGATGATGAAGTCAAATAACCTTTCTCACCCTCAATTTCTCCATCTGTAAAATGGAGATAACAATGGGACATGCCTCCTGGATTGGTGAAGAAAAAGTGTAAAAAGCACTTGGAAAGTGCTTGGCAAAACTGCAAGTGCTGTATTAATGCTAGCGACTGTGCTTGAGATTATTAATATCACAGCTATGGCATTTATTAGCCTCATGACCTTGTAGCAGTCATATAACCTCTTTTCTTTTTTTAAATAAAGTTGGTTGCTTTTTACATTTCAACATTCACTTCTACAAGATTTTTTGAGTTATAAATTTTCTCTCCATCTCTCCCGCAAACCTACTCCAAGATAGCAAACAAACTGAATACCCCTTCCCCCAATCTATTCTCTTTGTGTCCTCCTCCATACACCCCCTTACTTTCTTGTAGGGAAAAAATGGATTTTATACTCCATTGCCTGTATATCTTATTTCATGGTTACATGTAAAAAACAATTTTTAACATTTGTGTTTCAAATTGTGATTTCCATATTCTTTCCCTTCTTCCCTCTTCAACCACCCCCACTGGGAAGACAAGCCATTCAATGTAGGTTGTACATGTGTAGTTATACAAAACATTTCCATAGTAGTTAGATTGTGAATGACTAACTATGTTTCCCTCAATCCTATCCTGCCCCCCATTTTCTCTATTCTCTTCTTTGACCCTGTCCATTTTCAAGTGTTTGTTTCTGATGACCCTCTCTGCCAATCTGCCTACCCTTCTATCATCCTCTTTCTCATCCCCTTCCCCCCTAATTTCCTGTAGAGTCAAATACCCAATTGAGTGTGTATGTTATTTCCTCTTTAAGCCAAATCCAAAGAGAGTAAGGGTTGACTTATTGCCTTTCCCCTTTCAGTTCTTTCCCCTCCATTGTAACAGTTTTCTCTTGCCTTTTTTAAGTGAGATCATTTACCCTATTCTATTTCTTCCTTTCTTCTTTTCCCAATATATTCCTCTCTCCCCTCTTAATTTTATTTTTAGATATCATCCCTTCATATTCAACTTATCCTGTACCCTTTGTCTATGTACACATGTACACACATGTATACCCTCCTATATATACATATATATGTATGTACACATACATACACATATATATTCCCTTCAACTATCCTCATACTGAGAAAAGTCTCATGAGTTACAATTATCATTTTTCCATGTAGGAATGTAAATAGTTCATCTTTAATAAGTTCCTTATGATTTCTTTTCCTGTTTTCTTTCTCATGCTTCTCTTGCTTCTTGTATTTGAAAGTCAAATTTTCTGTTCAGCTCTTGTCTTTTCATTAAGAATGCTTGAAAGGCCTCTATTTCATTAAATATCCATCTTTTCCCCTGAAGTATTATACTCAATTTTTCTGGGTGATTCTTGATTTTAATCTTAGCTCCTTTGACCTCCAGAATATCATATTCCAAGCCCTTTTTTCCCTTAATGTAGAAGCTGATAGATCTTGTGCTATCCTGACTGTGTTTCCACAATATTTGAAGTGTTTCTTCCTGACTGCTTGTAATATTTTTCCTTGACCTGGGAACTTTGTAATTTGATCATAATATTCCTAGGAGTTTTCTTTTGGAGATCTTTTTCCAGAGGTTATTGGTGAATTCTTTCCATTTTTATTTTGCCCGCCGGTTCTAGACTATCAGAGCAATTTTCCTTGATAACTTCTTGAGAGATGATGTCTAGACTCTTTTTTTATTATGATTTTCAGATAGTCCAATATTTTTAAAATTATCTCTCCTGGATCTATTTTCCAGTTCAGTGGTTTTCTCCAATGAGATATTTCACATTGCCTTCTATTTTTTCATTTGTTTGGATCTGTTTTACAGTATCTTCATTTCTCATAAAATTATTAGCTTCAAAGCACTCCAATAAAATTTTGAAGGAATCATTCTCTTTAGTGAATTTTTGAAATTCCTTTTCCATCTGGCATATTTGGCTGTTTGAGGCATTCTTTTTCTCATTGGCTTTTTGGACCCCTTTTGCCATTCAAACTAGTACAATTTAAGGTGCTATTTTCTTCAGTCAGGCTGTTGACTCATTTTTCATGATTTTCTTGCATCATTTTCATTTCTCTTCCCAATTTTTCCTCTACTTCTCTTACTTGATTTTCAAAATCCTTCCTGAACTGCTCCATGGCCTACAACCAGTTCATATTTTTCTTGGAGCTTTTGGATGTAGGAGTTTGGACTTCGTTGTATTCTTCTGGTTCTATGTTTTGATCCTCTTTGTCAGCAAAAAAAAAAAAAAGGATTCTATAGTCTGATTGCACTTCCTCTGTTTGTTCATCTTGCCAGCCAACTACTTGACTTTTGAGTTCTTTGCCGTGGTAGAACTCTACTTCCAGAGTGGAGAGTGCTATGTCCCAAATTTCTGGGGTTTTGCTCAGCTGTTGTCAGAGTGTTTTTTTTCCCAGGCACCTGCCTCAGAACTGTGATGAAGACTTTCTATCCACAGCCTCCAACAAGCTCTGCCAAACAAGTGCTCCTCATCCCAGGACCACCACCCAAGATTGAGACCTAGATCCAAGAAAGGCAAAGCAGGAGAATCCTGCTTCAGCACCAGGAGAAAGATTCCTACAAATGCCCTCTGGACAGTCATTTGGTCCTACTAAGATCTGTAGGCCTGAACCTGGAAGCAGCATCAGTAGCATTAGTTGCAGCCACCATCACCTAAACCACCCCAGGGGCAGGAGTCAGACCATCCTCTTCTATCACCCAGGATCAATAGGGTTCCGCACTGACCTTTTACTTTCTTCTTGGCATTTATGGGTTGAGAAGTCTGGAAGCCACCACAGCCATTAGTGATTCACTCTCCTGAAGTCTGCTCTAGTTGTTCTGTGCCACTGGTTGGGGCTGCCCCCAGTCTGGGCCCATGTAGCTCACAGAGGACTGCTCTTTGCTCCCAGTTCAGTGTGATAGACCCCTTCTGTCAGCCTGCCACGTTGCCTTAAGAGGGAGATTTTTTTCTGTCACTTTGTGGGTTCTCGAACTCTAAAATTTGTTTAGAGTTATATTTTACAGATACAGGAGGTGGTTGGAGCAGGAGCTGAAGCAAGTTCCTACTTTTACTCTGCTATCTTTACTCTACACCCCGCCCCATATAACCTCTTTCTAAAATACTATGTGATGATAGTCATACTGCCTACCTCTAATAGAGTTTCTGGAATATAAGAAAATGGTTTTATAACTGTACTGACAGAATGTTTCTGTATCACCATTTACCAGTATCCTAATGTCTGGCATATATTTCATTTGTCCCTATGATTGCAATCCAGATTTTCATAAAATCATTGGGACTACAAGCAGAGTATGGCTATTGGATTGAAAATCTTCCCAGAACCTCCACAACATGAAGTGTGGGGGCCATAGTGGCTGAGTGACCAGATCTCCACAGACCCTATTGATTTCAAATGGCAGACATTGCCAGTTTGAAGAACATTTGCTGTCTGTCTTCCATTTCCCTAATACTTGTATGAACACAAGCAAATAGTTCCAACAGAAATGGGTTTCATCTACTTGCATTTATATATTGCAAGGACGGGAGATCGACGAGTTCTAGTTTTTATTTTTGCAGCATGTGAAACAAAGAAACATGTCTGTGAGCTTTGGGGACCATGTATACAACATCAAATCATTTATGTGTCAGAGAAGTAGGAGGACACTTAATGTTGGCTTGACTCTTTTGCCTGGCTTGCTCCCAACACATGCTAACTCTCGTAAAACTAGTCAAGAAGTCATCAGTTCTCTGGTCAACTTTGTAAAACTGTAAGCTGTAGAATAGGGTCCAATTTGCTTTGGGAACTGGAAGTTCACTAAATCAATAAAATCACAAGTCGACGCCCTCTCCTTGCTACCACCATCCCCAACAAAAGAGAAAAAAAATGACAAAAATCAGTCAGGTAAAATTCTTATGCTTCCATCAAGTAAACTTCATAATGAAAAATGGAAGAAACAGCAGTGTTGGTTGCAAGATAAAATAATTCCTTTTCCTGAATTTTTCAGCAATGACCAAAAGGAGACTTGGAAAAACAGTTTGAAAGTTCTTTCCCAATTACCCTTACACTCTTCGTTTTTATTTCTTCAGTGCTCGTGTCTTTCCCCGTAGTATTGGTAAGAAAAAAAAAAGAAAGAAAGAAAATGTGATGGTACCAAAAGGAAGAAGCAAGCTATGGTTAAGAGCAGATTCCTGAGGGTTCCCAGGAACCAAAAAAAGAAACTGTGGTAGGAGGATGTGGTTAGCTTCTTTATTGCATCTAGTGTTGCACTGCCTGCCACCTCCAGCCTGTAGCTAGGTCAGCCCTAGAGAAGCATGCTAGCATTGTATTGAATGGTGAGCCCTTCTTCCCCTAAAAAAAATACCTTTCCTGGCAGTGAAGTCTTGCCTTATTGACAAAAAAGGAGGAGTTATGGGGAAAGCAGGACTGTGGTCCTTTATGTATATCCATGTGCACACAGGAGGCCGTATCTGGGCCAGGTTCCCAATGTATGCTTTTGTAAAGAGGGAGTAGGAAAGAGCAACTATGAATTTGAGGAAGGGGGGGCGGGTCTTACATAGTGTTTGATGGTATAAACTTGTTCTTTAGTACTAGTAAAGCTGAACAGGAAGGCCTCATGAGAAGATGGGGAATTCACAGAGTATAAGAAGTAGCAAAATTTAACAAAGTATAAGAAGTTACAAAATTTTTGTCACCAACAATTTCAGGCTCTAGTCGTTGGCTTCTGTTTGTGCTTAGAGCTGATTATTTTTATAATTGACATTTCTTTATTTTGTTCCCTCGTGAAAACAAAGTATTAGTAAAAAGCAAGGTGCTTTCATTTCCTTTAATAAATGCAGAAATCTTAGGGTTTCTTTGGACTTGGAAAGCAAGAATATATGTTGTTGTTGTTCAGTTGTTTTTGACTTCAGGATGTTATGGACCATACTGTACACATAGTTTTCCCATCAAATTTTGCTAGAGTGGTTTGTTGTTTCCTTCTCCAGTGTATTAAGGCAAAGGGAGATTAAGTGACTTGGCCAGGGTCACACACCTATTGAGTGCCTGAGGTCAGATTTGAACTCAGGTTTTCCTCACTCCAGGCACAGCACTGTATTCAGAGAGCCACCTCATTGCTTCCTAAGAACACACAAACACAATATATGCATATATATGTGTATAGATATGTGTATATGTGTATATATATGTATATAAATACATATATCTACATGTGTATATAAATACAGGCATATAGACACAGATATACCTACACAAATATGAGCATATATGTATATACTATATATGTATACATATGTATGTATATACTGTTTCATACATGCACATATTCTGTTAATATATAGAAAGACATTTAATTGGATTAGGCTTAACTTTTCAGCTTTAACACCTGTTATCTAGGGCAATCATGTAGAGTGGGAGAAGCCAATAAGCTAACATGAATTATGAGAGCTGGTGGTCTGGAAGAGGGGCTGGGGTGTATTTAAGAGGCAAATGCTTTCTGTTTCTTTGTTATATTGCTACATTATCCATATGTGGAACCATTAATCACAGTAAATGGAGAAATTTTGAATGCTCTGGATAAGTTCACTTACCTTAGCAGTATACTTTTCAGGGTTGTCAATGTAGATAATGAAGTTGATACAGATGTTGTCAGAGCTAGCTCAGCATTTATGAAGCTCTGAAGGAAAACGTGGGAGACAAGAGCCATTAGGCTGCCTACCAAGAAGCTGAAGATCTACAGAACCATTGTAGCAATTCCATCATTACATGATTGTGAAACCTGGACAGAACACCAGCACCATGCCAGAAAGCTGAATTCCTTCCATTTGAATTGTCTTACAAAGATTCCAAAGATCACCTGGTAAGATAAGGTAACAGAGAAGACTAAATGAGGTCCTCTCTCAAGTTGAGCTGCCAAGCATTCAAATTCTACCACAGAGAGCAAAATGCAAATGGGCTGGCCACATAACCCAAATGCCAAATGCATGTTTACCTAAAATAAAATAATGGAGAATTTACATAAGGCAAAGTTCCACACAGTGTTCAGAAGAAAAGTACAAGGGACATTCCCTAGGATGGCCTGAAGATCTTTAATACGGGTGTGGGGCCCAGGCAAGATGGTGGGGGAAAGGCAAGAACTCACCTGAGCTCTCCCAAATTCCCCTCTAAAAATTTAAATAACACCTCAAAATAAATTTGGAAGTGGTAAGAAAACAAAAGAACAGGGTAAAAAAAAAATATTCAAAGCAAAAACAACTTGGAAAGTTGAGAGGAAAGGTCTGTATCACTGGGTGAGAGTAGAATACAGTCCAACACAGCCTGCACTAGCAGAGGACAGGCCCAATCAAACATAAGCAAGCCTTGGGGATGAATAATTCAATGGTAGTAATAGAAGCAGCTTCCCGAGCTCTCAGCTCACAGATGATAAGGAGGTTGGACAACTAGTCAGAAAGAGATAACAGGAATCCATTTCCTTGGCACCAGGGCAGGACCTGTTGCATTGTCTATGTGTGGATCTGGGTCATAGTCATGGATGGCAATCTCAGGGCGAGAAGCAGCACCAACACACGAGAGCTTGCAGGCAAAGGGAAGCAATGAACCTGATCAAAGTTACAATCCAAAAATGAGTAATTGTGGTCACTCACCAACTGGAGTACAGGCCAGCAGAGCAATGACTACACATCTTAGATCATACCACCTTGGAACAAATAAAAACTTACACGACCCTAGAACTAGGTATAAGAGCAACAGAAAGGCCTAAAATTCGGTACAGTGCCCCTGGCACACAGAATTAAACATAAAATTAAAAGGAATTAAAAGTCAAGAAACAGATTGGAAAAATTAATAAACAACAAAAAAAAATAACAAAAAAATAAACCTGGCAATAGACTATTACCATTGTAACAGGGTAGATCAAAACACAAAATCAGCAGAAGATAACAAAGAAAAATGCTACACGAAAGGCCTCAAGGGAAAATTAGAAATGGTTTCAGGTCCTAAAAGAATTCTTGGAAGGGTTCAAAAAGGATTGAAAAATCAAGAGAGGCAGAAAAAAAATGGAGAAAGAAATGAGAGTAATGCAGGAAAATCATGAAAAGGGAGCCAATAGCTTGGTAAAAAGGCTCAAAAACACTGAAGAAAATACTTTAAAGAACAAAAGAGGCTAAATTGTAAAAGAGGCAGAAAAATCCATTGAAGAGAAGAATCCTTTAAAATACAACTAGCCAAGTGGGAAAACGAGGTATAAAAGCTTACTAAAGAAAATAATTCCTTAAAAATTAAAATTGGACAAATGGAAGTTAATGACTTCATAAGACATCAAGAGCCTTCACAGTGGAGGTGAAGATGGGGGAGGTGGGTGGAAGCCCTTGAATTTGATTCTCATGGGAATTGGTTTACAGTGGGAATTACATGCATACTCAGTTAGGTACAGAAATCTATCTTACCCTACAGAAAAGTAGAAAGGGAAGAAAATAAGAGAATAGGGCAAGGGGCTATAAGTGAGGACAGATTGGAGGAGCTGGTGGAAAGAATCTAAACACTTTTGAGAATGGAGAGATGAAAGGGGAGTGCAGGATACACAGCAGAAAAAATATATGATGAAGAAAAATACATAGAAATCACAAATGTCAAAAATTTTGAAACAAGTTTCTCTAATAAAGGCCTCATTTCTCAAATATATAGAGAACTGAGTCAAATTAATAATAATATAAGTCATTCCCTATTTGATAAATGGTCAAATAATATGAACAGTCAAGTTTCAAAAGAAATACGTACACGTATATGCACATATATATGTATATATATGTAAAACTGCTCTAACTCACTGTTGATTAGAGAAATTAAAATTAAAATAACTCTGAAGTACCACCTCTAAGCTATCAGAATGACTAATGTGACAGAAAAGAAAAATGACAAATATTGAAGAAGATATGGGAAAATTGAGACATTAAAGCCTTATCTGAGAAGTTGTAAACTGATTTAACATTTCTAGAGAGCAATGACCCTTTGACCCCAAAATACAACTAGGTCTGTATCTTAAAGAGATTAAAAAAAAGTAAGTGCACCTATATGTATATAAATATTTATAGCAGTTCTTTTAATGGTGACAAAGAATTGGAAGCTGAAGAGACATCCATCAATTGGAGAATGGCTGAACAAGTTGTGGTATATGCTGGTGATGGAATATTATTGTACTTTAAGAAATTATTAGCAAGTGCTCTCAGAAAAACCTGGAAAGATTTACATCAATTGATGCAAAACGAAATGAGTAGAACAAGGAGAACGTTACATACAGTAACAGCAGTATTTTGTGGTGGTCAACTGTGAATAACTTAACTATTCTCAACAATACAATGTCCAAGACAATTCTGAAGAACTTACAATTAAAAATGCTGTCTACCTCTGAAGAAAGAATTGATGGAGTCCAAATACAGCTTTGTTTTTCTTGGGATTTTTTTGGTCTGTGCTTTGTTTCATAACATGTATAATATAGGAATACATTTTGCATGATTTCACATATATAACCTATGTCAAATTGATTTCTTTCTCAATGAGTGGGGAGGAAAGGAAAAGAGGGAATTTGGACCTCAAAATTTAAAAAAATATATTTTTTAAATGTTCCATATATAATTGGGGAAAAATAAAATACTAAATAAAAATACCCAGAAGAGAAATTTTACATCAGTTGTTAGCCATGAGAGACACTGACACAGGACTGCCTGGCACAGCATACCTACATCAAAGAAGGCATTGTACTCCACAAGCAAAGCAGAATCACAGTAGCAAAATGGAAACGTGAGTTATGCAAATCCAGAGACATCTCCTTGAACATGCTGTATGACCACAACATCATGACATCACTGGTGCTCTTCAAAGATGAAGGATGGATGAACAGTATTGCAATTTGTTGAATATTTTTGACATTTATTGTAAAAGCAATAATATCAAAAAAAGTAAAAAAGATGAGGATGATATAAAAAAATTATCAATTATTAGACAATATAAACTAACCAACCAGGAAACTACTAACTATATAAGACCAGAATATGATTATATTTTAATCTAATCATTAGCAAAAATATTTGTGCATGTATATATAAATTTACTTATATTACATGTTCAATGAACATAGAATTTTGAATAATAGTTTGTAAATTTAGGCCATGAACCAAGCATTTCCTAGTATTTCATACTCTGAATATTTGTTTCTATATTTTAACAGAATGACAGTGAAGTTTCTTCTTATTATAGTTCAGATGCAAATTTCTTAAATCGAGTATTTAAAAATCTAGCCTTTTATAAATAAAGTTACAATTTGGGAATTTCGTCCACACATTTGTTATGCTATGATGGAGTACTGATTTCTAAATTATTAAAAATAATTAAACACTAAGAGCAAAAGATTATGTAGCCAAATGTATATTTTAGAAAAAGATACACATTATTTCAAAAATGTTTAATAGAATTTAATTTTGAGACTTAGTTTTATAACAAACTCTCATGTCAAAGTTTAAGACTTAAAATTTTGGCATTTGAGAGAAAAAAAGTTACAATTTGTGAGGAGTTAATTATCCATATATTGTATTTTATTTGCATTACCCTCTGCATAAAGTTGCAATATGTGATGTTGCATTTTTAGGTATTTCTTCCAATATGCACCAAATTAATGTGATTTTGATTTATATGTTCTTAACTTCTAAAATTTTATGTATGTTTCTTTTTTGATATTTGTGATTTTGATTTTTTATGTTTTTTTAATTTTACATATTTTTTCAGATAGTTTTCATGCTTAGTAGGATATATTGCTTTATTCTTGTTTTGTTTGGGGTTTTTTTGCACATTAATACAAATCTCATGGAAAAACTCTTAGCCACTCACTTCCTCTTCCTTTTCCTTTCTCCATCTCTTTTCTAATTCCCTCTGTTCACTCCTTTCTTTCTTATCCTTTCCTCTTTTCTCCTGTTCTCTCATTTCCTTCTGTTCCTTCCTCCTTTACCTTTTTCTCCTCTTCCTTCTTTCACCTTTTTATCATGGAACCACTTTTGAGTGGCCCTGCTCTTATCAAGCACTGGACCCTTGCCTCTCTTCATCTCTCTCACCCCTACTTCTACATTAAACTTTCTTTTCTTTCATTTTTCTGAACTACCCTAGAACTTCATTGCATGGTATAGCAGAGTATAAAATAACACCCTCAATATTTACTTTTGATTTTGTTTAAGTTTTGCTTACAAATTCAATCAGCTCTGACATAAATAATTGGCAACACTTCCTTATTGTTACTGAAATTCACTCCATTGCAAGCATCACAAGCAGAAATATCTAAGGGCTGCACTTTAATCTCCAAAGCAGTGGGAATTATTCAGCTCTTTTTCAGTTAGTTTTTTTCAGTATTCATTTTCCTCTAAGTCACTATGGCTCAGTTGCCATAATGAGACAGTAGAGAAGAAATGCCCTGTATTACATTGTGGCCCAGGACAAATGGCCCCATTTAAAGCTCTGATGAATGAATAGTCCAACATTAAAGTGCTTTTCCTCCTCACTTGTACTAACAAGTCATGCTTTATGTCCAGTCACCAAAGAACCATCTGTATTAATGGAGAGGAGCAGTTGTACAAATAATTGAAAAGATAATATCATTTGAAAGAAACTGCCAGGCATTCAAATTCTACTGCAGAGAACACAGCTCTAATGGGATGGACACATTGTTCAAATGCCAAATGTACGTTTGCCTAAAAGACTATTGTACAGTGAGCTCACAGAAGGCAGGTGCTCACATGGACATCAGAAGAAGTGTTATAAGGACAATCTCAAGGCCTCTCTGAAGAACTTTGGAACTGATTGCATGTTATGGCAGATACTGGCCAAGAACCACCAGCATGGTGTGCCCTCACAGAAGGCCCTGTGTTCTCTGAACAAAGAAGAATTGCAGTAACTCTAAAGAAACATGAGATGCGTGAATTTAAAGTCATCTCCATTCCAAATATTCAAGGGAGCTATTTGTACCTCACCTGGGGTAGAGCCTTCCAAGCTCATATTAGTCTGATGAGCCAGTCAGACACACTGTACCTTGACTCCAACATAGTGATGTCATTTTGGTCCTCAAGAACAAATGACAACAACCTACTAATATTTGCTTTTGCATTTGGGTATTTAAAAACTTTCAAATGTCTGGGAATTCACAATGTTCCAGGCATAAAAGATGAAATCACATTGGAAAGACCTTGGAATTTCTTGAAAACAACTTAAATTCCCCAACATTTTCTAATTTAGCTCCTTATTTTTTCCATGTTAATATTGGGAATAAATAGTTTGCAAAGCATTGAGTAAATTTGGCTTCATCCTACCCTACACACATACACACACACACACACACACACACACACACACACACACCTTTTTTTCTTGACATGTCTGGTTCATATTTCACAGTTTTCTGAATGTGGGTATAGAAATTATTAAGTTACTTAATATAAAAGATACTCCCAGTTCATATTCAGAGGAGAAGAGAATACCAAAGAATAAGTAAAATTCAATTGTGATTGTCTCCAGTAAGCCTTGAGAAATCTGTTGGTGATAACTAAGATTTGTCCAAAGCAATATGCACAAGAGAAACCCAATATCAGCCTTGTAAATATGGAGTTGTGCACATAGTTCTTATAAATTAAACATATCAGAGAAGCTAAGTTTTCCATGGAGACAGGCTTGATATAAAAACTTAAAGAGACCAGCCAAGAGAATAAAACAGAAAGAAGCAATATAGTCCAGTATCCACCCACAATTACTCCACGAAGACCTAGTAAACATGCTAAGCATACCACTGATTATGGAAAATAAAGAAATACCACCATGAGTCATTGTTCTACTCCCATAGGAAGACAGAAAGGTCTGTAGATATTTGAGACAGGGTCTAGCCACGAATGCACAGGATAAATCCTGCCAATGACAATGGTAAGAAGAAGTTCTGGAGTAATAATAGGTTCCAATTGGTAGCACTGTCAGTCATATCCCACAACTAGATTTCAGATCTTGTTCAAACTGAGGAAGGGACCTACACCTGGCATTGCTGAATGAGGCTGTGTTCTAGATTAGGCATAGGAACAGAATTAAAAAGCAGCTATATGACTCAGCTCCATCTCCAAGGTCAGTCTAAAGCCTGCAGTGGAATAAACAGGGCAGGGAATTTAGACCAAATCAAACCCTGCAGTTCTGTCATATTGACCTTCAGAATTTTCCAACTTGATGACGGTGGTTAAATCTAGAAACAATCTTCTGGCATCCTTCCCAGGGACAAGCCCAGAGTTTTCTGCTTAGATCCCACCTTTTTCAGAAGCTTGTAAAGCTCAGACCAGAAGGAAAATAGGTAGACTTTGCCCTAGATCAGACCGCTTGGAAGCTCGGTAAGTTTGTAGATCTCCATACAGAGTTGCCCTTAAGATCCTTGGAGAACAAAGCCAATAATGCCTAAAGACAATAATAGTCAAGCGAATGCAAAATAGAACTAAGCAAGGACTTTCAGAAGTGTGCAGAGTCTAGTTCTTACACAAAGGCCAAATCTGGGAAGCAACACACGCGCGCACACACACGCACACAAAGTCTCACCATATAGAGGTATTACAGTGAAAGGGACACTCTAGACCCAAACTGAGAAGAGAATGATTGAAAATCATCTTGAAATAAAGCCTCAAAGCAAAACACAATGTGTGCACAAGTTCAACAAGAATTTCTGGATAGCCAAAGTTAAAAAAAAATATTTTATGATTGTATAAATGAAATGAGAGTAGTATATGAAAGAATTAGAAAACAGAACACAAGTTTTACATCTACTTTTGAGAGCCAAGTTGACTAGAGAAAAAACATTACTATTAGGAGGTTATCAGGTCTGGCTGGAGGGAGGAAATTTGTTTCCTTTGCTGGTTATTGTCACCTAAGTCTTTGAGATACATAAGTAATCGATTCAAATTTATCAGAATATGAACCATTCCCCAATTGACATATGGTCATAGGATATGAATAGGCAGGTTTTAGAGGAAGAAATCCAAATTATCAATAGCCATTAGAAAAACAAAATGCTACAAATTAAATCAGCTCTGAGGGTCTACCTCACATTTGACAAAAGTGGAACCAGAGAGAGCTGTAGGAAAACAGGTTTGTCAACATACTGTTGATAGAACTATGAATTAGTACAGTCATTCTGTAAAGCAGTTTAAAATAACAATCCAAACATTACTAAACTATGTATAGCCTTTGACACATAATGCTACTATTAAACACATACCCACAGAGAGATACAAGGGAAAGAAAAAAGTCCATATGTGCAAAATATTCATAGCAGCTCTTTTCATTCATAGCGGCAATGAAATGGAAGCTTAGGCAGTGGAGGGGGGTGATAAATAGGAGAAAGAGTGAAGAAATTATGGTATATGAATGTAAAAGGACATAACTGTGTCCTAAGAAATGATGAAATAGGGGCAGGTAGGTGGTGCAGTGAATAGAGCACCGGCCCTGGAGTCAGGAGGACCTGAGTTCAAATGTGACCTCAGACACTTAACACACACAAAAAAGACTAGCCGTGTGACCTTAGGCAAGTCACTTAACCCCAACTGCCCTCCAAAATGAAAAAAAAAAGAAAAAAAGAAATGATGAAATAGATGGGTACAAAAAAATCTGGGAACACTTATATGAACTTATGCCAAATGAATTGAACAGAGCAAGAACAGTTTATATAACAACAATAACATTGTAAAGACAAACTTGGAAAGGCCCAAGAACTCAGATCAATATGATGCCTGAATGTAATTCCAGGGGACCCCTAATGATACATGTTATGAATCCTCTGACAAAGAGAAGTGATGAGATATTTTTTAAACCTAGCCAATTCTAGATTTTTTTTTCATGACTATGCATATTTGCTAAAAGGGTTTTCTTTTCTTTTTTTTTAACTGGGGAGTTGTACAGAGAAAAACAGAATTTTGTTCATTTTTAAATTAATTTTTAGAACAAAATGCAACTGTAAAATGAAGGCCTTGTTGTATGTAACAGTTTTTCCTGCTTCTTGCCTATAGCTGTAGGGTGAAGGGGTGTGATACATAGCTATGAGGAGTACACTCAGGAGTACAAAACGTCCCACTCTGATTTGTCTCCTTTGAAATTTTCTTCCGTGTGACAGTTCAAAGGTAGGTATGATCTCAAAAATGACCAAAACTACAGAAACATTCTCTTTAATCATATATTTACAACTGAGATCATTCGGTTGCTATTTAGCAAGAGCAACAGAGTTATTTATGAATTTGTGAGCATAACTTGCAAATCCCAGAAAGGTCTTAGGTCTGACAGGTTATTCAGACAAGGTCAATCAATAAGTACAAGTATCTTGTCAGGATCAGTGTTCTTGTCCTTCTAAAATACCATATGAGCCGTATATCTAAAAGAAGATCTGCAAAATTGGCACCTGGCAATTGGCAAATTCAGGCCAGGTTTCTTTAGTCAGTCTCACAGTTTCATCAACCTCTTCCCAAGTTTTTTCAGTCTTTTGAAAAGCCCATGAGGTCATCAAGTCACCCTAGTTTATTTATGTATCAAAATATTTTCTCTATCACTTGTTGGAAAATGGCAAATACCCTTGAAGTACCTTGGAGTAAAAGCTTGAACTAGTAAAAGCCACTTGGGGAAATAAAAGCATTCTTCCTTTTTTCCTCTGCCTTAAGAATCTAATCGTATATCTTGCCCAAATCCAACATCGAGAACCACTCACCACATTTTGAGTAGTCTAGGGCATCACACCACCATGTACTTGTTTCAATATGGCCTCATCCATGCCTTCAGGTGATATTGCTCCACTCTATAATCCTCTGTAGTCATACTTGACTACTCTCTTGTTCAGAATCCAGTGGTCTACACACACACACACACACACACACACACACACACACACACACACGCACCACATATTTCTCTGTCCACACTTTTTTCTTCTGTACCATCATTATAATAACTAAATCCCAGTAATACCGTCTCACATTAATATAACACTTAACATGTGCCAGGTATTGGGCAGAGGGCTTTACAATTATGACCTTTTTTTGATCCTCACAACAACCTTGGAAGGTAGGTACCATTGTTATCCCAATTCTATAGATGAGAAAATTAAGGCAAACAAAAGTTACATCACTTGCCTAGTGTCACAGAGCAAGTAAGTGTCTGAGGCTGGATTTGAAATGAAGTCTTTTTTTACTCCATGTCTGGCACACATGGAATACTTTACACTGTGCCACCTAGTTTCTCCTAATAGGTGATGCATATTGGCTGCTGGGTTCTGTGATGATACTGTTGACAAACAATTCATTCAAATGTTTTAGGTCTTTTGTTATGGAAAAAAAGACATATTCCTTGACATTTCTCTCAATAATCAGCCGTCAGTAAGCTGGATTCTGGGAGCTGCTATCTGTACACATTTCACACTCCACACATTCAATAAGAACACAACCATCCTCCTTCTGAACTTCTGTTTCAGCTCTATTTCTTGACACTGAGGAATCACCAAATCCCCCAGGATCTATTTCTGAGGTTGAAGGGTGAGTCTTCTAATGATGTTGACTATTCCCACTGGCTTCTGTTTCCCTGTGGGCCACTACATAAACTACATGGATGGTCAAAGTGAATAGGTAACAAGTCTTATTTTTTGCTGGCAGTATCATGCAACTTTAGTACTTGAAATATGCAGCAATGAGTTCTAATCAGTGACGAAATTTTAGTAATAGTTAGTAGTAGATCATGTCATAACAAGGCTATGATATTTACTTTCCTGTTGATAAAAACAACTTCCTTAGAAATCATCAAGTTTGGGGGCTGAGCCAAGGTGGCAGAGTAGAAGCACAAACTTGGCATGGACTTCAGCTCCAACTACCTCCAATACCTGTAAAAAGAAATGTGACAGAGAGAAAAAAAATCTCCCACTGAAGACAGCCCAGCAGACTGACAGGAAAGGTTGATCATAGCACGCTGGGAGCTGAGCACAGTCCTGCAGGAGCTTCACAGTTCTGGCTCCAGGGTGGCCCTGACCAGCAGTAGCTTCAGCAAACTTCAGGAGAGTGAATGACCAGCAGCTGTTGTGGTTTCCAAACTTCTCTGTCCATAAACACCAAAGACAAAGTAAAAGTTCAATGTGGAACTCTGTTGGAACTAGGTGGAGAAGAGCGTGGTCTGACCCCTGCGCCCAGGGTGACAAGCAATAGAGATGCAGTGGCTGTGCAGCCATTTCTGATGGCCACCTCAAGAGCTCCTGGCCTGGAGATTGTAGGGGGACCAAGCAACCATTCAGAGGGTAATTGTTCTGGCTTTAACCTGATTGATCTGGATAATGGTCTTGGATGGTGGTCCTGGGGTGTGTGGCCAGTGAGCCAGAAATTGTGGGGATTATAGAAATGATGCTCTTCTAATAGCTCTGGAAGCTGCGAAAATTCCAGAAATTTGGGACAAAGCTCCCTCCAATCTCGAAGGAGAGTTCTACCATGGCAAAGAGCTCAAAAGTCAAGTACTTGGCTGGCAATATAAAAAAGCACAGGAAGCACAAACAGACCATAGAATCCTTTTTGGGGAACAAAAAGGATCAAGACATGGAGTGAGAGGAAGAAAGGAAAGTCAGAACTTCTGCATCAAAAGCCTTGAGGTGGAACTCTAATGCATTGCTGGTGGAGCTGTGAACTGATACAACCATTCTGGAGGGCAATCTGGAACTATGCCCAAAGGGCTATAAATAATTGCATACCCTTTGACCCAGTAATACCACTTTTGGGGTTGTATCCCAAAGAGATCA
>CM053601.1:23897731-23915383 GCA_028646575.1 Pseudocheirus occidentalis | reverse complement strand
GGTTCTCATCCAGTCCTCAGAGATGAACAGCTCCCAGGTCCTTGTCCAGTCCTCAGGGCAATCCCTGGCACACCCTGAAGTTCACAACGTTCAGCACCCCTCGAACCCTTCAGGACTTCTCTTGCCTGGAACTCAAGGATCAGCCAGGCCACCAACAAACAAAGTCCCATTCTGTTCATATTGTCATTCAGCTTCACTGAGAAACCAAATCCAAAATCTGTCTGTCTCTAAAATTCTCCTGCTTATAAACACTGGCCTTCTCCCAAGTCAACAGGGGAGTGTCTCAGCCAATAGCATAAGATGCATCTTCTTCACAGGGTTTTTTGTTGTTGTTGCTATCCAATATAATAACACGTAAAGCACTTTGCAAAACTTAAAGTCTTCTATAAATACAATTTAATTAGCATTAATAAACATGCACAATGCAGTATGCCTAGAGAAGAAAAAGAGAACTATATATTAAATGGTGACTTTCTCTTATGCACAATAAACTCCAACATCTTACACTAAGACTTTTGGGATGCTGAATATTAAATTTAGCAAAGTACCCAAGAAGTTATGACTTGTGTCTCCTGAAGTTGTTTTCCTGTGCATTATAACATTGTATTAATTATCTCTTGTGCTTTTAAAAAATATATATTCCCCATTATCCAGCAACTTACTACTACTACCTTCACCGCTATCTTTTTGGAATTCAGAGAAACTTGGTAGGTTGGCATGAATTAATGCAAAGTTAAGAAAAGTGGACAAAAGGAATCAAAAGAGTCCAACATTATAAATAAAGATGCAAAATTTGGATCAAATATAGTGAATCAAGGTGGTAAGAAACTTCAAAATTAAACATTATATCCTTCTTTTCTGTTAATAAGCCTTAACAAAAACCAAAGTAGAAAGTGAATCCTACTATGCCCAGTCGCTCTATTAAGTGTTTTTTTTTCTGAGAATGTACTTTGGAATGGAAGTGCTGTTGTGTTGCATCTGTTGTATCAGGGCAAAATGTATTAATACAAATCAATTTAAAAGAAAGAGAAAAATATTAAAGCCATGTAAATCAAGAGCAAAGTGGTCATTTGCTTTGCCAAAAGAACTGAGAAAAAGTGGTCACATATTTATATTTAATAATTTTCCATATTTTTATATTTTTAAATTTTCTCATTTATTCATGAAGCTTTACTTCAGCATCCTCATCCCCAAATCCCACAGTTCTATCAAATATTCATTGAAAAGGGCAGATGAAGACAAGGATGAGTCAAACCAACCTGTACATGTATTCATATTCACTTGTCCAGAGAGTCTCATTCTGCCCTCAAATCTTTCTTATTTATTTAATCATACGTAGTTTTCCCAAAATATATTTGACCTTAAAATATAGAAGGGGAACAGTACATGAAGTAAAAGAAAGTAAACAAATAGTTGAGGCAGTTTTAAAGGAAGAATGATCAACAGTAAAATGGTTGGAGGAAGCAATCAGCAAATACTCACTGAAGTCAAATCAGCAAGAATATATTAAACACTTAGTATGTGGCAGATGCTCTGCTAAGTGCTAGGAGTACCAATGAAAGCAGAAAGAAGAGAAAAACCCTGTTCCCAAGAAGCTTCCACTCTGGAGGAGGAAAACAACACATAAAGGGAAGCTGAAAAATACTGAGAAGGTAGCTTCCACTTTTCTCCCTTAGGATGTAGATCTTTTATTCCTCCAAATAAAATTTATAATTATTCTGTATATTTCTATAATGTGACCATTTGAGAGAGGTCATTAAATCTTTGAAACAATTTAGGTAATATCACCATTACTCACACAGGGTCTAACCTGCTAAGACATTATTATTTCTTCAAATGTTAATTTTTTTGTACCTTCCTGTAAACATTTTTTGTAATTGAATTCACAAGAGCCCCATGAGGGAGCCTTAGTAGCTTAACAGTCAAGTATTTTGTTCATTTTATAGTTATTTTAAATGACATGTCCATTTTCATGTTTTCCTCCTATGTTTTATTACATAGAGTAGCTCTCTGTGGGTTTATTCTGCATCCTTTGTACTGAAGTTTAGTTGTTTCAAATAATTTTTTCTCCATAGAGCCAATTCTGTGTCTAATTTGCTTGCATTTATTTCTTCAATTCCTTTTTTGTCACTTAGAAATGTTTTATTGAGACTTAAAACAGCATTGCCACTTCCAAATGACTACTTTTCTCCCATAAAGCTCTTGCCTTTTAACAATTAATATAAATAAGTCAAAAAGCCAATATATTGACCCAATATGGCAATGTACATCTCATTTCACAGCTGTTGGCTACCACTTCTATGCTAAGGGAGGAGGTATGATTCACATTACTCCTCTTAATTCATAATTGATCGCTTAATTGATGAAAGAAGCATTATTCATTGAGTGCCAATCTATTTCCTAGGGAAGTCACTTTTTATTCTACATATCTTTTCAATTTTAAAGTCTTTTTTTTAAAGCTATCATGAATATTTCTTGTCATAAAATTATGGTTTGGAGTTTTAATATTTATTTCATGATTTCCTACAATATTCTAAAGTCTGTTCTAACTCACACATTCTCCTTTGGATTTTTACAATCCAAATTTTACTTTATATTTATTTTAAATCAAGTAGTCATTATATTTCATCTTTCACTTGTTTTATTAGGTCTTACCACTACTATCTGGGTTCTTAAAGCCACTCTATTCTCTCTTCGAGGGTTCTAATTGAAGTTGTTAAAGAATAATTGCCTTATGAACATTTTTTTCCCCTGGCATTCTCTTACTCCATTGAAAGCTTCATTGCAAACTTTTTAACTTCCTCATTTCTTCTGTTTCTGAGCTGTTCTTCATCCTGTGCGGTTTTCTTTCCTGTCATTTTGTTTAGCTGTCGTTTTCATTTTAATTTAATGAATTCGTACCTATTTTGATGTGATGAGGGGTAACTGAGAGCCATAGCACTGAAATCCCTTGAATATTTCCTTACTTGTTTTTATAATTTGTAAAATATTTCTGGCTTTCGTCAACTATATTTTTAGATTGTCACACTGTATCAGCAAGCACCCTACCATACCCAGGATGGTTACTAGCACAGGTTCTCAGATCTGCTTTTCTAAAGGAAAGCAACTCAAAATGGGTTAATGGTCTTACTTTAATCAATCAAACATATATCATTTACTTAGTTCAGGGGGGAAAGTCAGCACCCTGAACTTCAGAGAATGCAAAGAGAATACAAGCAGAAGTTACAAGCAGACAAAGAAACAGATCAGCAGATGGCCTTCTAACCATCTGATCGTTATGTCCATACCTATTATGTTACCAGAGAGGGAAGCACCAACATCTGGTTTTTTCAAAGCCTGAGGGCTCAATGGCTTTCCAGAGTCTCATATGGCCAAATCATACAACTCTTTCCAAACCTCACATCAGGGTATATACATAGCCTTCTCCTGGATCAGAAAATGTCACAGTGACCCACTGCCCAATCACAAATTAATAAGGTATGGGCATTCCTGAAGAACAAACCTCCACCACAGGCTCCATGTGACCACATTCAGCCTATTAGGGGACAGAGTTTACTTTCAAATCAGGGAAGGTTCTCAGAGCCACTTAAGCCTATCAAAGGGCCTAGGGGCAGGGAAGATCTTCAGATTCCCATAACATACACCAAGACACATGTTTATATTTTTAATGTTTCAGATTATTCACACATGTGGTGTAGGAGCCTATAGAAGTAAAAGCTATACATGAGAGTTGGATAGTGATTATAATCTTTAACTAGCACAATAGTAGGTTGTAACTTTCTAGTCAAGTATCTTTTTTCAGAGATTTATGTAATTCCAAGGACCAATGAGGAACTTAATAACTCCAACCTAATAACAACCTAATCACTCCAACCTAATAATAGCTCTTGGGGAAGTAACAATACTTATGATCCAGTTGATTTTGATATTCAAGAAACAATATAGCAATGAAATATGGAAAAACAAACACCAGCTATAAGTCAGATGTACAAATTGGTTTTCTTCCTCCTCATTTCCCACAGTTGGATAGAGAAGCTCCGTATTTTAGCAAAACAGGAAGTCCTGAGAACTCTGAATTGCTTGTACTTTCTTGTACTTGTACATCAGTTTCCCAGGAGGTACCAGAGATGCTAACTTTGAACATTAAAACTACCCATCACTATCAATTTCCAAGGTCTATTCCAGTCCTACAATTCATAAATTCTCTAAAGAACTCAGAGATAGAAGAAGCAAATTTTAATTATTAGATAACTATCCAGAAAGTATATTTCAAAATTATTCTTTTAAAATAATAATCTATGGGGAGAGACAAAGTACACATGAAGAGATTTTGTGTCACCTTTGATTCCTTCTTTCTACCAAATTTACAACTGTTATCTTTAAAGAATTTTTAAGGAGTAAAAATTCAAATGATTGCTAGACTTTTTTTTTCTCTTTAGTTATCTTCCCTTAAATAATACCAGAAAAAAGAGTAGTCCTAATCCTGGAGGCAGAGGACCTGGGGTCAAATACAACCTCCATGTGTGACCTTATGCAAGTCACTAGATCTGCCTGGGCCTCAGTTTCCTCAACTGTAAAGTGAAGAAGTGTTTGTTTGGACAGTCTCTGAGTCCCTTCAAGTTCCAAATCTATAATTCTATGACTATATTTTCTATACTAATTGTAATTTTTCTGATGTCTAGAAAACCATACTGCACATGGAAAACACTCAATTGACAGTGGTAGTAATGAACGTTATGTTAGTGACTAAAATGACATCTTGAAATTCAGATCATCAGAATAGATAAATATTAAGGTGATCTCACCCAGCTATGTTATCCAAAGTTTGGAGAATGGTTTGTATATGAAATGTTCTTCTCAAAACAGAATATTCTTAGTTATTTCCTTTTGGGGATAATTAGATCTAGTGGCACTGAAATTTTCCAATTATATGTCAGTGGAACTGAAATCATTTTGTAACTATAGTATATTGTGTTGAGAAGTAATAATAATTAAAATTGGAACCAAGAGTAAATTGAATCAGATGAAACAAAAATTAATCCAATAAATGAATTTTGTTTTAAATTAGTATCCAGAAGTTAAATGTCTTCCTAAATTATACTGAAGCAAGACACTGTGCAGGATAAACATCCCCATAGTGTACCTAGTAATTAAGCAAACTTGGAAGTACAGTTCTCTGTTGACTTTCCTTTATTACCTTTCACAAGGATTACCTATTCCAGTTGCCCAAGTTATGGGCAAAAGTTGAAATGAACCCAAAATTTGTACTGAATCCTGGGAGCCACAAACTGGAAGAGATTTGACTTTTGGGCCTATTCTGTGAAGTCAACTTTTCATTAACCATAGGAAGCAGTTTTCCATTCCAATATTTATAAAAGAGAATGTGAGATTGTATCTGTTACTCCTTTTGTTTTGACTTAGCCTCCAGTCTAAGATGAGGAAAATGAGTCTAGGGTAAGTTAAATGATTTACACAAAGACATACAGCTACTAAGTGTCTGAGGTTGGCTTAAAATTAGGGGCTTTGGGATTCAGGGTCCAGCGCTCTATCCACTGTCACCAAATTACCTCAAAAACAAAATTCAAAAATATTCCATTTAAGATAACAAAATCCATTAAATAGCAAAGAATTTACCTACATAGGAAACATGTAGAACTTATGTAAATAGAATTTAAAACAATTCCATAAGAATAAAAGAATATCCAATTAAAGGGGGAATTATTCTAAATTAAGTCACAAGCCTGTGTCAATATAGCAAAAATTAAAATGTTTCCCAAATTACTTGATAGATTTACAGCTATACTAGTAAATTAGCTGAGATAATTTATAAGAGTGGGCATAATACAAAATATACTGTAAGACTTAAAATTTCATGGTATCAATACATCATAAAAAGTAGCCACTCCTAGTAAAGCTTGGCACTACTAGTCTAATTTGCAAAACTAGAATGGCTGTTGTTATATAAAGATAGAAAAGTAGGTTAGTGAGATGGACTATTTATGGAAGACCTGGAAACAAATGTCCAGAAAAGTCTAGTGTGTGATAAAACAAAGAATGTAAACCACTAAAGAAGGAGATTCTTTATTTACCAAGAACTGTTGGAAAAAACCAGAAAGAGTCTGGTCTGAATAGATATTTTCTTGAACTTCTCTAATAAAATGTTTAATGTCTAAAACCATTGGAAATTTTATGCATACATATTTCATTCCCCATAGACAATTGCAAATTATGAAAAAAAATTTTTTAAAAAAAGAAAGAAAAATCTCTCAACAAACAATTTAAAAATACATTCACAATCACTAATAATAAGAGAAATTATTTTTTAAAAACAACAATATACTTGTGGTTTTGATCAGATCCTTCAACTTAGCAAAGGTGATATAAGATGAGAAAATTCATGGTTGGAAGGGCTAAAAGTGCACAGATACACTAATTCTCTGTTTAAGGATCCTGTTGGTATGATCATTGGAGGAAATAAGTTGGAATTTTGTGAATAAAGTTGCTAAATTGGTTTTATTTTTCATCCAGAGAGCCCATCACTGAAACTATGCCTTGTTCAGTATGACAAGGTCAACCTCAATTTGTGGTCCACTTACATAGTCTTTGAGAAGTCTTGCTTCATGTCATGGTAAGGCAAATGTCCTTGAGGTCAGACTTCACTTCATTTATGTCTTTCTATCCTCCTGTCATAAGAGTAGTGTGTAGTATGAAGTAGACACTTTAAAATGTTTACTTGTTGATTTATATGGAAGAAATAAAGTCTAAGTTGCATCAATAAACTCTTATTTCCCAGTCATAGAAGAGCATCAGAGAGATGGAATTTGGGTTATCAAGTGCTAAGGAGGACATTGGTAAAAACTGATACGTTGGCCTGTATCCAGTGGGGGATTATTGAGATATTTGAGATATCTGAAAGTCTATCATATGTGGAATAATTGAGGAAACAGGAGATATTCCAGAGGAGGGAAAAAGTGGTTAAGAGATTCAGGATAACTGTCCTTAAATATTTGAAGGGCTGAATTTTGGAAACACTATTAGATTTAGTTTATGTTGCTCCCAGGAGATTAGAATTAGGACTAATGGTGAGAAACTACAAAAAAAAAAAGAATATGAGTTCATTAAAAAAAAAGCTTGAGTGTTTTTCACAATGAATTATCTAGCAATAGGGTGGACTGACTTTAACAGTGCTATCTGTGCTACTGGAAGTGTTGAAGCAGAAGATGAATGACTATTAGACACAGAGAAGGAGAGGTTGAAAGGACTGGGGAGAGCAGGGAGAATTTCTGCTTAGGATAGAATGTTGTAGGATGAATTGCTTAAAATTATTTTATCATAAATATAAATTCACAATAAAGATATACATTTAAATATGCCAAATACATCAAGTAAAATGCTTATATACGAAATTATGAACTTCACATCCATGTGTGTATATAACTTATGAGATAATCACAAAACTGCTTCATTTGTTTGGTTTCCCTTCTGCACTTAATGTTTTTTCTGTATACTGAAAAGGTTTGTCATCATTGTCATCCTTGCTGTTGTTATTACTAATTATTTATTACTATTCACTAGCCTGCCTCCCTCTCTGTATACCTGATAAGAAGCCAACCTCCTCAGCAACAAATGTACATTGTCCACATCAAAATAAATCAACCCATTGGCCATGTGTGAGGTCTTCTCAAGAAGTGAGAGGCATGTTTCAAAGCTGTATTTTGAAGTCACTATTGCTCACTGCTTTTGTTAGAATTTTAATATCTTGGGGTGACTAGGTGGTGTGGTTAATAGGGCACCAGCTCTGAAGTCAGGACCTGAGTTAAAATCTGACATCAGACACTTGACACACTTACTAGCTGTGTGGCCTTGGGCAAGTCACTTAACCTCAATTGCACTATCCTCTTCCCTCCAAAGAGCAAAATAATAAAAATAATAATAATAATAATAATAATAATAATAATAACAATAATAAGGTTTCTTAAGTTATTTTACTTCATATTAATTGCATCATCATGAAAATTCTTCTGGACCTGTTCATTTCACTCTTCATGCATTCAAACAAATTATCTCATGTATCTCTCAATCTGTCACATTTGCCATTTCTTATGGAGTATCATCTCATTTCATTCAAAATACCAGAATTATTTCAGCCATTGGTTCACTGTTGTTGAGGACACAGTTTGTCTTTAGTTCTTCAGGACAAAAAAAAGTATATCAATACATATTCTTGTACATACAAGATCTATCTTTGATTTTCTTTGGACACATACCTAATATCCCTAGTATCTGAATATATATGGGGTCTAACCTGGAGTAACACACAAACATGAAGCATCCAACATTTTCTTAAGAACTTTTAGTAGTATGACCAACAAGTTAGAGGATGGAAGAATATTTTGTCTGATACTAATGAACTATACAAAATCCCAATCCTAAAAACTATAAATAAGGAGCAAAATAATTGCAGATGTCTCCACAGACCAAGCCATCAAAAAGTTGAATGAGGTAACATGATGAATAACACCAAAGAAGAATAACCCCTAAACCTTACCATGTTCCTTCAAAACCCATTCCCCTATTAGCCCTCATGCTCTAGTAGGAGCTTATTGGCTTGTGCTCTAGGATCTAGTCATAAATTTTCTTACTGCTACTCAAGTCTTAACTAGCAAACTCTACCCCTACCCTCACCTTTCCAATCTGTAAATGCAAACAGCAGAATGCAATTATTCCCCTCAAAATCCTAGCCCATATATTGATGCAGTGGAGATATACAAATGTTTTTCCTGGGGAAAGTCAATAAACCAATATTTGATAAACATAAACCACAAATTATTTTTTTTATTCTAGATGTACAAGTGGTCACTGCCTCACTGGAAACATTCTGATCAGAAGTGACCTTGTGATCAAAGGAAGCTGATTGAGTTTCTTTATGTGTTTTCAGCTTTGTGGAATTATCTGTATTATTAGTCTTGGGATCTTTCCCACATGCAGTTATCAGGTGAAAAAGAAAGGGAGGTTCATCTACCACCTCTGACTTTTTAGTAGTAACTTCTTTCAACCCTGGTTGTGGCTCTACGATTTTCTGGGATGGATAAGGAGTCCAGCGATGAATTTTATCCTTTGATACATTACCACTCTTACCACTTACTTTAGAAGCTGTAATTTCTGCTTGCTTAGAGGTTTGGCTTTCAGGCTGCTCAGAACTGCTGAAGTCAAGTAAGCCCTCTGAAGGAAGCTTATAACTTGTAAAATTCAAAAGGTAATTACTATTATCTTCTATGGGACCTCTATTCTCTTGCCTTTGCCAAATATATCTCTCTTGATTATGCTTATTTAATTTATTAGATTTCTTATTCCGTAGCATGGTCGTGTCATCAATTTGGAAATTAGAATTCCTGTTTCTTCCAAGCTGAAATGTGTCTCCAGGGCCACTGTAATTCCAATTATTTGTACCACGTGCCTTGGATTGCCTGTTTCCACTACCGTTGTTCATATGCCATAAACCACCTGCTCCTTCAGAATGCCAATTAGAATTCCTTCCTGTACCACCATGATGCCAATCTACTGTTCCATTATTAGGATGCCAACCACCTCCATAATTATGGTGGTTGTGATACCAATTTGAAGATCCTCCTGGACCACCCTTGTGCCACCCAGAACGTCCTCTTGGTCCACCACCATTCCTCAAAGAATGTGGAAAGTTATTTTTTCGACCACATTAAAGCTATCCTTTTCCCACTTCCAATCCCGCTGAAGAGGTGCACGATGGTGCCAGGATAGCTGATCATAAGCGTCTCTCTCCTGGTAAGCTCCTCGGTCTTCCTTTATCATCAGAGTTTATTTCTTGGCCAGTAACAGATGCTTCATCTTGTCGGCTTTGTTCATTCCTTTGTTTTATTAGCTGAACGAGTTCCTTGTCAAAGTATTCTTCTTCCACTTCTTCTTTTCCATCTTCTTCTCTTTCCTGGGCATCAGCATTATCCTTGTGTAACTGACTGGAAATGTGTTTTGCATAAGCTGACAAGCCTACTACTGTCACTCGGCACACACGGCATTCATGATTACTGTCCCTTCCCTTCAGGTTTTCAAGTTCTCTGTGATGCAGCATGCTCCGCACATGTTCATCCATCTTTTTTGAGCTGTATACAGTATGACACAATATACATTTTCGTTCTCGTACCATAGTGACTGGAGCAGAAGGCCTCACACCTTGCACTCGATTTCCTTTACTCCATCGCACCACAGAAGCCCTTGTGAGGAGGACCTCACCACCCCCGGCCCTGGCCTCAAGGTGGGGTCCAGTGGCCGGCTCCCGGACCCTCTCCACAAATTATTTTTAAAGCAAGGTCTCTATTGCATAAACATCGTGGGGGAAAAACAATAACAACTGGAAAGCAGTCTAACAGAATGTAGGTTTCGACTAATATCTTGCACCATATTACACAATAAATTCAAAACAAACATATGACCATAACATTAAAGATCATACCTTAAATTAATTAAATGAAAAGAGGATCACATGGCTTTAATAGCTGTGGGTAGGATATGTATTATTAATAAAACAAGATCTAAAGGCAATTACAGAAGATAAAATGGATAAGTGTAATTACATAAAGGTGAAATGATGCTGAAAATATAAAAAGAAAAGTGCCTAGGATGAGAAAGGAAGTGATTGAATGGGGGGAAATAATTTTGAATCAAATTTCTCAGAAAATATTTTATATACAAAAATATAAATAAATGCCTTATGGGACCGCTAGGTGGCACAGTGAATAGAGCACCGGCCCTGGAGTCAGGAGTACCTGAGTTCAAATCCGGCCTCAGACACTTAACACACACACACACACAAAAACTAGCCGTGTGACCTCGGGCAAGTCACTTAACCCCAACTGCCCTCCAAAAAAAAAGCAAAAAATAAATAAATAAATGCCTTATGTGTGTATGTATATTTTAACATATGCCCCAAAGTTATTATCTAAAAGAAATGTGGTTAAAGATATGAACAAAAAGTTCTCAAAAGAAAAATTTTCAATCTATAAATAAATAAATGGAATAATTCTCCAAATTCTGATGAGAGAAATGTAAATGAAAACAATGTTTAAGTTTCACCTCACATGTAGCAAGTTTTCTAAGGTGACAAATTATGGGAACATTTGATCGAAGGAACTGTGGAAAGATGAACGTGCTAACGCCTTATTGATGGAGTTCTAAATTAATACAACCATTCTGAAAAGCAATTTGGAATTATTTAAATAAAGTGACTAATATGTTGATACCCTCTTAGCCAGACATTCCATTATTAGGCAAGTGCCCCAAAAAGGTCATTGGTTTGAAGGAAGTCCCCATATATGTGAAGACTTTTATAGTAGTACACACACACACACACACACACACACACACACATATAAGCAAGGAAATGAAAGCAAAGTTAGAGATATAATTTGGGATATGAGTAAAAAAATGGTAAATGAACTTGGTGGGATGTGACTATGCTGTAAATATATATATGAATACAGAAAATGTCAAAGGGTCTACCTGAACTGATGCACATAAAGTAAGGATTTCAGAAAACAATATACTTAGTAACTAAAAATGGGAAAAGAAAGATTTTTTAATCTAAAAGAAATCTTGCAAAATGTCAAAGAACAAACATGTTCCCAAAAAAGATTTGTGAGAAAAAGGCCTATTTATTCCTTTTTTAGAACTGAAAAGTCTAATGATTTAAAAATTTCACATATTTCCAAAAGAATTTTTATGTATTTTTTGGTTTTGCTGATTTTTCCCTCTTCTTCCTTTTTTGGAGTGGCTATCTAGGAAGGGAAAGAGGAGGGATGTTGGAAGCAATTTTGGTGATAAAAAAATAAAAGTTAGTGAAATGTAAATAAATCTTAAAAGAATAGCAAAAAAAGAACTTCTAGTGATGTGAAATCCATCACTTGCTTAGAAGGCAATTTCAATTTTGAAATAGCTCTAATTATTGATTTGATTTACTTTACTCAAATTATTAAATGCATTTGTTATCTCATGGATTTGAAAACCCCATTCAGTAATGCTAACTTACACCCATACAGGTTTGTCCACACTAACCAATTCTTGTGCATGTTCTCCTTAATGTTCACCACAAGGGGTCCACTAAACATACTACAACCTTTTCTTGCTTTCTCTGAAGACCTTGATGGCACTAGTGAAGCACCCTTGTTGTCTGTCAGAAATATTTTGTTCTTGTTCCATATCCAACCAACATTTCTTCCTGTCCTAAAATGTCTTTCTGACATCCTTTAATCCTGTTGTTTTGTTTTACCATTCCTCTTTGGGTATTTGTTGAATTCTACTCTCTTCTACCATGTGCCTTTCCACTGTCCTCTGTGTATTAATCTTTTTTAATTCTTTGTAGGTAGTAATTTCATTACCATATATCATCAATGGTAAGAATATTGGCATTGAAAATATAAACCTTTATCTTAACATGACATTTGGGTTCAATAAAGAAACTTTTCAATATCTTGAAAGAAATCCAACACATCTTTCCTTTCAACTCTGGGCTTGGTTCATCATTCAATTTAATGTCTTCCCAAGATAGAAATATTATTCAATAAGCAGAATAGAATTTCCATTTAAATAAATATTGAAACTTTGATGATAAAGATTTTTTTTATCCATTTAATCTTTCCTTGTGAATGGACAGACTAAATTCCTTTGAGTGACTAGATCTGTTCAAGAAGCCACTAGAGTGCCTTGGGAGATACTACAATCAACATAGCATCCCACAAGTAGGAGAATATGAATAACTGTAATGGGAATCTGAAGATCTTCCCTGCTCCTAGCCTTTTTGATAGGTTTAAGTGGCTCTGAGAATCTTACCTGATTTGAAAGTATATTCTGCCCCCAATAGGTGAATATGGTCACGCGGAGTCTGTGACAGGAGGCTTGTTTTTTGAGAATGCCCACACCTTGTTACTTTGTGATTGGGCAGTGGGTCAAGAGGGCTCTGACATTCTCTGACCTAGGAGAAGGCTATATGTACCCTGATGTGAGGTTTTGCTTTGGGGCTCACTTTGAGAAGAGTTGTGTGATTTGGCCAGATGAGACTCTGGGAAGCTGTTGAGCCCCCCGGCTTTGAAAACCCAGATGTTGATGCTTCCCTCTCTGGTAACTTGAATAAATATGGATGTGTTGGTCAGATGGTCAGAAGCCTGTTTGCTGGTCTGTTTCTTGGTCTGCTTGTAACTTGTGTTTGTATTCTCTGAAATTCAGGGTGCTGACTTTTTCCCCTAAACTAGGTAAATGATATTTGTTTGGTTGATTAAAGTAAGATTGTTAACCCCTTTTGAGTTAATTTCCTTTAGAAGAGCAGATCTAAGAACCCATGCTAGCAGCCATCCTGGGTATGCCAGGGTGCTTGCTGATACAAAAACCTCACCATCTGTAATGAATGGACACTACATTAGATTTTCTCCATTATCATGGCAAGTATCTTTGGCAAGAAAATATTTCCTGATTTTCAACCTTTCTGATTATCAGAGATTCACTTAAAGTCTGTTTCTGCTATGTTTTTCCAAGTGTAAAGGACGTGGGTGGAATTACTGATAAAATTTCATTGTTGAAGTGTGAATGAAGGCAAAGCATCTTAGAAGTGGTCCTCCCATTTTTTAGCTGAGGAGATGAAATAACTGTTTTTAGGTTTGGGGACTAGTGTGAAATTTGGAGAAGGCAATACAAGATTCAAACTAAAGTAAAAGGAAGGGAGATGGTGGCTGCACACTCTTTTCTAGGGAAGCAGCAGGAGAAGAAGTAGAGAAGTGACTGAGAAAAGGTTCAGTAGGGGTTGCAGGGTGTTGGTGTGGCTCATATAAGCACAGTTAGAACCTGTTTCCATTGAAATGCAGAAATAGCAGCAGTAACCAGATCAAGAGATCAATCCTGAACATTAGTGAAGAATACTCCCCAGCTGCCAAATCTAAACAGCATATAAAATGTTGTCTTGCTACCCTACTTTCCTTATTTCTCTCCACTCTCCATTTTTTCATTTTGGAATCCTGTTTCTTTTATATGAATGAGGTGGGTTTTTTCCCAATTTTCTGTAACATAATTTTAAGTGTATTATAGTTGTACAGTTGCTGGGTTGGAGTGAGGGAGATGGGCTTTGAGGAGATGGTGTGTTTCACATAATATATAAGAAAAAATTCTGCCACTCTAGATTCAGAATACCATCATGGGGGATTTTATGAGTCATTCATGCTGTATTATTTTAACAGTCCTTTAAAATCCCCAAGAGGACAGTAGGTTTCATATTTGCTTCCAATATGATATGATATGATATGATACGATATGATACGATACGATACAATATAATACAATGTAATATAATGTAATATAATGTAATGTAATGTAATGTAATGATATATAATATAATAATATATTATATATTATATAATATAATAGAGTCTAAACTTCCATTAATACTGGAACAATTATAGTTGGCCCAGTCTAATGGTGATTCTTAGATTTGGAATGGCCTATCCCATGTGTCAGGGAGATAGAAGTTTCACCTTTCTGGAGATGAGGACTGTTGTGACTGGGCTATTACTCAATCACTCTTCTTCCTCCAAGAGATATTGTATTGTGCTAGAATTGATCTATCTATTTTACATCAGATATTTTTAGTCTAGATATATGGGAGGTAGAACTCAAGGCAAAAGACACCTATTTTGATCATTCTAGGGAAATGGAAGAGGAGTCCACCTGATTGAAGGTTACAATCAACTTCATCTCAGTCACTCTGGCTTCCCTCCTACAAAAGCCTTATGATGCAAATGATAATCATGAATAATGGGTAAAATGTCAATCTGAGAAAACAATAAAATAGCAATTAGGGCAGTCATACAGAGTGGTTTAGATGGTAAAATACACATGACTTGGGGATGTTGCAACAAACCCAAGAAAAAGATGGCATCTCAAGTTAAGTGGAGAGAGAATGATCCACTCTAGAGAAGTTCACTCTTACTAGACTGTGGAGTGCAGCAAGTGGGAATTACGGAACTTGTTGGGATGCTGGCTCAATCCTGCATTCCTGTGGCTCTTAAGGCCTTCTGTTCACCAGTCAAAATCCAAATCTCATTCCTTCTTCCTCATTTCTCTTTATCCATTTTCCCATTAGAAACTATTCTGCCCAATCAGGAGTCATATCCCTCAACATATATGGAGAGTCACAAGAATGTCCTTTAAGGAAATACAAAGCTCTCCCAGTACAGAATGACATTTTTTTTTACCATAAACAGGGGTTCACTGGGAAAAGGCTGTACACCTCAGATGGTAAGTCAATTTCTGTTTTCCTGATGTTGGAGAAAGCACTGGGTGGAAATCAAAGGGAGAAGTAGATTAAAAAAAAGAAGTTGGTTCCACAATAAAATGATCCCAGGAGGCAAAGTTTGAGAGCTCCACCCCACTAGAGTGAGATGGGCACAGACAATCACTCTCCAGAGTTATAAGTAGATGCCAATGAATCCTGGATATAACCCTGTTATATCAATGAAAAGCACTTTGTTTCAAGAAAGACTTACAAGAGTGTTTTTATTTAGGTGTTTGCAAATGAACAAGTGATTTTTCATAATAAAGAAAAAGTAAGCACAATAGCACTTTATATTGTCTACACTTTATTAGCTAATTGCAGATTATATACATGTGATCTGTTCTTAAATGTGTTTCTCATATTGTTGCTTTTTCTCTTTGAATTCATTTTACTAAAGATGCTCTCAATTCATTTAAAGATTTTGTATATTTAGGGAAGACATATAGGTCAGTAGTTTTTGAAGTTCCCTCAGTTACCTTTTTAAAGTATTGAGTTCTAGGTATTTTCCATTCCTTCACCTTCAAATATCTTGCATGAGTTGAACCATTGCATCAGCTCTAGCACGCATCTCATGTATTTATATATTTAGTCCAACCATGGTGACTTTTCTCATCTTTTTTTCTCTTTTCAGTTAATTCGTAATTATTTTTTTCTATTTTCATCCTGTAATTTGATTTACTTGTATATCTTGTCCCTGCCTTGTTACTGAGGCTTTCATAGTTCAATGAAATTATAAGGTACAGCATTACCCAAGATAGACACAGTTCATAGTTGATAATCATGCTGGTGGGACTACATGTTGAGAATTGCCTTCCAAGTGCCCTTTTTAGGATGGACTTTACTAAGCTCTAAAGTATTTATAAGAGAATAACAAGGATGGTGAAAGTTATAAAATCATGTCATAGGATGATCATTTGAAAGGACTGTGGATGTTTAACCCAGAAAAAAATGAAAACTTACGAGAAACAAAGTTGTAGAGGCAAGATGACGTTTTACCTCCTTGGTCTCAGTTTGTAGAACCAGAAGTCATAGGTAAAAGATTTAAAAAAAAATTTAAACTTGATATAAAGTAAACATACACAAGGTCCTGTTTTTATTATGCCTCACTGAGGTGTGGAAGTGGTCCTGGATACTTAGAGGTTATTTCAGTGGAACCCAAGCTCTACGCTGGCAAGGCATCAAGTACAGCCCCAATGTACAGCGTGATTATCACCTCTCAGTCCTGAAAGCTATGCTTCGTGGAATCTAGTTTGATATATCATTCCCTTTTTTTGCTGCTCTAACACACTTTTGACTCTCCTTGAGCTTGCAATCCACTAACTATCTTGAGCATTTTTCAAACCCACTACTGTCTAACCATGGTTGCCACCATGTTGTTCTAGTGAAGTTGATTTTGTGCAATCTATAATTTTATAAGCATCACTTTGAAACCTTTATTTAACTTATAGATTTTTCAGATGTTTAAGACCAAATTGAGACCCCAGAAGACATCCTCTAGATAGCTCCTTTCATGTTTACATATAACCATTAATGAGTATTCTTTGGACAAGCACATTCAACTAGTTTCGAATAAACCTAATTGTGCTGTCTTCTAGTTTTGGTCTTTTCAACATATCAACAAGAATAACATCAGATATTCTGTTAGACTTTGAGATAAGCTATGTTGATGAGTATTCTGCATCTGTCAGTACAGTCATCTAGTCAGAAAAGGAAACTAAGTTATTCATGTGTGACCTATAACTGATTAAACCACACCAGTTCCTTGTAATCATTGTTTTTCTCCCCAAATGTTCACTGAACATCTCTTCCATAATCCATTTTAGAATTCTGTCAAGTGCTAAAGTCAAATTCACTGGCTGACATTTTATTGGAAGTAAGGCCCCACAAAAGTAAACACCAGAATAGCATCTGCCCTCTGATCAAATGGTACCTTTTTAATGTCCTATGATCTTTTAAAGCTTACAATGACTCAGCAGTCACATATGGCAGTTCTTTCAGTACCCTATGATACAGTTCATTTTAGGAGAAGTGACTTAAAGTTGTTGAACTAGTATCCCCATATTTATTCCTGCCATCTTTTCCAGTCCAACAATAACTGTCCTCAGCAGAAAAAAAGAAGCAAAGTAAGAGCTGAGCAGACCTGTATTCTTTTTTTTCATGTGATTTTCTTTTTTTTTTTATTTTAATTTATTTTCTTGGTTACATCATTCATTTCCACAAGGTTTTGAGTTACAAATTTTCTCCCCTTTTTGCCCCTACCCCCCAGCCCAGAACATTGATCCCACTGTAAGGCCCCTCCCACAATC
>CM053601.1:23879459-23897231 GCA_028646575.1 Pseudocheirus occidentalis | reverse complement strand
GATCACTGTCACAATATGTCCACTATGAAGATGTCCTGAATAATCACACATCCATAGCTTGTATTGAACTGAGTGTCCTTCCAGCGGGGGTGGGTGACAAGGGAGGAATCAAAAGAATCTAGAATTCAAAGTTTTATAGAGCTAGAAAATAAATGACACCAAAATTCTTCTGGAATACCAAAAGGTCAAGAATATCTAGGGAATTAATGAAAAAAAAATACAAAGGAAGGTGGCCTAGCAATACCAAATCTCAAACTAAAGTATAAAGTAGTAATCATCAAAACTATCTGGTACTGGCTAAGAAATCAGTGGTGATCAATGATCATAGTAACCTAATGTTTGATAACCCTAAAAACCTCAGCTTTTGGCAAAGGAACTCACTATTTCACAAAAACTGCTAGGAAAACTATAAAATAACAGGTATCTAATAATTAAACAAGGTATACAATAGGTAAACTAGGTATAGAACTGGTATATACCAGTTAGCAAGAAAAGGTTAAAATGAGCATATGATTTAGACCTAAAGGGTGAGACCATAAGCAAATTAGAAGAGGAAAGAATATCCTACATGCCAGATTTAGGGGGAGGAGAAGAATTCGTGACCAAACAAGAGATAAAGAGAATTACAAAGTGTAAAATACATAATTTTAATTACATTAAATTTAAAAGCTTTTGTACTAACAAAACCAATGCAACCAAGATAAGAAGGAAAGCAGAAAACTGGGAAATAATTTTTACAACAAGTGTCTCTGATAAAGGTCTTCTTTCTCAATATATATAAAGAATGGATTCAAATTTATAAGAATACAAGCCACTCCTTAATTGATAAATGATCAAAGGATATGAACAGCATTCAGAAGAAATTAGGCTAAATAGTCATAAGATTTTAAAAATGCTCCAAATGACTATTGATCAGAGAAGTGCTTATTAAAAGAAGTCTGAGACATCACCTCAAATATATGAGGTTGAATAATATGACAGAAAAGGAAACTGATAAATATTGGAGGGAATGTGGAAGAATTGGGACACCAATACATTGTTGTTGAAGTTGTGAACTTATGCAACCACTCAGAAAAGCAATTTGGAACTATGGCAAAAGGACAACAAAACAATGCATACCATTTGACCCAGACATACCATTATTAGGCCTATATCCCCCAAACTTTTTTTAATTGAAAGGAAAAGAATGTATATGTATAAAAGTTTTAATAGCATTTCTTTTTGTAGTGGGAAAGAATTGAAAATGGAAGAGATGCCCACCAATTGGAAAATGGCTGAAGATATAGTATATGATTGTAATAGAATACTATGGTGCTATAAGAAATGATGGGCAGTGAGCCACTTCTGCTACCCCAGCATTTGTTAGACTCCTAGATCCTAAAGTGTTCCTTCATCTTGGTTTATATCCAATTAAGTCCAAGGACTGGAAGGAATTGCCACCATTAATTGCTACTCAAGGTCCTAGTGGGGCCCAGAACAGGTGAAAGCTTTTGAGACTTTGAAAACTAAATTGACTGCCATTCCAAATTTGCCCATCTATGATGATGAAAGGAGAGAACAGGCTTTGGGAGCTGTTGCCTGTTTTTGAAAACTATTAGATTTTATCACTTCTATTGTTTTCCAGAGCAATTTGGGAAGGAAGAGGATACTTGGCAGCATTTTGGTCTTGCCATTGTCATCTATAATTCCAATTAGAAAAATTGTCTTTTCTCTATACTTTTTTTTTCCCATTTGGTCTTCATTTGCTTAACCTCCTTGCCAACTTTGTCTCTTCCAGGGTACAAGCCATCAACCTCCAGATGACCACTCAGGCTATATACCAATCTCTGACTGAATCCAAGTTCTCCAGCCCATTGGACCTGACATCAACAATGTTCTGGAATCTGACACCTTGAATGTGAAGTCTGATTCCCTTAAACAGGACCCAGAGAGACAGGGACAGCTCTACACTCCTAGCCAGCAGAAAACACTGTTAGAAGCTGAGACCTTCACCCTTTGCCCCAAAGGAATTTGGGTCCAATTTGTTTGAGTGGGGGAATTATTAGGTACAGGCTGTGGGAACCCTCTTGAACTCTGATTGAATCTTCCCATTTGATGAGGCATTTGCCTGAGGCTATAAGCCTTTTACTGTGCCTCAACCCAAATCTCGGTTACTAGCCTAGCCCTCCATTGTCTCATCTACAAGTAGCCTCTCCAAATCCTTCTCTAGACCACCCCTAGATTCCTCCCACAACCTTTCTGTATATAAGACCCATCTTGCCTCCATGAAGGTGCCAGAGAATTTTCTAGTGCATACTCACTCTTTCTCAGATCATTCTGGCCCGCCTGTCCAATGCAAACATCACAGATACTGAGGCTCCATAAGAGTCTACCCACTACGGTGAACCTTTAATTAACTTTGCTTTTTTTTGACTGAGAAAAAAAAAAGAAAAAGAAATTATGGGCAGGATACTTTCAGAACAACCCGGAAAGCCTCATGTTAACTGATTCATAGTGAAGAGAATAGAACTGGGAGAACATGAACAGTAATAGCAAAATTCTACAATGATTAACTGTGAATGACTTAACTATTCTCAGCAATATAGTAATCCAAGACAGTTCCAAAGGACTTATGAAAAATGCTATCTACTTCTATAGAAGGAACTGATGGTGTCTGATTAGACATTAAATCATACTGTTAAAAAACTTTTTTTCTTTTTTATTGGTCTTCTGTTTTCTTTCAGAACATAATTAATATGGAAATATGTTTTGCATAACTGCATATGTATAACCTACATCAATTGCTTGCCTTCTCAATGAGAGAGAGGTGATGAAGAGAAAGAAAGAATTGGGGACTCTCAAATTTTTTAAATAAATATTAAAAAGTGTTTTTACATGTAATTGGAAAAATAAAATATTAAAAAATAATAATTGAAAGAAATCTAAATTTAAGAAGAATTTAGTGGAAATAATGATCTAATTTTCCCAAAGTACATGGACCTTCTGAAACCTATCCACACAGTAGACCTCAAGTGAAAAATTATTATTCTACAAAATTCAATAATTCTTATTTTATATTCTACAAGAGTAGAATATCTATGGGACATTTATTGAAAGTCACAGGAATCAAACACGCTAAGAAGGTGCACAATTTACAGATATATGGAATATACATATTAGTGAGGTTGCAGACTTACTAAAGTAGATTTATGTAGCTGTCATATCCTATTTAAAAATATAAAGAAATGTAGAGAAAATAGCAATATATAAGAAACATATATTTATATATACATAAAATTCTGAGGCTTATTATTTCAAGTAACTTTCCAGAAATTGTATTTCAGTTCACACTTTGCAGTTGTCTTATCCTTGAAAATTAAAGTTTTCTAGCATCTCTCTTTTCTACAGTTACCAAAGCATTTTGAACTCATTGCTTTAGGGTGACTTAGCAAGTAGCCCTTCTGGTCCATGTCCACAGATTTCTCTTTGAAATAAAGGGTATTGTAGTTTCTTAAAATAAAGGTAAAATTCCATTCAATGGCAGTGATCAATGAACACAGAAAATTTTCCTTAAGGAATAATGAATGTCCTTGGTGTCTTCATTAAGTGATTATCTGGAAAAATAAAGAAGGAGAAGGCATTGGAGAAATCTAAACTAACTCTTGCCCCTCTAAGTCCTATGGTGCAATGATTATATAAGTCATCTAAGATACAAAATTTAAGACATAGCATTCAGGCAGGTCTGTGTAGATAAATGTTTAAAAGCTAGTTCTCTGGGGGGGGGGTGGGAATGTACCCATAACATATTTGTAAATTTAATCTGTCTCATTAACATTTTTTGCATCACTTTCTTAAGTCTAGACAATCACCAAAGCTATATATCAAGCTCTAATTGATAGTGTTTTCAACTTTCTGAGGTCTAAATGTTCACACTGAAAATTTAATAATGGACTCTCATTCTGCATAGGGACTACTGCATATGTTTCTGTGACACCGTGCCTTCTCTACACTTAATCTCACTAGTACATATTTCAATGAGGTTTAGGTCTCTGAGCTAAGATATTGCTATAGGATTAATATGAAACTCTTCTTTTTTTCTCTTTTTTTGCTTTTTGCTTTTTGGAGGGCAGTTGGGGTTAAGAAACTTGCCCAAGGTCACACAGCTAGTTTGTGTGTGTGTGTGTGTGTGTGTGTGTGTGTGTGTGTGTGTTAAGTGTCTGAGACCAGATTTGAACTCAGGTCCTCCTGATTCCAGGGCCAGTGCTCTATTCACTGCACCACCTAGCCGCCTCGAAACTCTTTCTTTATATATGGTAAGTGATTAAATGGAACTAAGGTCCCTTCCTTAGAACCACCCTCCCCAATTTTTAAAACCCAGAACTTTCCAGGAGTGGTGATGGGGTTGGGTGATATCTGTGGCTTGTGCAATTACTGGAGGTAAGAGCTGACAAAAACAACAACAACAACAACAACAACAACAAAAACAACATGGCGTTTTATTGCTTCAGATAGGCTGGGAAATAATAGCTTGTATAAACAATGTGCTGTATGTTAATATTGCAGAATATGAGTGAGGGGAGAGAATCCTTCTGCTTTTTAATTAGAGTATCTCCTCTGATCCTTTCCCATTCTTCTCCCCTTTCTCTCCACTCCTAGGTATCTGTGATTCATAGGTTGCAACTATTATTAATGATCACAGCCACTCAGGCAAAATCCTATGAAGAAAGACCCAGATAATTCTTTTCATTTTTGCATCTTTATAGTAGCTGGCCCACAATAGGTAGACAGCAGATACTTACTGAATTGCGGTAAAGATGCAGAAATGCTTCAAATTAGCTTGAAATACAACATTGATGGTAGACTCACATCTTGAATTTGTAGGATGACAGGTCGTATTGTAGAAATTATGCTCTGGACCCTACTGCCTCATGGTCAGATTGGCTCTATCTAGGAGATAATCCTAAGGTACCAGAATGACATTCTCTCATGCCATAACTTTAGTCCCCATTAAGTTTGACTATTCTCTCCCCCACCTTCCTATTGTGAGGAATCAGTTACTTGGACCTCAGTTCCGTTTAATCACTTAACATTGGTTGGTTTTTACAAAGGAGATACTTATTTTACATATATAACAAGGGGAAAGTAAAAACTTTTCACCCCCCTGTTGTCCCCTATATCTCTTTGGTTTCTAGGACTTTGGAATAGGCTCATAACTTATCTCAGTTCCTACATAGCACTGATTCCATTAAATTCCTATCCAGACATTTTATGACAAGGTAAAAGTCCTTGCCTTAGTTTGAAGTTGACTTGGATTCCAAAGGTCACTCTTTGTACCCTAAGAATCAATGTCACAAAGCCTCTTGAACCTGGAATGCCAAAATGGCAAGACATCCAGAGGAGGTTCTGCTGTCTACATTTAGAACCGAAAACAATAAACATGGAACCCATCTCTCAAGGGTCATGTGACATCAGAGGGGAAAAGGCTTCTCTTCTTAACTCATTGTCTCTCATTGGTCTCTCAGTGAGACCCATAGGAAGTAAGTAAAGGTCATTTTGAATGTCTGTGCAAGTCAATTAATAAACTTCCTCTTCAATATATGATTAGCCCAGAAGAACAAGTAGAAGAATCTCAATACATACTCAAAACATACCTCTTAAAGGTTATCATGACTTTCCCAAAAGCAGACATCTCAAGTTCTCCATGTGATGAAGTCATATAAGCTGAGCAAGCTTATGTGGAGCCTACAAGCTCCAGATTCTGGTTAAAAGCAGGACATACACTGAGATGGCCTTTCCTCTTTTGTCTAGCCATTGTGCTTGCTCAGTAATTGAGTACTTTGGGGCTGATGAGTTTCCTGGCTATTTCCTGTAAGTGATATTTGACTCAATACTTAGACTTTCTATGATTTTTTTTTTTTAGTACTTTAGACTCTTAGAAGACAATCCCTATTATTGGACACTGAGGAGGAAGAGGCAATGACTTAGTGGATTTTTAAAAGAGTGACTCTGTAATGAACTACTGCTTTTTGCATTCTCCCTTTAGCAAGTATTCTACCATGAAGTATATATGGGATTGCCCTTCACCCCACCTCAATGTAAATGGCAAGCTATGGAGAACACAGTAGAATATGTCTTGCCTACGTGAGCCTAACATTAAGTTTGAGAATGCTTATTTTGGGTTTGTTTTTGTCTGAACCGTGAACCGTAGGAAAAGAACATTGATCTTGATACTGGCATGGCCAGGATTTGAGGCAACCTTGTAAATATAAGAGATCTGGTGTTTCTGGGCTCATAAAATTTAACTTACTGGTAGCAGCAAGAAGTACATTTTTTTTTCCCATCAAAGACGATGACCACCAACAAGGAAAGAGGCCCAAGTCTCAGATTGGCTAACCAATAGATTTAGACTTTGATAGGATGGTACAAAGCCAGGTGAAATGTAGTGATTTTTAACAAGCAGTACTGCAAATTCTCATATGTTCTGACAAACCTTCTCGAAGAATATAACTGATGAATATTTTTACTTGTCCAGTTAACTATGTTAAATTTTTTCAATCATTTTTGTACCTGTGTGTTCTGTGAGTGAGTGAAAGTATATTTGTAGGAAATAAATACCTGTCCAATACTTGATTTGTATTGTATAACAAACTCTCATTCCATGTCATGCCAGATATGAGGCTAAAACTAAGTTTTAATTAAATTTTCCCCCAGAGCAGGATATGTAAGGAGTCAAAAAGTGTAGCAAAGGGAGCCTACATCTTCCCAATAGAGGCCTGGTTCTCTCAGGAATGTTATTCAAAAAATTAATGTTTATTAAACAACAATTATCTGCCAGGAACTGTGCTAAGAGCTTGGATTAAAACTGATCCACACTGTGGACATTACTAATAGGACCCATAGTTGAGAGGGTAAGGGTAAAGCTCACCATGCCCTAAGACTCAGTACTGGTATTTTTATTTGTTTGTTTTGTTTTATTAGATTCAGAGCCTATTCAGCTAAGAGCTTGAGCACTTGAGCGGTCATGAAATCCAACCCTCTAATTTTATATATAACTAATCTGAGTCCCAGAGAGAATAAGAGACTTTTTCAGGGTTATAGAAGTAATAAAGTATCTAAGACAGGATTTGAATGTAGGTCTTCCTTACTAGAAGTGTATATATATATATATATATATATATATATATATATGTATAACATATCAGTCTGTCTACTGCACCTTGCTTCTAATTCAGTACTCAAGCTGCTTGGACATGGACAGCTCATAGAGATATTAGAGATACCAGAAAGACTCTTTGACAACTTTTAGACTCCAGAGTTCCTTTACTAACTGACCAAGAAGCAGTCACTGTCTCTATAGGAGATTGTAATGGGATCAACACTTGCCATTCTAGTGAAAATTTTTTTTTTATTTCCTCATTTTCTGACAGTGATATTGAGCTTGGGCATGTCTGATTCCTGTTTATTGTCAAGAGATAGTAAATGACCTCTAGATTCTTCCATTCACTTAGAAAAAGTGTAGTTGAGAGCTTAGATCAGGGATGGAGAATGTGTGGACTCAAGACCATGGGTGGCCCTCTACATTCCTTTGACTTAATCCAAACTTCACAGGACAAATACCCTTAATAAAAGGATTTTTTCAGTAAAACGTAGACTCAGTCAAAAGACCACACCCAAGAAGCTAGAAGGCCACGTGTGGCCTTGAGGTCACAGACTTCCTACTCCTGGCTTAGATCTTAACTGGAAACCACTACTCCACTTTGGGAATGGAGATTACAGAGCAACTGAGATTCTTGGGAGTTTTACATTATATGTTTTTTCTTTCTGATCCCATTCTGTCTGAATTCCTTTGAGTCACTCAGAGTTGGGGAAGAGACAGAGAAACTTAATGGAAAAGTCATTTTCATAAAGTTATCAACTATTGTATGATAATGATCTTTATTGTCTATTTTAAACACTTGAATGAAAAATAGAGATCCAGGAATGCAATAGAAGACTGAGAGAGGAGATAACCCAGGTTGGTCTTTTCATGAAAGTACAGCAAAATAACAGGAATTTCGCCTTATAGATGCAGAAATCCCATAGGGTTCTGGTCTACTCATCGCCAAGACTAGCAGACAGAGTCCAGCTCCAGCTCTTTGGGAGGCAATCCCAAAATGCTATTTGCTTACATGGTGCCTGGAGGCTTCTGCAGAGATTCCACACTGAGTAACTAGAAATGCATGCACAGATATATAGGCAAGCAATTTTTATCTGCCTTTGTGTGAAGAAGACAAGTTATATGGTCTACCAACTCAACTATTCTCCCATCTCCTATGCTGACAGTTGCCTACATACAGGGGTTTACTCATGGAGGAAACTACTAGTACCCATGCCTTTAAACACATTAATTTTAGGGATAAGTGAAATTATTCCTGAATGTGCTTTGTGTGTATCCCTTATAATGTTCTCCATGAAAGATCTTTTGCAACTTACTATGATTACCAAAACCTGTAGGCAAATCTCAATAGTCTTTTGTACTTGAGAAAAAGGTAAGAACAAAGATAAACTTTAAAATAAAAAAAGAGATAAACAATTAAGAAACTTCATGATTTACAAGAAAAGATCTACATTGAGAGGGAAATCTATGATGTATAATTTATTTTATCTACAACTTCAGTGAAAATGAATATTCAACTGCAATTGATAGAGGTAGATGGTACATAAAAGGAATTAACTTTGAGGTGAGAATAAATCCAATTTCAATACAAATTTATTATTCCACCATGCTCCATACACTTTCAGGTTCTTTAATATAATAACCCACCATCTGAAGTGAGAACAGGTCAGAAATATTTATGTTTACGGTCAGATATTCTGAGCAAAATACATGCCACAAATGAGCAAGAATCAGAAGATAGTAAGCAGCAAAACACATAAAGGATAACATATTTAATTAAAGACTAATGGAAAGTTCAAAGCTTAATATGCAGTACTCTCAAAATACCATGCAAAATTTCATATTATTTCTTCTCAATATGGAACGGCTCAATCTCTGAAGATCATTTACAACAAATAGAAATACAATCTGCTTTCAATTATTTGCAGGAAAGAAGTGCTGTAGGTTATCAAAAAGAAAAGACATTCACAAGGATAAAGAAGGAAATCAAATTTAGCTAAAGGAATTCTTAGACAATAAACCAACATCAATATTAAATGTACATCTTCAAAATGTCAAAGTATGTAAATGTACAAATAAATACAGAGTTAACTGACTTAGAAAATGACATAGGACCATAATAATAGAAACTATAATAACCCTCTTTGAGAATTAGAAAAATCTAACAGAAGGATAAACAGGAAATGTGGCATTTTCTAGATGAAGTTGCTAAAGAATATACATATTTTAAAGTACCACATGGATTTTTTTAATAAAAACAGACACTATATTAAGACACAGATGTCTTACAAATAAATCCTCCCCCACCCCCCAAAAAAAGAAGAACTATTGAACACATTCTTTCCCAACCATAACACAATAAAAAGAGTAATCAATTCAGGAGATAAAAAAGGACACAAACACAAAAAGAGTCTATTTTTAAAAATGAAATTTTAAATTACAAAGGGATCAAAGAACAAATTGTAGAAACAATAATTACTTAAAAGAAAATAATGATGACGTATCATACCAGATTTCCTGGGATGCATCAAAAGAGGTCCTTGAGGAAAAATTATATCCCTAAAAATTATCAAAGTAGAAAAGGAGAGCATTAATGAACTAAATGTATATTTTTAAAGGATTAGAAAGTAAACCCAAAATAATGACAAAAGACAAGATGTTAAAAATCAGAGGAAAGATACATAAATTAGAAACCAAGAACAGTATAGGATTTATGAGCAAAATAAAAAGTTAGTTCCTTGAAAAGTCTGGTGAAATTGTTAAACCTTTAGCAAACCTGAAAAAAAGAGTACAGAAAACAAAATCAACAAAGAATTAAGTGAACAAGTTAAAATCACAACAAAAGAAGAGAAACAGTGATGTTCCTCCTCCTTCTTCTCTAGTATATTGCTTTCTACCTTCCTTTTATTTCTTCTTATTGCCAAACAAGGGAATAAATCATTCTGCATTTGTTTTTTGTTTTTTTTTTCTTTACTCCTTTTAGGATCCTTGAAGACCTACAGATACTTAAAGTACACTTTTCTCTTCATTACTATTAAAATGCAAACACTTGATCCCCTTTCAAGTATTTAGATATGTGTATATATCTGGACAACAAGGTCGCACAGTGAATACAGCTTGTCCTTGATCTGACCTGAATTTAAATCCTCTAGTTCTGTGACGCTGGGTAAGTCAATTAACCTTGTTTGCCTCAGTTTCCTCATCTATAAAATTAACTGGAGAAAGAAATGGCAAACCACTTCAATACATTTGCCAATAAAATCCCAAAGGGGTCCAAAGAGTGAAATGAAACTGAAAAAGACTCAACAACAACAACAACAACAACAACAACATTTCATATCTAGATTTCTATTTCCTCCTACTTCTGCTTTTCAAAGGTGCTATCCAGATGTGTTCTTTTCATCAGAAATCTTTTCTAATTCTCTATTAAAGTTCCATTTTCCCCATAGGTAAATATGCACCTTTGCAAGATATATTTTAGTATTCTTTAGTAAGTATAGTATCCTAAGAGTAAGCCTTTATATTTTGTCTTTTGGGATATGACATTCTATGATTTTCTTCCCTTTCTAGTGGTTGCAGCAAAATCTTACTAATCCTCACAGTATACTTGCTCTTTCATACTGATTGCTTATAGTATTTTTCTTTGATTTGAATGTTCTGAATTTTGCCTATAGCATTCTCAAGTATTTTCTTTTTGGAAAAAAGTTTTTATTAATGTCTTTCTCATGTTTTTCCCCAGCATCTCCTTTCCCCCTCTCAGAGATTTATCTTGTATAAGAATATATACAAGAATATATATATTTATATATATATATATATGTACAAGAATATATTCTCCTATAAGAATATATATAAGGATATATATATATATATCTTGTATAAGAATATATACATATATCTTGTATGAGAATATATAAATATATATTTATTTAAATATATATATTTAAATATATATATATATATATTTATTTATTTAAGAAATCCCCCTCCAAATATGTAGAAGAGGAAAAAGTCAGCACACCTCATCATTATATTGAAAAAGTAAAATCCATGTGTAATGTGCAATACTTGTGAACTTCCCACCTGCATGGAAGGGTGGGTTGAAGACATCCTCTCAGATCTCTTATTTTGAGAAATCCTTGATCTTTATAACTTTGTGACTTTCACTGTGTGTGTATATGTGTTATTGTTCTATTTACATTGTTTTACATCATTGTGTACATTGATTTTTTATCTCTGCTGTAGTTGATGAAGATTTTTTCATGCTTCTCTATATTCATCACATTCATCATTTCATAAAGCACAATAATAATCCCTCACATTCAAGTACCAGTTTGTTTAGCCATTTCCTGAACAACAGACATCCACTTTGTTTTCCATTCTTTACATCACAGCAAGTGCTACTATAAATATTTGGGAAATTTCATCTTATCGTTGGTTTTCTTTGAGTGTAAGCCCAGTAATAGACTCTCTGGGTAAGGCAGAATATTTTATTCATTTCATTTGCATAATTTCAAATTCATTTCCAAAATGTTTGTACCAATTCACAACTCCACCAACAATGCATCAGTGTGTCTATCATATCACAACCCCTCCAACATAGATTATTGCTGGGTTTTTTGGTCATTTTTGCCAATTCTTAATGTGAGATGAAATCCTTGGATATTTTGATACCTAGAGATGGATTTTTTTTAAGGTAATGATCAATCATTCTCTCTCTGTCTTCTGGTCCTAATAGAACTAGACAATTTTGGGGTTTTTTTTGAAATCTGAATTTTGTGTTTTTGATTTTTTTAGTGTGTGTGTGTGTGTGTGTGTGTGTGTGCGCGCACGTGTTTAGTTTGGTACTTTTTTTTCCTTGTTTGCTCTTTTCTTGACCCTGGTTTTCAGTGAATTTGATGATTGTAGTAGTAGATTTTCTCAACTTTTTTACAATACATATATTATTTTTTTAAATAATTTTTCAGTCTTTGACTTTGTTCTATTATTTTTTAATATTTAATTGTTCCATTCTATTTTTCCAGGATTCCACTACTTGAGTAAGGTTTTCCCCATTCTTCATTAAGGTATTTATTGTCCTTTGAATATTTTTTTCCTCAAAAAAAATTTTTAATGCCTTGCTTCATTTCTGCTACACATTTAAAAAAAGATTCCCCCCACCTCACCTCAGGTTTTCTCTGTCCTTACTGTGCATTTTGAATTTTTCTCTTGTGGTACTTTTAGCCCATGACATTTCTTAATTTATTCAGGGTTTTCTTTTCATTTATGCTGTAATCTCAACTCTTAGATTGGGACCATGTGCCAAGAACATATTCTATTTACCCTCTCCTATAGTCCTGGATAGAATGGGAGGCCCTTGCTTCTGAAGTCTATGTGCCACTGCCACTGCTATTCTGGATAAGATGGCTTTGTCTCAGTTCCTGGCTTCTTCCCCTGTCTTCTGGTAGCTGAACATGGATTTTGGTTTTGGTTCCAACTCTGTGTTCTCCTTAGACAGTCACTAATAAGGAGTTTACTTTGCTTCCTGCTATTACTCTGAAAGGCCCCAAGTAAATATCTGAGATTTTTATGGTCTCAGGCTTCCTCAAGGACCTTTAGCATGGCCTACCTAGATAGAGCAATGGCTCCCAACTTTATTCACTGCCTGGCTTCATGAGCCATAAGGGCCAAGACCGAAGACTAACTCTAACCCCCCCAGGCCAGGACTGAGATCTTCCTGATTTTTAGGCCCTTCACTGGAGATGTAGCCAGTTTCCTGAAATTTTGGTCTTTATCCACATAAAAGGTTGACAGACTTCTGGTCATATTCTTGTACCATTCTAGACAGTACAGAGGAGCTTACTATGACTTCCCTTGGTTTTTCTTGATTATTTTCCTTCTGACTTCTTTTCATTCTTTCCTACAGTCTTATTAAGAGAACTAGCCTGGCTAGGACATTTCCCATCACCATCATAATTATAAAGAACCCAAGTAGATCACAAGTTTACCATCACATGATATAATTATAGATGTAAAAATTATAAAATCCAATTATGTTTACTATCTGTTGACTACACAAAAAGGATTCCCTAGGTTGAGTAAAATACTTCTTTTAAAGGCTCTCTTCCAACAGTGTCTCTACGTACATCTGAGAATTATACTAGAATCTTTGAAACATAATACTGAAGATAACTTTGTTCAACAACTTGATTATCAATATCAAACAAAGCTTGAAATACTACTTTCTAGTATTATTCACCATTATCATGAATATTGAGACCAAGTTGAAGAAGAATTTCCATGTTAATCTGGCAAGTTCCTCCATCATAGAGTGATGACATTTTTGCTGGTTTCATCAAGTCTAATAACACTGTAGATCCTCCTAAATGAGATCAATAACAAATCAATAATCACACTAATGTGTCTGGCCCAATGGTTCATTCAAGAATAAAACAAGTGAATAAACAATTTTAATTGTTCTGATAATACTATGTAATGAAGTAGAGTAATATATAGACATACTGGAAACAAGCCCTTAACCCCATTTGCTGTCCTGATGTGTGTGTGTGTACATGTATGCATACATATATTTTATATGCACACCAATACATACCACATATATACTATATACACAATACAGATAGATTTATATATACACATGTATACATGTACATATGAATTAATATATTGTGTTCATATATACATATGTATCTATATACACATATGTGTGTGACTACATGTGCGGTGGGATGTGGGAAGGAGGGTCTGCAGAGGTCCTAAGCATGAACCATGAGAGCACCAAGAGTGATGACCACAACATAGTAGCAAAAATAAATCCTGATAAGGGTATATTTTAAGCATCAATAAGTAACTTTTTAAAGCACATTTTTCTTCCACATTAGAATATAAATACTTCATCATTTATCCCTTTGCAATTGCTCAAATTATGAAGTAACTTTAGGGGGATTTTTCACAATCACTGTTTCCTTCTGCATACAGGCTTCAATGAACCTAAATAGAGTACTACTGAGCGGTACAGTGGATAGAACTTAGTAACTGTCAGTCAGAAAGACTTCAGTTCAAATCCAGTCTCAGACACTTGCTAGTTGTATGATCCTGGGTAAGTCATTTTACCTCTGCTTTAGTTTCTCCATTTATAAAATGGGAATAATAATAATACCTAATTTCCAGGGTTGCTGTAACATTAAAATAATATTTGTAAAGTGATTTATAAACTTTAATGTACTACCTAAATGCTATTATTATAATTATCATTATTTTATTCAGATTGACACAAGGTATACAACCTAGAGTGTCACTCATGATACTCTAAACTCTAAGCAGTTTCAAATAGGGAGTTTATTTGGCCAGGTTCCACTGCTAGGCTAAGTAGATGTTACCAATAATTCTGCTGATTGGGTCAAAGAGTGGTCATTATTTTAGCTGAAATAGAGAGCTCCTTTGTCTACCCTATCTTTCCATAGGAAATTTACAAATTCCTTGTCTTCTGTAGACAAATAATGGAAATGAACAATGGATCGATTTCAGAATTGAACATGAAGAACAAGGAACTCTGGGAAATCCCAAAATTGTTTTAATAACCTCCAAACCTCTGGAATAAAAGTCTAGCAGTTTTCTTAAAAGCAATATGCTTAACAGTTGTGAATAATTATTAAATATTGATCATCACAGTATTCTTATTTTGGTATGATTTGGTTGTCAGTCAGAGAACACTATAATCATTGAAGAACTAAAATTAAGGACAACCCAGAGTGACGTATGGTAGGCCTGAGCAGGATGCATTATGTAATAAACAGTGAATTAAAAGTAACTTTTGTAAAGAAGGAAGGATGTCATTAAAAAAAACCCAGTATGAATGGAAAAGACGGGCCAATGAGAACATGGGATAAATGATAGATATAACATATGCTTCATTAGTGTCTTTGTGATGTCAAGAGAAAATAGGGAATGCCCCTCAAATGAAAGGTGGACCCTTGTGGAAGCACTAGGGTCAAAGAAGAGGGGAAGATATGGATGCCTAAACTATTCGAGATTATGGGGCACAATTGAGTTGATTTTAATGTCCTAAAGGAAAGAAATCTCACACTCAGTCACCTGAAGAATTTTAACTCTGTGACCTGGTCTCAGTTTCCTCATGTCATTAAAAAGTAGATCTAAAAGGTTTCTAAGGTCTCTTCTAGGCAGAAAATTAATTAGTTTTTGATTCTAATAAACTGTGACACAAAAATTCCCTGGTAGGTTCATTCTGGATCTTTTTATATTAATGAAATGATTGATCAGATTATAAAGTCCTTAAAGGCAGGTATTGCCTTAATTACCTCTCCATATGCCATAGTACCATGTTTCTCAAGTAGTAAACAAATGCTTATTCTAGACCAGCAGTTCTTAACCTGTGTGTTATGTTCAGTTTGTAACAATGAAAATATATCCTGCATATCAGATGTTTACATTATGATTCATAACAGCAGCAAAATTACAATTATGAAATAGCAATGAAAATATTTTTATGGTGGGGTGTCACCACAACATGAGGAACTGTATTAAAGAGTCATGGCATTAGGAAGGTTGAGAACCACTATTCTAGAATGAATAGATGGATAAAATAAATCTTTTTGTTGTTATACTTGTTTTTTTTTATCCTTGCTCTACTTTGAAAGTCAGTTTTCATGAGCTTAATAATTGTTATTTAAGGACGAGAACTGCATAGTTAATCTAACCTAATAATAACAGATAGCATTTATGTAGCTTCTACTGTGTGCCAGGAATTATACTCTGCACTTTACACATATTATCTCATTTAATCTTTCCAACAACCCCAGAAGGTAGGTATTATTATTATTATTATTATTATTATCACCTTTTTATAATTGAGGAAACTGAGGCAAAAATTCTGTTTGCTGTCCAGAGTCACAAAGCTAGTTAAGTGTCTGGGGTTGGATTTAAACTCATCTCTTCCTGATTTCAGGTCCAGTACTATTTTCACTGTGTCTTCCGGGTTCCTCTTACTACATATTTGTAAAGCACCAGAGAATAATTTGATACATTCAAGGGGAAATAAATAAATAGGAAAAAGAAAATTAGGAAAATTTAGTTTAGGTTTAAATTCTTGGATACTAGGCATATTGATTTTTATAATGTTGTTCTATTCCCTACTATGCCACCAGAGATATCTACATTCATCATTGAATAAAATAGTAGTCTTTGCTTTTGATTAAAAAAAAATTGGAAAAGCAGTTATGATTCACAACCTTGTAAACCACATACCCAAGTTAGGAAGTAACTTTGAAGGTGCTATTATCTTAAGTGTATACATAAAAGACAAGTCTTTATTTTGAACCTGTGTGATGCTGTTCTTGGACACTCTAAGGCTTATGACCTTAGGTCAAAGGTAGAATGAAATATGATGTGGTAGAAAAAAAACAATTTTGACCAACATTCAGATTCCAGGCTCTACCATTTATTTCTTGTATGATACCTTTGGTAATTTCTGCATCTGTAAAATTAAGGGGTGGTTCTCAAGCTTTGTGGTCCTATGACCCCTTTATGTCTTAAACACATTTATAGCTCCTAAAGATTTCTTGTTTATGTAGGTTATATCTGTCCATATTTACTATATTACTATAAATAATAACATTTATTAATCAATTTAAAACTAATGGTAATAAGCTCATGACATTGACAAAATAACATTTTTATGAAAAATATTTCCCAATACAAAAAAAAGTAGTGACCTTGTTTTATGCATTTTTGCAAATTTCTTTAATGTCTTGCTTAATCAAAGGCAGCTGGTTTCTTATATCTGCTTCAGTATTCAATCTGTTGTAAAGTGTTGTTTTGGCTGAATACAGGAAGAAAATCCAACCTCAAATAGACGTAGAGTGAGAAAAGGGAAAACAGGCAGATGACATATTATTATTATGAAAAATAATTTGACCTTCTGTCCAGCAACTGTGGGGAGATCAGGAAAGGTTTCAAGAAGAAGATAGTGCAGAGGACAAAGGAAAAAAGAAAATGATTGATTCTAAAAGGTTAACCTTTTTTCAAACACCATCCCCTAAAGTGCTTCTAAATGTAGCTCATACCTAACCCACCAGCCCCTTTAAACTTTCTTTTGTTTGGTATGTCTGTGTTTCTAGTTTGATTAAGCCCTATTTGCTATTTGCCATAGTTGATACTGTCAGAGTCAAATCTGGAATGAAGGAAGGGAGCTCCTGATCTTACTTTATTCAATGGCCCTCCTACTATCTCAAGGTAGGTGCAGTGTATCTATCAGTTACCTTTCTTCCTATATGCTTGAAGCCTTTTTCTAAATCTTCTTACATAGATGGATCAGTGAGAGGGATATTTCCCTCTTTAAAACCCCTCAGTCTGACATATATCAGCAACAATGAAGTAAGGAGGGAATGCAGAAGGGATGCCTTTTCAGGAAACCTTTTCCACACAATGGCCAGGGCCACTTGTATTGTGCTGATGGTGATCATGAAACACTACCAAATCTCATTCCCCACCCTCACCTCAATTTCCTAGTGAAGGAGATTTTCCTGAGTGACTGGCAATAATGCTATTATGAACTCAACTTCTCTCTCTCTCTCTCTCTCTCTCTCTCTCTCTCTCTCTCTCTCTCTCTCTCTCTCTCT
>CM053601.1:23860590-23878959 GCA_028646575.1 Pseudocheirus occidentalis | reverse complement strand
CAACACTCAAATTATACTTTTAGTTTGATCAATCCAAATGTTTTAATGAATCATGAGATATGTAATTCCATTTATATTCTTTTTTAAAAAAATAGATGTTTGGGGGCGGCAAGGTCGCGCAGTGAATAGAGCACTGGCCTTGGAGTCAGGAGTAACTGAGTTCAAATCTGGCCTCAGACACTTAACGCACACACACAAATATTGGGGTTAAGAATTTTATTCTCATGTCCACACAGATAACTCTCAGATGGATATAACCAACCTTAGTTATTCTCTCTCCTGAGATCCAGACTTTCCTAGAAGGAAAGTCCTATCATCTATGGCTTATTTTACTTTTCTGGCTGAATGCAGTGTAGGCATCTCAAACCCAACATGTCCAAAACAAAACTTAATTCCCTCTTTAAAAAATCTCTCTTCTGAGTCTCCCTGTTATTGTTCATGGCACCACATTTCTAGACCCCAAGTTTGAATATCAATGTTATCTTCAGTTCTTAATTCCTCCCTCTCTCATTCACTTAATTGGTTTAAAATACTTTCATTTCTACTCCCCAATATATGTTACTTCTGCTCCTTTCTCTCCATGGATATAATCACGACCCTAGTTCAGGCTCTTCTCTCATCTTGCCATCCCAAGATCCTCAGTGTAATATAGCCCACCCTCTTATTGTAATATTTACTTTCTCATTAACAGTTAATCCATCAGCATTGATTGTCTCCCTGAGAAACCTGGGCTATTCCAAGGGCATATAAGCTAGGAGCCACTACCATGGAGGACTTCGTTCTATCAGAGAGACGGTCAAATGATCATCCTTTTATTAACACACATGCTGCTTCAATAATAAAAATTATTAAATTACCCAGATGTTATATCTCTGAAACTTTTAAATGTCACAACAGCAGAGAAAACTGAGGCCTGGAAGGGTTAAATGATTTGGCAAATGTCACATAAATTGTAGAGATGGCATTAAAATTCATTTATCTGGATGCCAAATCCAGTGATTTCCCCTGGAACACACTGCCCATCCTTTTATGTACCACTTTCGAATTCTCTGATAGTTACACTTTTAATCCCTCACTAGAGTAGAGCCCCTCCCATGTCTTTCATTGCTCCTTTGCAGGGCACTCAGGTAAGGGAAGTTTGAAAAAGATTCAATATGTTCCTGAATAGCAGAAAGGGAAATTCAAAACAGAAATTTTAAGATTCTCATTCTCTCCAACCAGTTTTTCCATCTTTATAATTACTATTGGTCCAGTTCTTTTCTGATCATAGCTCCTGTCCTCTCTTCCTCTCATAGTACAACTACTACAGATATAGTGAAATTTATGATTTTCTCTTTCTTTTCACCTTCCTTTCATGTGATACGAAAACATAAGCTTCGTAAAGGTGGGAATGTCTTTCCACTTGGAGTTGTTTTTATTCAAAGAGCCTAGCACAATGCCTAGCAGGTAGTTTAAGAAATGTTTGCTGACATATTCAAGCAAAATGCTGTAGCAATACCTGATTTAAAATTCTAGCAGCAAATGAATCCCTTCTCCCCAAGGGCAGACTAATAACTAATAATAGAGAATTTTGAAGGGTCAGTTGTCTAAATTCTTTTCTGTTTCCATATATCTATTGATGATGTCTGGTTTGCCCTTACTAAAGCAACTTTTGGGTGGAAGCTTATCTTTCTCATCTTTATTCATATTAATGGTATTGTTAACATATCCATTATGTTATTTACATTACTGAAAGTTTTGTTTCACACAGTGGGATAGGAGGGGGGTGAAAAGGAATGCAGTTTCCTTAAATAAAGAGCTACTAAAAGAGCCAGTCCAGTTTATTCAGGCCTGAAGGTGGAAGAAATAGAAAAGTTGTTATAATTCAATGCTAAGAAGAACATCTCTTTTTAATGAGGAATTGATGATTGTTGTCAAAAAGTAACTGCAAGACTTAGTATTCTACCGCTTATCACTTTAATCTACCCCATGACTAATCACAGTGGGAGATGAATTAATAACAAAACCAAAGACCCTGAATAACAGAATTATCATTTATTTTTCTGGCAAATCTAGTTTGGAATTATTTACTGTGCTTCATAGGATATCAATAAATGTTGTGAATTCTTAGTACTATCAGTCTTCATTACAATTTACTGGCCGCAGCCACCACCAGAGAAGCAGAAAATCTTTTTAAATAGCTCTAATTTTAATAAGGTAAGTCCACCAAGGAAAAAGGCATAGGGTCCTACCTTAGACCAGAGGAAATTTATGAGGTCTGCACTACTTTTACCTTTCTCCCCTAACATATCCTACACTAAACAAGTATCTAAGCATTAGATGCAACCCAAGTGGTCAATAGAGAAAATGTTCCATTGTCATATCATTCGGTGAGAGAAAGGCTGTTCAGGAAAAACAAAATAAACACACAGGTTCACTAAATGTGGGTATGAACAAGGTTGATTTTGAGTGCAACTTCACTCTCTTCCCCCACTGCAATGGAAAGATCAACTGATCTCCCACCCCATCCCCCAATCCTCTTCAACACATGAACCAGTGATATCTTTCCATTGCTTTCTCTCTGCTGGAAAAATGACAAATAGGCAAGAGTTAAATCATTTCGGTGATAGTCTTTATCTCTCTGTATAACAAGAGATCCCTCAAAAGGGACTAGTGAATTTTTTTTTAATATGTGACAGTTCAATAGTTACAAAGAAATTTTTAAAATCAACATTATTAAGGTTAACTCCTCTAGAAGATCATACAAGTCACCCACAAGATATTTCATATATGAACTTGGCAGAGTGACCATTTTTTTTAATTTAGCATTTCCCATCCAGATTTGGACAGTAAATACTCTGCTACTTGAAACAAATGGAATCCATTATGTTGGGGCTGTGACCTAAGGAGTGTGTAAGACTGTCAAGGTAGGGTAAGAGATGATTGGGAAGAACTGAAATAAAAAAAAAAACTAGAAAATATAATATGTGTATGAGCTAATGTAATGATACTGAGATTTGAAGATCTTCCATGCCCCTTGAACTTGCTGATGTAGCAGGAAGGGGTAGAGCAAGAGAACACTGGAACCAAGCTACCATCCGTGCTGGTGAATGGAAGCAGAGGCAGCACTGGCAGCGGTGCAAACTCCTTTTTCTTTGAGCCATCCAGAATCTCTGCTAAGGACTCTTGCTGAGGACTGCCAGGGATGAGAACTGTGGAGGGGCCGGAGCTGCTGGGAGCAAGCTGCCTGGATACTGAGCAGTTGCTGTGAGTGAGGAGAGGAGGATCTTTGCCTGAGGTCACCTGTCCTGTTTTGAAGGCTCGAGAATGTGGCTATTTACTACTTTAACTACATGTGCCAACTTCATAACTACTGTGTTGGCTTTGACTCTCTGGTTTTGGGACTAAGTCTTCTGGTATCTGAATAAATGTTCTGACTATATTTCTCATGTAGAGAGCCTGTTACATTTTTGATTATTAACCATATCAGCATACTTATAGTTACTGTAGGCATTGTGAATACTGCATTGCTGATATAGATAACAAGAAATAAAGAAAAAAACCAAATAAACCTATTTTTACCACCATGCCAAATGTTACATGTAATAAATAAATACTTGTACACAAAGGTCATTTCATATTCAATAATATAAAGAAGAAAACATCATAAGCATCAATATTTTCTCCCAAAATCTCTATTTTCAATCAGTGGAACATCAGGATGCCATTAAAAAAAAACATCATTTGTGAAAGGTTGAATTAGCTCTTTGTGTTCTCAGATGTCAAAACCACCAAGATTTATGAAAATGAAAAGCAAAAAATACATAAATATTTTTGTTTATATTTCAGAACTTTCCTCTTCAAAAAAGCATAAGGTCTGTCTTTCAACAACACTAATAATAAAGAACCAGAAAATTAATACTGGATCATCTCTATGTTCTATCTAGTTATGTAATTAATGATTCTAATGATCAGATCATGATATAACATATAAAGAGAAGAGTCACCTGCCTGTATGCATACCTATATGCATATATGTACATATACATTTAAGAATACATATGCATGCACACATAAATGTATAGGTAATTGTGTGTGTGTGTGTGTGTGAAGAGAGAAACAGAGAGAAGGGTACATGCAATAAATGTTATGTAATCCCATGATATTGCTATACGAACTCAGATTAAATTATAAACAGAATGTCAAAGGGCTTCCATATTGTAGATATATGTGAACAAAGGCAATGACCTATATAAGAGGGGTTTTTCTAATCAGTATATACATAAATATATACATATGCATTATGCATACACAACTGATACACACACATCTACATGAGACATAATGTAACATAATGGATATAGATCTAGTCTCAGAGATTAAAAACATCTGACTCTGACAAATCCTGTCTGCATGATCTTAGACAAGTCACTTAATTCCTCAGTCCTCTAGAAAGATAACTCTGGTAACTATAAGATGTAAGATGTGACCGAGGAGCTGACCACAGGACAAAGGAGTTTCCTCACCAGGGTTATGCCTAAAACAGTGAAATCACAGGTCCTATATAACACAAACACATATGTATATATGCATATGCATGTACACATGTGTATATGTACGAACAGACACATACACATGTGTGTATATCATAGGTAGGCATTTTACAATTAAAATTTATATGCTCAGTAATAAGGAACAATGAGCTATGGATTTTTTAAAATCAAATTCTTAAATTATGAGTGGTATAAAATCACTAATGCATTGAACACAACACCCCCACACCTTTATCACCACAATGACTGTCATAAAGGTTCTTCAAGAGTTTCTCCCGTTGTTAAACAAAGGTGTTGTTTGCCTTTCTAAACACAAAAGAAACATTTCCAGAGTCCCAGTTTGACAGGAATGCTAATCACCACTTCCCCTTCTCCCCATAGTGGGTCTGATCCTAAACTGATACCAGAAGGAAAAAGTTTCACCCTGAAAGTTCTTCACTTGGAACAAACACATACAGAGGCTACAGTACGAAATTGGAAACTCCTCAACTTACAGCCCCAGAGAATTAAGGCATGCCGTACATCTTCCTTTACATATACTCCTATGACTTATCATGAATATAACAGTAAAGTTCTTAAAGTTAGACCAAGTCCAGTTGGATAAAAATAGTAAGTAGTAATTGTGTGAAGAGGGTAAGTTATATCATTCTCCTACTTTACAGGTAAGAGTAAAAATAGGGAATGTCCTTCACTTCTTCACAAATAGTTTATTCCAGTGGTTCTCAAACTTCCTAATGCCATGACCCTTTAATACTAGTATGTAAGCATATTTGCATGTGGGCAGACCCGCTTGGAGACAAATAGAGGAGTGGTGTCTGGGTTCCTAAGACCATGGGAAATAAGTGTTTTCTGATGGTCTTAAGGACCCTTGTGAAAGGGTTCTTCAGTCCCCAAAGGGGTCGCAACCCACAGGTTGAGAGTCACTGGTTTATTCAAAAGCAGTTCAAGGATACAGGTGATCGATGCCTAACTCTTGGATATGAAAGACTAAGTAAACATGGCAAAAGAGAAATACTTAACTTGAAACAATTCACATTTTCATCTGAAATTTTACCATGTAACCACATAACTGCATCTTCAAAATGTTTCATACAAACTCTCCTTGAAGTGGCTTTCACTTTAGAAATGTGTGGCTTTCTTTATTTTCTCTGGTGACAAAAACTGAACATTAATTTGAAAAGACATTAAAGTCTTTAAAATAAGGGAAAATTAGTCCAATATCAAGACATGTCATTTTAGTTTTCCATATTTTTTATTTAGATAAGTCGTAGAACATTTATAATGACCTTTTTTGTTACATTTTTGCTTTTTTTTTTAGTTCAGAATTTTTACTTTATTTTTTCCACTTGTTGGATTATTATTATTATTTTTTTTTTTTTTTTGCTTTTTGGAGGGCAATTGGGTTTAAGTGACTTACCCAAGGTCACATGGCTAGTTTTGTGTGTGTGTGTGTGTGTGTGTGCGTGTGTGTGTGTCTGAGGTAGTATTTGAACTCAGGTCCTCCTAATTCCAGGACCGCTCTATTCACTGCCTAGCTGCCCTGCCCTATTGTTGGATTATTCTTGAATGCAACAATAAATCACATGGTGATAAATACAGTGATAAGTAAAACCTCATTTCTTATCTAGGGCAATTACAAACTGTGTGACCTTGAATGTTTTTTTATCTCCCTCTGCCTCTCTTCTCTATCTGTAAAAAGGGAACAATAACCTCTGTCCTTCAGCTTGTACTTGATTCTTCCTTCTATGGATGGTTATGGAAAAGTTAGCATTAATAGCTTTTTTTTTTAAAGTATAATATTGTAAGCACGTGGTTACTTTAGAAACATATACCCATGTACCTTGTCTACTACCCCTCCAAGCCAAGGGAGTGACTTAGCTGACGAGATATGAAATCACCAAAAATTTTGAGAAAATTCAATGTGAATGCCCAGTGTTATTAACTTTCAAATATAATAGGACCTATTTAAAATTTTCATAAATATGTAAATAACAAATAAAATGCTCCTTAAATAGGTTTAAAACATCTTACATTTGTATAGCATGTTTCAAAATTCTTTCAAATCTTGTTTGGCCCTCCCAACAATTCTGTGGAGGAGATAAAACATTTGTTATTATCTCTATTTTCCAAGGAGAAACTGAGCATGAGGGAATACTAAATGTGTTGTCTGATGCTCCACATCTATGGAATCCAGGTCTAATGACTTTACCAGTGTATCACAGAGCCCCCACCATTATGATCATCTCCTTGAAACAATTCAATTGCTTTCAACCTCAATAAAGACAAATGGAATAAAAATAAAATAAAATAAACTATAGAGAGACACGTGATAAGTTGTAATGGTTGACATTTAATCTTCTAGAAATTGACTCAACTTTGATTTACCTTTGAAGTCAGCTGCCAGACTTGGATTTGTTCTATAGTATTATCTTTACCATACCTAAATACATCTATCAAACTTCACTAAACAATAAGGAAACTAAAGGAAAGCTTTATACTAAAACCATGGTTTCCTTCAAAAGAGGTTTCAAAAACTTTGTCATTATTTTTAACGTCATTTGAATAAGTGGAAAGTACTTTCATTTTGCATACTTAAAAAACGAAATAGAAGTTAGTGAATTTCTTCAGTTGGTGGTCCATCTGAACTCAAAACCAAGAACCACTATTAGCACATTCCAATACTCTTAAGATTCCAATGAACCTGCTATCTCACCGGTGTGAGAATTCACTCCCCTCATGTATATCAGAACGTATCCATCCCAGTCCCTTATTTTTGCAATCTGTGCCTCTTCCCTCCCTAAAATTAACATAGGAGAGGGCAACATGTTGAAGACCCTCTCTGAGTTCTTCTGACATGGCAGTGATGCCATCAGTGAATAGTCACTTTGTAAAGTGAATAGTCACTTTTTAATCCCTTGTATTTGCCGCATGACCTCCTTATCTTTATTTTTTTTTGATGATACATTTCTTGATCACCTTCTTACATTATTTCTCCCCCATCCCTTCTTGTTTACCCTGTGCTTAACCTAACCATGTCCTCTAGGTACCTCTCTTATCATCCTATGGACAATTCTCATTTTTAAATCCTTGGGAACCACAGGGTTCTTTCCATAACTTGTGAAAAAACAACAGTCATCAAATTCACACATAATGAAAACTTGGAGGGATTCTACTCTGCCCAATGATTAAATTGACAAAAGCATTGATGTTAACATATTGAATGTTGGATTAAAATTAAGAAAGTGACATTTAACAGGAAGAAATATGAACTTGTATGGTGGTATAAGAAATGTGTGTTAAGTATAGGCCAAAGAAGAATGTTAGTTCATATGTAAAAAAGCATGGTGAGCTATTTATAAGTTCAATATCAGCCAGTTGTGTGATATAGATATTAAAAAAGTTAATGCACCTTTGGGTTACATTGATAGAAGTAGACCATAATGTCCAAATCAAGAGAGGTTATAATGTATTCTGCATTTACAGACTACATTTTAAATATCATACTCAGTTCTGAGTACAGAATGAGCAAAATGGAGCATGTCTAGAAAAGGACTATGGGGATCATGAGGAGCTCTATGTCATAAAAAGAATACCTAGAGAAACTGGAGATGCTTAGACTAGGATAACCTGAGAGCTGACTTTAGACAGCTGTCATACGGAAGACTGTAGAAATGGAAGTAGCTTTTGTTCAGACTGAAGAATAACTTCCTGAAAAGTAACATGATCCACAAATTGAATTGTTTTCCTTCAAAAATAGTGAGCTGCCTATGTGATTATTGGAAGTATTCAATCCAAGGTTTATGACAATTGGTTTGGGATGCTGTCCATAGGATTCCTGTCTTGGTTCGTAGAAGGATGATTCAGATACCTAGACCCTGAGGCCCCAAGAGAAAAACTCTAAGATTATATGATTCCTTGATCCTTTTGGCATGCTGTACTTGAGTACAATACATAGCATTTCTAAGTTTCTAAACTTTTTCTGTGTTTTCTGCTGGTCTTCACATGTCATCTGTGGCTTCTGCAAAACTCCCCCCAAATTCTACTTAATGTCTGATGCCAGCCTACAATATATTGAAAACATCACAGGGAAAGTTGTTACATGGAAGGGATAACTGCATATTCAATTAAAATGTATAAGTTATCAAAAGAAGCAGCCTGGTTTAGTAGATAAAAAAAATAGCTTTGGATCCAAGAAGAACTAGGTTCAAATCTCATCTTTGATAAATATTGATTGTGTTACCCTGGCCAAGTCATATAGTCTCTCAGCACTCTAGGCAACTCTTTAAGCTTATTGGTAACAATAATAATAGTGAGCATTTAAATAGAATATTAAGGTTTGCAGAGCACTATACAATATTATTTCACTTTAACCTCACAGTAATCCTGAGAGGTAGGTGCTATCAGGAACAAAGGCACTCAGAGGGAAAGTGACTTGTCTTGGGCAAGTAGCTAAAATATATCTAAATCCCATTTGAATTCAGGTCTTTGTATTGCCAATGATTGTTGGTTACAGAGAAAGTACAGAGGTCCTTTGGTGAAGGGAATCCCTCCTATGGGAGTTTCCTGTAGTAAGGCAGTTAATAAACAGTAATTATGTCCCTATTACATGCCAGGCACTTGGTTAAGAGATGGGGAAAATGAGAAAGGCAAAAACCAAAAAGTAGCCTGCTCTCAGTAACTTACATAGCAATGGGCAACAGTATCTGAACAACTATGTACAAGCAGGATACATGCTTGATGAATTAGAAATAATCAACAGAAGGAAGGCACTAGCATTAATGGGGATCCAGTGAGGGTGCTGAAAGAAGGTGGGATTTTAGCTGGGAATTGAAGGAAACCAGGAAAGTCAGGAGGCAGAGGCAGCTCCAGTCCCTGTCCTAGGTTAATAAAAAACAAATAATAAAGCAATAAACTCATCTTTTCTTCCTTCCCATAAGTTTGGAAACTTAAGAAGAAATGCAACAACAAATCCAAGAAAGCTTCATGGGTTTCCTTCTCAATTTCAAGTTAATAAATGAAGTGTAAAAGGGCTAGACCAGTCTATACGATAGACTAGTCATAATGACTAAACTCTCAAACAACCCAGAACAATTGAGTTATCATACAAAATCATTCTACAATAGACCTTCTGTTGGCTGGCAGGGTTAGGGAATAGGTCACTCTAGTTAACCAAATAGTCTGATTAACAGTTACTATAAACATCAAATAATTATAAAATAATTGAAAAACTATACATTAAACACTAAAGCTTAATTGGTTATAATATGCTTTTTTTAATGGCTAGAAAAGCAGTTCAAAATTTAGCTCTATTCAAGGTTGTATCTCAATGAATACCATCTATTTTTGTGCTATACATAGTGATGCAAGAGTAGGGCTATTCTGGAGTCAGCTTCTACTGACTTTGGAAGAACCAGTTATGAAATTTTCAGTTTAAGTATTATGTCTTAGAAAACATCAAATGCTGCAAATCATCTCTGTTTATTGTTTTTTGATTGCCTAGGCCAGTGACATCAAACTCAAATAGAAACAGAACACTGTAGGCCTGTATATTGACTTAGAAAACCACAAATTAACAATATCTATGTCACATTGCATTCTTATTTCTTTTGTTAAACATTTCCCAATTAGATTTTAATCCTGTACCAGTGACACGCAAGAGTTTTGCTGGCTACATGCTGCCCCCCACTACCCTTGGGAGTTCAATACCTCTAATCTAAAAAGTAAGGGAGAAAATGTTAGCAATGCAAATTAAACTTAAAAGTGTGTCAGATGCACAATTTTCCCCAGAAGAGTCTCTTCTTAAACATTTATCAGAATACCTCTGAGAAGGTACCACCTTCACACCATCAGGCTAAATCTGCATGACATTTTGATATATGCACAACTTAAAAAATGTCCCTTAATATTAATTTGATCATTTTGCATAAATGTGAAAATTCTAGCTAATTTCTATGTCCAACTATAATGCTAGACTATATACATACATATACATGCACATTATACATATATATATATATATATATTCATTCATTCTATATAAAGTTTTAGGCTTTACAGAGCAGTTAAATTAGTATTATTTCCCTTGGGTCTCACACTAACTCTGCCAGGTAGATAGTACAAATATTATTTTCTACACTTTACTGATGACAAAACTGAGACAGTGAGTTTTCATGGTTTGCTCAAGGTCCTGTAGCTAAATATTTGACGGGGATAATTCCACTGACTACAAATCTATGTTGTTTCTACTATGTTACAGTAACCAGTGTGTGCTACATTTATCTTTTTCTGCTACAAGGTAATGGAATGGGATTGGGAATGGCAGAATAAAAACAATTAAAGACATTTATTTTATGTGATATGCTGACAATTAAAAACAAAAATCCAATTCCACTAAACCAGCAGCGATGTCCATCTGTTACTGCTTCTTCCTTCATCATCAAAAGAAGAATGTGATATTCAAGGATCACAGATTTAGACCTGGATGGAAATTTAGAGGCTACTTAGTTCAATTCTGATGTCAAAGTAGAGACCAAGAGAAACTAAGGTACTTGTCCAAAGTTACGCATATAGTTAAATGGCAGATTCAGGCTTTGAACTAAATCTTGGGACTACAAATCTATACTCCTTTTCACTTTATTACCCTGCCTCACCTCCTATTCTGCTTCTTAGCTGAGAACGTATTTCAGGACATCATTTTAAGAATCTAGATTTGAAAATATGTCCTAGATTTGAAAGTCTATGGGAGGCCCCCAGTGGGAGACCACACACCCTTAAGGGCAGAAAGCAGAGTGTGACAGACCAAGCCTTGGCCCCTGACCCTTCCCCCAAAGAAAATGCTTGAAGAGCAAGATAAAATTATGCTATTCTAAACTTACAAACTGAAATTCTGCTCTACTCCAATTCTAACCTGATGACTATTTGGAGAAGAGGGATACCTCATAAACATCATGTGTTATTTTCATTCTCTTCAATCAATGTTAAACCAAACTCAAAATCTATCACGTCAGGCCAGACCATTACTGGACATTACAAGAAGTTTCATTCATTCATTCATTAATTCATTCATTCATTCATTCGTTCATTCATTCATTCAATAGTCATTTATTGATAGCAGCTGGGGGGGGCAGAACTGTGGTAGGGAAGCATGATATGGAAACATCAACAAGATGAGGGCCTACAATTTCAGCATGAATCTGAGATATACAAAGCGCTGCATTTCAGAGCTGGAATAGGTCTCAGTAATGCCCTATTGTTTTTCTGTTTGTACCCCTGTGCTTAGCACCATGCTTGTCATATTTATGTTGCTGTTGATGGGTCATTTTCAGTCAGGTCTGACTCTTTGTGGCCCCGTTTGGGGTTTTCTGGCTAAAGATCCGGGAATGGTTTGACATTTCTTTCCCCAGCTCATTTTGCAGATGAGGAAACTGAGGCAAATGGCATTAAGTGACTTACAAACAGTCTCAGAGCTGGAAAGTATATGAGGCCAGACTTGAACTCATGAAGAGTTCATGACTCAAGAAGTCTTCCTGACTCCAGGCCCAGAACTCTGTCCACTTCACCATATAGTTGCCCCACTTGTCACATAGGCAGTGCTTAAAAATACTTTATTTTTTAATTCTTCCTTCCTTCATCTAGTACAGTGGTTCTCAACCTGTGGGTCATGTTCAATTTGTAACAATGAAAATACATCCTGTATATCAGATATTTACATTATGATTCATAATAGTAGCAAAATTAAGTTATGAAGTAGCAACAAAAATAATTTTATGGTTGGGGGGTCACCACAGCATGAGAAACTGTCTTAAAGGGTAGTGGCATTAGGAAGGTTGAGAACCACTGCTCTAGTACAACCTGCTCATTTTAGTGGTCAAGAAACTGAATCTCAGAGAGGTTAAGAGAAGTGTTCAAATTTAGAAAGCTTATTACTGGCAAAGCCAGTGTTAGGCCTTGGGTATCTTAACCTAGTATGGTATCATTTCTGTTATATTATATACATAAAAAGTTAGATAACAATATAAAAAAAAAGTTTATGTGTTAATACATTTCAAGGTCCTTGAAGCAAGTAACATCTTTTCTCTCTGAATATTTGGCACATATGGTAGAATTACATTAGGAAAAAAGGGAGACCTCTCTGGCCTAACGTGGAAGACATCATGAAGGAGGCAGAGTTAAAGGAAATGAAATCTAATTGTCTGGTATAGAACTTCTTCTTCCCTTCCAGACTAGATTTCCTGGCAAGATAATGATAGTGTTGCATTCTGTGTGTTGAGTTATAACAATCACTTCATTTCCAGCTCATTCTACTCAATTCCATCTCCCTGCTGTTTTGCCCACCTATGGATGATGTTATCCTAATGTTTACTTACTGATGGAGGAGTCCTTAGCCCAGACCACTCATCTTGAGATGCCCCAGTCACATTGTTCACTTCACTTTCAACCTATTCTTTGTCCATTCTTCCTCTCCATCAGCTGCCTTGACTATCTGGGCAACTTTCTTCCCTTCATCCCCTTCTTCTTAAAGGGTTCTTTAAGTTTTTTCCGTCTACTATTAAGTAAGGCTCCTTGAGGTGGGGAACTATCTTGTTTTTATATCCTTAGCTTTAGCAGAGTCTAGTAAAAAGAAAATGCTCAAGAAATGTTCTATTTATCAATTAATTGATCAAAAGTATCAGTTTCCTGTTACTTCTTTATAATACCTCACACTAGTGGTAAATCTGATTAAAACTTAAGAATGGTTTTTTTTTATGAGATTTGAGCAGAAATAAAGTTGTGCCTTCCAAATTGTTTGTTTCTATATGGAGAAAGCAAAATGAAATAAACAACTGAAGCAGTCTTCCAAAAATGCATTAGAAGTTATACATTCTAAATATATTTACAGAGAGGCAGGTGCAAAGGCTTCTAGAAGAAGGAACTTGCCCTTGGGAACGGGCATTCTGGGCCCCGACTGCTTTTGACTTGTATGACCCTGGGTGAATTAACTTTCCATCTCCGTTTCCTTAACTACATTAAGAAACAAGAGGAAGCAGGAAAGATATGACCATAGAGGTGTTTCACGTAAAGAATAACTAAATTATTGTTAAGTGCTATGGAAAGTTGCTTGTATGCATTTTATTGCCCAGGATGATTCCACTGATGTTAGTCTCATGTTTATTTGAAGATGTAAAATAATATTTTCATGGAACTTTCAAAAGTTCAGTTTAACCTGACTCATTAACAAGTGTCCACTTTTTTTTCCATTGAAGTCACTTCAAAATACACTTTTTTATATTTGGTTTTATAATTAGCTTCCACTGGCAATTTTATACCTAATTGGCTTGTTAGAGATAAGAAAAGGTAGACGTAGTATTAAAATTAGTAATATGTATTCAAATAGCAAAAGAAGAACCAAATATGATATGTATAAAAGCAAAGTCTATTATAATTAAACCTCATTCTCATTAATAGGGAATAAAATCATATCCTAGAAAAGATTTTTGAAAAAGTCATGTGAGTGTGTGTGTATTAATTTCCCCATTAATACCTTCCACAAATCCTACCCTTCCTTCTTCAGCTCTAAGCTCACTTCTTCCATAAAGCCTTCCTTCCACATGCCAGCCCAGAAATCACTCCCTTTTCTGAACTCTTAATAGTGCTATCTGTCTCTGCCATTTGTGACAAGTATTCAGAGATGAAAGCTGTTACTTGCTTCAAGGACCTTACAATGTACACTGGCACATAAGCTTTGTGTGTGTGTGTGTGTGTGTGTGTGTGTGTGTGTGTGCATATGGTGAAAAAAACACAGGAATTACAAGATAGAGTAAAACCTTACTAATATGAAGGAATTGGGGGAAAGATTAATCTGAATTAGTGAAAAGTCAAAATTAGAAGATATTTTTAAAACCAAGTCCAGCAAATGAACTCCTAGTATTTCTGAGTAGGTACTCTACATAATGACTAGATAAGACTAATTTGTAATTATCAACTTTCAAAGACATGTGAACAAGTACCCTTAAGATCTTATAACTGTTCCCAAGTATGCTAAACCTTTATCTGTCATCTAATTTACAGGATTAATTTAATTTTAAAAAATCATTTCTCTTTGATAATACAAAATATAGACACTGAATTATTACAAATTTGAACTAGTTTTCCAATAAATGACCTTTTTTGTAATACTACTATGCAGGACACATACAGTTTTGACCCAAAAAAATAGTCAAACGAATTTATTCCAGTCAATCTCCCTATTGCCTACAAAAATATATAGCATTACATGTTCACTTTCAACTCACTGTAAATATTCTAATTCATGTGATGTATTCTATTATCTTTGTCACATTTTAAGAATAGCCACAATACAACTGGCTTAGCTACAAAATCCATAGCACTTTATACAGATAGTTTCGTTGGTAGCTGTTGCCTTATAATTATTTCCTGACCAATTAATTTATAGTGAATGTCCCAAAAGTCTTAGTGCATTTGTAAGACTAGCTTTAAGACTTACTTCAGGTTGCACTAATATTTTTGGGACACCCTGTTAATGTTATCTCTGCAACATTTATACATCAAATACCAAAGAATGTATCTTTTGTTGTTCTGTATGCCCGAGCCGAGGTTGATGCTTACACGATATTTTAAAAGACTCCACAAAACCCTGTTAAATAAACCATCTTCCTCACCAGCCTGTTGAAATAGCAGGAACTACCACCATAGAATTAGTCCTTTGGAGTAAAGCATTGTCTCCAGAAGGTCCCTGTTAAAACGCACATATGACACCTGGGAAGATTAAAGCATCAACACCTATTAGCACCAATTAGATTATTTAATTAGCGAGCTGTCATCTGGCAGAACTCAGGGTCCTGAGGTCATGTTACATAGGCCAAGGTTTTAATTAGTGAAAAATAATCAAGAAAGAATTAGGAATTAGACCTGGCACTATGGGGCCACCACTTTGGTGGGCTGTAGCCTTGCTCTGACTTACTTTACAATTTTACCTCTCCTTTCCTATTAAGTCTGGTAATGTTTCTTCTACTAAATTCATAACAAGAAAAATCCAAGCTATATTTCTAAATTCTGAAATTCACATGTAATAAATATCTATATATCATGATTTTGTCCCTCAAAGTATCATGGAACACAATTTCCAAAAAAAAGTTATACTAAAAAAAATAGCAAAATTAAGTACTGTAATTGTTTTTCTTTTCACTTCCATTTGTATGATCTTTCTAAAATGTCTTAATGAACTGTTTAATTCTCCGCTGCCATCCCCATCACCATTCATTTATAAAGCTTAAAAAGAAAATCAATTCTCTGGACCCACAATAACACACACAACACACCTCAAAGAAAGAAAACACTGTATTGTGAATTGTTAACCTCCCTCTCCAGAATCATATCATCTTATTAGTGCAAACAAAATCCCAACTAAAACCTCTTATGTTTCTGAATAACAATTAAATCTATAAAGTCAGTTTATTTTTAAGAAAAGAAAATAAAGGGTAGATACACCCTAGGCTTAAGAAAAAAAACCCCACACAATCTCCCATATGAATACTGAAATACTGCTAAATATTGAGTAAATTTTTTTTTGAAGGGGAGGGAAAGCCAACCTATATATCATAGAGTCCCACTGTGTGAAACATCTAAATCATCTGTTAACTGAGATGCTTATAGAGTTGTCTGGGTATGATGAGAGTGTAAGACTTAAATGTGAGCAAACAGGTAAGGTTGGCCTTGAACCTTCATGTTCCAGAGACTGGAGTTAGCTCTCTCAGTGTGTATCTCTCTGTCTCTCTTTGTTTCTCTGTCTCTCTGTCTCTGTCTCTGTCTCTGTCTCTCTCTCTCTCTCTCTCTCTCTCTTTCTCTCTCTCTCTCTCTGTCTCTGCCTTTGTCTCTGTGTCTCTGTCTTTCTTTTTCTTTTTCCTTCCCTCCCTCCCTTCTAGCTGGTTAAAAATGCATAATAAATTTCTAAATTCTTTATAAAATGATTGGTAATCATGGCCTAATGAATAAATATATCTAAAACCACTACGGACAATTTTTAACTATATCTTACAATAAAGTCAAAGTTTGATGAACATTCACTGCATTTTCACAAATATAAAACTTTCTTGGGGATTTTTTCATTAAGTATATAACTTTCTCCTGGAAGAAATAATATCAGATACAAATTTGATGGTCTTTGTACATATTTAATCAAAAGTGAAATATGATGTTTAGAGAAATGTTAAAAATCATATCCATGATTGTGTTGCATAATTTTGAAAATATTTGCAACTTCTTTTAAGTCAAGAGTAACATGTCTTCAGGAGTATACCTACCAAAAAGTGTAAATATGGCAAACTACAGAAACTTTTCGCAATGATTTTTTTTAAGTCCAGATAAATCAAATATAAAAATCAGGTGTTCTAATATGTACTCGTATGGTTTTTAAGCTATATATAAACATAAAAACCAAATCTTCAGAACTAGGAATAGAGATATGCATTTAAAACAAAAAAAGATACTTGTGTTAACAGGACAAGATAACTTATTAGTCAAGGAATGACTGAGCTATCACATCATAGGACAATTATAGGCAATAATCTGAATCACATATAAGTAATATCAAAATGTTTTTATGTTGAAAATTTTAAAAAATACACTAAAAGGTCTATATAGAGTCTGGGCCATTTATATGAAAACAGAAAGTGTAGTTTATAGATGAAAATATAGAATTATTGTTTTTTTAAAGATGTAGTCATAAATAGTAAGTGACTTTAATTTTGACTTTGAAAGATGTTCAACCACATATAAAAAATAGAGGCAAACACAAACTTTATATACTTCAGAGCTCTTATTTAATCTCTGATAATCTTGCTGATGAATAAAGTTTTTTTAAATCCCATATGTCATTATGATACAACAAATAGTTCATACAACATATAGGTAACTGATAGAACATAGCTGTATGATACAACATACAGCTCTCCTTAAGAATCTTCTTTACTAGTGTTTTCACAGGAGTCAAAGCCTGCAGAGAGAACATATAACTCTCTTACCTATATTCATACTTTAAGTTACTTGCAGACTTTACTTTAAAAGCTCTATGAATAAAGCTCTTATGCAGGTTGTGTACAAACATCCACAGAACTTCCAATAAGACAATTTTTTTTAAAAGGAAAGGCACAATTTTTTTTTGCATAAATGGATCATTTTAAAAATGGTGAGGACAAAAATAGTTTGAGAAATCCCATCTTCTTGTATTCACACAAGCTTTCTTTTACCTTTCTGGGTAAACTTCATTTTCAAACTAATTCTCAAATCTTCAATAAAAAGAAATGAATATGGGCTGCATGACTTTATTGCAGGGTTCCATATTCGGCGTCCAATATGTATTAGATACCCTTTCAACTTAAAATGAAAACAAAAACAAAGCAAAATCCCAACCCCAACCACTGAAGTCAACAACCTAGCAAATTCTGGATTGTTTCAAAGGCCAGTCTTCGAAGTACCCCCAGGCCCTTGGAGGCTAGATCCTGAGTCTCAGCGGGCAGGGTGATGGGGAAGGGGGCGGGGTTGTCACTCACTTCTAATGAATTTGCTGAATGCCTTATCCTTCCAAGGATTCCCAGGACAGTTTCTTCCTCCCCTACTGGCTTTCCTTCCATCCCCACCCCCATCCCCACAGTGGGCAAGATGAGGACAGTGGATTCCCCCAGTGAGAAAGCAGGCTTCGAATTGTCATTGGCTCTCCTTCCTTCCCCCTTGTACCCTAATAGCAAACCAAGAGCAATAATCATAATAAATCTATATGTAAGCATATGTGTGTGTGTGTGTGAGAGAGAGGGGGAGAGAGAGAGAGAGAGAGAGAGAGAGA
>CM053601.1:23727387-23857590 GCA_028646575.1 Pseudocheirus occidentalis | reverse complement strand
GCCCCCTATTCTCTTGTGTGACATGATGCCCACTTTACAGTTTATGCCATTTCTTCCCTAAGCCAAATTCAATCAGAGTAATTGAAAGTAAAGTTGTAACAGTTATCCCTTGCCTCTTCTATACGGGATGATTGACCCCCTTTTGTTTCTCCTTGTCTCCTCTTATTCTAATCTTCTCCCACCTCAGAATTTCGCCTTTTAAAGTATCATCCCTTCTTTTTCAATTGATCCTATACCCTCTATATACACATATACACCCATGCTCAGCTATGTATTCATACGCATATATAGCCTCCTATTTAGACATATGAGTAAGTATACATATATATATATATATATATATATATATATATATATATATCCATTTGTATTCCATTCCCCTATCCTCATACTAAGAAATGTTTTGTAAGTTTATATTATCATTTTTCCATATTGGCATGTAAATAATTCCAATTCGATAAGTTCCTTATGACTTCTTTCCCATGTTTACCTTCTCATGCTCCTTGTGTACAAATTAGTTATTTATCATGATTATTTTCCATGTTATTTTAGTAATTCTTTATAGTTCTAACTATAATCAAGTAATTAACATGATTATTTATCATTATTTACCTTGGCTAATATAGCAGTGCATTTTTTACAGTAAATATGAAAGTTAAGAAAAAAAAATGCTAAAGGTTAGTTTGCTGTTCCAGTTTGGACCTAATGGGATGGCCCAATTTTGGCGAGATTACCATGTCTAGTTTCTGATGTTCAGCTTTCTAGTTTCAGAAATTTGATATTATTAGTTCACCAGGAAGCACTCAGACTCCAGAGAAATGAATCATGCTAAACAATATGAATTTATAAGCCAGAATACAAATTTACAAATTTATTATACTTGAAAACATTATAATATATCCCACCACTTGTGGGGCATGTTATAGTATGGGTTCATTTCATGTTGGGTTGCACTAAACATCCCTGGAAACCCTTTCTAATGCTCAGATTCTGTGATTCTGTGACCTATCTGGTCTAAGAATTAAAAGCAGTTGTCTCTGCAAGGCACTCCCTTCCTGGCTGTGAAATTCACTCTGGTGAACAAGTTACATGTCAGACAATGGCTTGCTGATCACAGAATTAGAACCAAGTGATTTAGATATTCTTGAAGGACATTTCTCTCAAGCTGCGGTAGCCTCATGAATTATTATTCTCCACCCTAGGGTTCATTGTCCACAATCAGAGCACCATCTCCCCTGGACAGTGTTGGAGAAACACTGGCATCGTCTTATTTTCCTGCTCTCCCTGTGTCTCTCCCCTAAGCTCAACTATTTAAACATTACCACCCTTCTATTTGCACTTATCATCATCATTGCCCTTCTTCATCATCATATGCATATGTAAGACATTATAATTTCCAAGTTTACAGATTTTAACAAATTAGCTATATTTGAGATTGGATACTTTCTAATGATATCAGAGGGAGGCACTTTCATCTTCACAGGAAACCAAATCTAAATCACAACACAGGGCAAAGATTTCTGAAGATGACTAAGCTTGTCCATGTCACAAAGAACTGCATTAACTACAGTCTTAGAGACTGGAACTTTAAATCTAGATCATAGGGTTAGTCTTGGAAACAACCTTAAAGATAATCTCATGCACATTTCTCATTTTACAGGCCAATAAACCAAGAAAGACCCAGAGAAGTTAAGGGATTTTTCTAAGGTCAGGTATGGAGCAGAGCAAACATTCAAATCCAGGTCCACCAACTCTAAATTCAGTGTTCTTTCCATCTAAACATGTTACTTATTACTGGAATTCACTTGGGTGGCAGAGTGATTTGTTAAGATTTTTAACCCTTTCTGTACTGATGTAGTGAATATATAGTGTTTTGTGGCTACACTTACAACTATGTCCTTCAAGTATTTTCACATGTATATTTGGCTGATCTTCTAATGAATAGTTGATTAGTGGGACAGCCTGGGCACTACACTGGTATCCATGTGATTCCAGGTTAAGAAAGTCTCACAGTTTAAGGTGAGCTCCCTTTATAGGAGTCATAGAAGGACATTGGTAGGAGTTGCATGGAATGGAAAGATGTGGACAGGTTACCAAAAGGATCAAGTTTGTATGAGGTTTTCCAATCTTAAAACATTATATAAATAGTACTGATCATCATCAACACCATCAGTACTGCTAGAGAGGGCATGCATTTTTAAAAAAACATATTTATTTTCCCAGTTCCAAGTAAAGACAATTTTTAACATTCATTAAAATTTTCTTTGAATTCCATGTTTTCTCCCTCCATCCCTTATCTCCCAGCTCTCTAAGAAAGTAAACAATTTGAAATAGGTTTTATATGTGGATATAGATATAGATATAGATAGATAGATAGAATCATGTAAAGCATATTCCTATGTTAGTTGTATTATGAAAGAAAACAGACCCTCCCCCCCAATCAAAACATGAAAACAAAATAAAGTGAAAATCAGATGCTTTCATCTGTATTCAGACTCCATAAGTTTTTTCTCTGCATGTGGTTGCCCTTATTCATCATCAGTCCTTTGGAACTGTCTTAGATAATTGTGTTGTTGAGAATGACTAAACTGTTCACAGTTGATCATCATACAGTATTGCTGTTAAGGTATACATATTGATGGCAATTATGGATCCTTTGAAATACTGAATTTTTCATATAGGGGTCTAGCCTATATTGTATTTGAAAATATATATCATTGGCATCCATATCTATATCTATATATCTATATCTATTTCTTTCTCTCTCTCTCTCTATATATATACATATATATATATATATATATATATATATATATATATACATATATATATATATATTTGCTTTTTGGAGGGCAATTGGGGTTAAGTGACTTGCCCACGGTCACATGACTAGTTTTTGTGTCAAGTGTCTGAGGCCAGATTTGAACTCAGGTCCTCCTGACAACAGGGCTGGTGCTCTATTCACTGTGCCACCTAGCCACCCCTATCACTGGCATAATATTACGTTGAGGAAAATCCCTCCTCTCTTTTTAAAACTTGAATGTAATTAGGAAAAAAATAATAGAGCTCTGCTCTGAAGTTGGTGTACAAGTTTTCTCATATGCTAACCTAATAGGTACCACAAGAGCCCTCAATCAATAACATCCAATTTCTCTTAGCCACACAAATCTCGTTTTTGTAAAAGAACAATAGTGTTCTCTCTCTGATGCTACATACAAGTGAATTATGGAACACCATTATCTCTGAATAGTGAAAAAACTGTATCACTCAAATGTCATTGGAAAGAGATATGATGGTTACAATTAGACTAAGTATATTATTAAAGACAATATAAAACACAGGTATGACCAGAAGAGTCAGTGGAACTGGCCATGAGGGAGAGTGAGGGATAAGAGACACATAACCCGAATGAGGCATTGCTATTCAGGAATTCTTAAAGAAACCTGAGGCAAGCACCCTGTATACTGGCTGGAGTCTGTGTTAGGGATTTAGAGTAAAACATGGGAAAGAATTACATAGGATGAAAAGGCAGGAGGGGGTTTGAATCTTAATTTGCAGAAGCATAGATAGCCTCAAAGATAAAGTCCCAGTTCCACTGATAAATCTTAACTCACCGTGATCATACTTATAAGTTATCTATGCAGCCAGGAATGGTTTTGAGGAGGGGAAAGGACAAGAGGCATTAGTAGTGAGTAATCCAGTTTGGAAGCATCATCATGTATATAAAGGGGGAGGGGAACAGAAAGATGCTGAAGCCAACTTTTGAAAGCTATAGAGTTTGAACTTTATTTGTTAGGCACTGGGGGAGCCATGGAAAGTCTCTGAACACAAGGGTGTTATGGTCAGGCCTAGGCATTGGAAAAGTTACTTTGGGTGGGAAATGGAATAGGTTGAAGGTCAGTAAATTAGTTAGTGATGCATTGCCACTCTCTAGTCAAGAGGCAAGTGAAAGATGAGGCAGATTAGCCTAGAGAGCTCAGTCATGTAGACCTGGGTTCAAGTCCCTACCTCTGAGATAGACTGGCTGTGTGATCCTGGGCAGGTACTTTAACATCTCAGTACCCCAGGTAACTCTCTAACACTACAAATTGCTAAGCAGGTGCTGATCTGCATTGGCGTCAGGGAGTTTTTTTCATAGTACATCCCTATGCAAAGGAAATAAGAGGCCTAGTTTCAAAGAAGAAAGTTATAAGAAGCTTCCTGAGCAGGGGTGGTAGTCGTGGAAAGATGAACAGATGTGTAAGAGACATGGTACAGGTGGAATCAATAGACCTTGAGAATTTATTTTATGTGATGGGCAGGGTGAGGGAGAGGGAGGGAACTTTAGAGCTAAGAGAGAAACCATTTAGTCCAACTCCTTCATCTTACAGATGAGGAAACTGAGTCCTAGGGACATTAAGTGGCTAGATTTATAGATTTCTCAGATTCAGAAACCATGTTTCATTTATTTTTATTTGCCCAGCAATTCATTGCAGGGAGCAGGCTCTCTCTCTGTCTCTCTCTGCCTCCTTCTCTGTTTCTGTCTCTCTCTTTCTCTGTTTCTATCTCTCTCTGTCTCTCTCTTTCTCTGTTTCTCTCTCTCTCTCTCTCTCTCTCTCTCTCTCTCTCTCTCTCTCTCTGTCTCTCTCTGCCTCTTTCTCTGTTTCTGTCTCTCTCTTTCTCTATTTCTGTCTCTCTCTGTCTCTATCTCTTTCTCTGTTTCTGTCTCTCTCTTTCTGTCTCTGCCTCTTTCTCTGTTTCTGTCTCTCTTTCTCTGTTTCTGTCTCTCTGTGTCTCTGTTTCTCTCTGTATGTCTGTCTCTCACACATACAATTTAAATGAATTGTGTATTAATATTATATAAATTCCAAATTTCCACTTAATCTCTATTCCAGTGCCTTATTGTGGCAAAGATTACAAACTGGGGAAGATTGAAGGAAGAGGGTCCTATCAAGGTAAAAAACCTTGGAGTACATTCAGATGTCTCCTGCACTCAGCATAATACATGGTGCTAAGAGAGACTAACTCACCGACAGAAGAATATATCTGAGAACCAGCTGACTTAAATTCTCACTGTCAGGGGACAAGAGCTAATGGGTTGGGTTTTGGGTCACATTAAAACTCACAAAGACCATCTCCCATGGCATGGAAAGATTGAAGTCCTTCACAGTGGAGGAATTGCCACCATGTGTCACACATCCTTTAGCTTTAGATATATAGTATCCTTGTACTAGATGAGGCTGTCTTTTGATATTTTCTAGAATAACATGGAGGCATGCAAAAGGTTACTTATATTATATTGTTCCCTTTCTCTAAGCATGAACATCAAAGGGTTATTTGTTTACTAAGGATGGAGACAGTCTAACATGATTGCTTTCCTCTTTCGGCATTGAAACCAAAGAATTCTTTATTAGCAAAGGGAGGAAGGAATTAAGCTTGATCAATGATAGCTTTGAATCACTGGAGTAAAAACTCTCACTACATTCATCTGCTATAAGTTTCAATATTTAGCTTTACCTATATTTCCAATAGAAATATAAAGCTTCACTATAATAATGGAGAGAATTTTGATTGCTCACTTCAGAAAAACAACTTCATTACTGTTTGGTATAAGGCGTATTTAGGCTACATTGGTGGCACCGGCTACACTGATTATTCTATAGATTTAAAAGATGAAGACAACAGATGGTAATGCCATCTATATGGCATTCAAATATTAACTGGAGATAGATAGATATCTGAGATTGAACTAAACTCTCTGCAAGATGGAAAGATATTTAACATTCCTCAAGCATACATTAAAGAATTCCTTTGGTATACACCATAATTGTTTGACCCAGAGAGAAAATTTTGCTTTAAATAGATAAAAAAGTAATATTCCTCCTTCCCTCTCTATCATCCGAATATCTGTCTTGAGGAAGTACTGACACTGTGTTAAATACTCATTGCCTTGTAACACAAGTTTATTCTTTCAATAAAGGTGAGCAATACAAAATTAAACTGATGAGTAGCATGATATATTAGAAAGACCATTGAACTGGAAGCCAGCAAATCTGGGTTTCAGTTCTAGCTTTATTTCTGGCTAGAGTGACATGACTTTGGTCAATTCAACTTGTCTGGGATCCAGTTTCCACAACTGTAAAATGAGGGGATAATCTTAGGTTACCTCTAAAATTTTCTCTGTCTCTAAAAATTTTAAGAGGTCATATCATCCCCAAATGAAAACGCGCACACACACACACACACACACACACACACACACACACACACACACCCTATTGAAAGGCAATGTTGTGATATACAGCCTTTTTCTGAATAAGTTTCAAATGACCAATTAATTATTCCATCATGTATGCTTCCTAGTGTACAAGTAGCAAATCAAAGTCTTATGTCCACATATAAAATATTCCATTCACTTATGTGATTTAAATAAGAAAAAAATGGAGAGAAGTCCTTTAGACTTTTTTCTCTCTCTTTAAAATATGCATATATGTATATATATGTATATATATATACTTAGTCACGTATTTCAAAACTAAAACTTCAGTTGATATGAAATTCCGTTGATGTGGTTACTCCCTCCAGTGGTATAGATTTTAAAAACCCCTGCTGACCACAAATCCTGGGTGACTCTCTTCTTGTCCAACTGCTAACTGGCACCAGTGAATTTGTTTCTTTAAGTTCTTTTGACATTGGGAAAATATCAGTGGGTCACAAGTTCCTCAGCTTCCCTATGTGACTGACCCATCTTTTTATCTAGTTCTACCTTTCTCCGATGACATCCTCTACATGCTTCCCCAATGTGACTCCCCCTTTTTGATATGTTATAGCATGTTCACACCTATTAATCCCTCAAAAAATCCCTAATAAAAAGATTTATTTGGTGCCAATCAGATTATCAACTGCTACTAGCCTTCATCACTGTATACAATTTTATCTATAAGGCTGAAATCTCACACACATACACACACACACATTTAAGATCTGGAATTTCATCAGTATAAAGAAGTCTTGGTGTAGAAACTCTCTTCACTAATTCATGTTAGCAATTTATCAGTCAATTATATTATTAGAAACTTTTTTTTTGCTTTTTGGAGGGCAACTGGGGGCAAGTGACTTGCCCAAAGTCACATGGCTAGTAAGTGTGTCAAGCATCTGAGGCTGGATCTTAACTCAGGTCCTCCTGACTCCAGGGTGGGTGCTCTTTATTGTTGGAAACTTATCTGAACTACTGAGAAATTAAGTATTTTCTTTAATCACAAAGCTATAAGGACTTCTGTACTCCCAAGTTTACCCTCTGTCTACTTTACCAAACTGTCTCTCTGTGAATAAAGACACATAAATACGGAGTGTTCCAAAATTAATACTCTTCAATCACTTTGTGTAGCACTAACACTTTTGGAACAAGCTGTGCATGTCCTAAGGAACAGGTCTTCATGAAGCTGTTGTGGCTACATGATTACTTTGAATTGGGGGTATGAACAATTGGAAGCATAAAATCAAAACTTGCTCTTTGAAATCATCATGTGTTGAGATATCTGTTGGAGGATCATTGCTAGTGCAAGTTTAATGTTAACAGAAGCTTTTTATTTTCATTTATTTGGTTTTACAAGTTTCTGACTCCCTTTAGTTTCTGGATTATCTCCCAGTTTCAAATATAGGGTGAGTTGTGAAACCACTTTCAATTATTAAATGCATTTAAAGTTGCAAATGCATGTTATTTTCCTTCCCAAATATTTCTTGGTTCTCATCTGGTGCTTTTTTGTTATATGTGGTTACTGTCATGTGACCAGTTTTTGACACTGACATACATGACTAGCAGTAATAAATCTCTATTTTCTACATGTTTAACACTCAACTGTAAATATATGCTGTCTGATATTTTTAGGTCCAACTTTGAAAGTAGTGAAACTGAGCTCAAATTGGTTTTGATTTAGCAAAGCTAAATAGTCATTAGTTTGTAATAAATCACATTCAAGGACTGTGGTCAGAGAATTTAGTAGGGCCATTATGTTGGCTGTTGTGAGGTGTATGATATCTGTTAGGTACCACCAAAATAATACATTAATACCTCTTGGTTTTGACACATGTATCGATTGTTGGAACACCAAGGAAAGAGAAATTTGGTAGAAGTCACATTTAAATATAAGTGTTTGTGATGTTGCTTGATTCCAGAAATAATATACAGGAAAGTTTTAATAAACTTTCATTAACTGGTGTAAGTAAGAGACCGCTTCTATTTACACCATTAATGACTGTTATTAGATTAATTGTACTGACATATTGTGTGTACAATCTTCTATATACACCATTAATGACTATCTTCTCTACAAAGTACCTAATTTCACATAGTAAAATTTAAAAAAATCTTACTCAAAGTAGGAAAATTTTCTATTTATTTTAAAGTAAGAAAAAAGGTTCCCTCCTCCCTCCCAACTTAATAGCTTACATAGAATCTTTAGCATTTGGTAACTCTTGAAACTCTTTATACTATGTACATGTTGATACTTTCTCTGCTCCATATGGTCTTAGAGAGTTTCCTAGGGCTTGAGAACTTGTGACCTTGTCAGAGTCACAGTCAGTATCTGTTAGAGGTGAGAAATGAATCCAGGCTTCCTGACTCAAAGGCCTGCTCTCCTAATTTTTGCAGATATTTCTTTCTATGACTCCTTAGAATTTATCTTTTGTGTTATCTCCCTATTAGACTGTTAATTTATCAACTGCACTGATATTATCTCCTATATCTATTTATTTTTATCCAGTCCAATGTCCAATAAAATGCTCTGCATGTCATTAGTTGGCATTCAGTAGTGCTTGTATTTTTATACATTTGTCTCATTGTAGCTATTGACTTCTTTAGTAGCCTAAGATTTCTCAAATGACTATTTGTTAGTTTTTTTGCTTTTTGGAGGGCAGTTGGGGTTAAGTGACTTGCCCAAGGTCACGCGGCTAGTTTTTTGTGTTAAGTGTCTGAGGCCGGATTTGAACTCAGGTACACCTGACTCCAGGGCCGGTGCTCTATTCACTGCACCACCTAGCTGCCCTTAAATGACTATTTAATAAAATATATTTCAAACTTTCTGTGCAAAGGGTGATGATGATTAGTTGATGAACCATAATATTTTGAAAGAAAAGAAATACATAATATCTCATATATTTAAGTACTACTCTTAATTTGATTGAACAGCAGTGTGTCGTGACCCTTTGACCTTTGTCAGGAAGACCTACTTTCAGATCTTGTCTCTGACACATACTGTATCTTTGACCATAAGCAAATAACTTAATCCTTCAGTACCCCTTAGCAAAGCTCTTAAGCCTACCAATTGATGATCTGTTTTGGTGGAATTTCTGTATTGGAATTCCCCACAAAAATGTGATGAGATCACAGGTCTGTACTCTTTTCTCCCCAGCTCTAAAAATCCCCCAAATTATTTTTATGACATTTTTAATGAAATTATTATGTGCAATTATGTAACTGATACATAACATCATCTAGATGAGCTCAATACTGGTGCGCACTCAAGTTATTACTTGAATCCATTCATAAGTGCCTATTATGTCCAACACTCTGTAGGCTAGAGGGGAGATAAAAAGGTAAAGGTCATTGACCTCAAAGAATTTAAAATCAAGAGGAAATAAAGTATGTTGTACAAGATAAAGATGAATATTAGTTTTGTAGAAGGTGGAACAATGTAAAATTCTAGTCTACACTTTTTTAACCTTATGTAATATCCATGCTACTGAGTTTATTCTTGCTTGAAATGTTTAAATACAAAAATCAGCAATGTCAAAAATTAAGTCTGTGGCTTGGAAACTAGTTTGTTTTTATCACACTCATTATCACATATTTCACAGTTGTTAATTATAAGCTTAATTATTGAAATCAAATAGAGTTTGTATCATAATGGCCCACTATACATTCTACATTGGGTCTACTGTATTAGAAATATACACTATTAAAGACTATCTTCTCTACAAAGTGCCTGATTTCACATAGTAATTTAAAATTTAAAACAGCTCCAAATCTCTAATGTAAATTATAGACATTGAGGGTTAAGTGTCTTTTTTTTTAATAGTTTAATGGAAATTTTGAGTTTTTGTACCCTTCTCTTGGGCCTTACCTTTTAAATAATTTTCACAGTTGCTGTTAGCTTAGAGCCTTGGTAATTTAACACTAGGAATTGTGGTAGATTATAGAGTTAATTTTCAATAATCCATGGGTAGCTTAGTTATATTTCCCCAAATCCTTACAGAGTTGAAACAGAAGGATTTATAAAATACCAAAGTAATTCTGCTTCTCCCATGACCAATAAAAAAAGTTCTCGAATAAGTAAGTTTTGGAAGAATCTGCTTTAGCATCAGAGGAGGTACTTAGCTCAAGCCTTCTGAGGCCCAGGTCAGTTTCTATTCACTCCACCAGGATTCTTCTCGTTGTTATGTCTATAGTAGAGATTGTTGATGTGATTATTACCTCTCACTTGTACTGTTGCACTGGTCTCCTCATGGATGACTGCCCTTACAATCTCTCCCTACTCCCAGCTCCCCCAGTGCCTCCAAATGGACATTCCTAAAACAAAGATCTGACCGTGGCACTCTCTCCTCCTGCTCAAGAATCTTCCACGGCTTTCTTTTAATTAAGAATAAAAAGCCAAATTTTCAACCAGCCATTAAAAGATTTCAGCAATATGGCTCCTAATACCGTTTCTAGCTTTCTTTCTCCTGTGTACATTCTCCACTTCATTTCAGCTGTCCAACTAATTGTTGTCAGTGCATAAAACCCTGACACCTGCATCCTTGCCTTTACATGCCTGGAATGCATTTCCACTTCTTCTTAGTCTTTTGCAATCTCCATCTTAACTTCAAAGCACAGTTCAATTTCTTCCTCCTTTAGAAGGCCCTTCTCCCTTCCCAAGTCCCAGTTATCACTGTTCTATTTTTTTTTAATCACTGTTCTTCACTTGAAATTCCTTTCTATTTATTGATTCACCTACATGTTTTCTCCTTTTCAGTGAAAGACAAACTCCTTGAAGGCAAGGATTATTTTTGCTTTTTCTTTCTGTCTCTGTAGTTCTAGAGCCTAGGATGGTAGCTATCCAGCTTAAAATAGGACTGAATAGATATTTATTAAGTCAGTCCTGAACACCATTAAATTTTATAGTCTTTAGTGACCTTAAACCAGGAGTTCTTAACTTGGGGTCTTTTAACTTGTTCTTAGTCCTTCTTTACAGCATGGCTAATGTTCAATGTGAAGGTCTTTGTAGACCCTCTATTTGATTACATGTCGCCACTGGGAGGGTAGTGGGAGAGGAAAAGAGGGAGGGGGAGAAAATTTGAAACTCAAGTGATTGTGGAATTGAATGTTATAAACTAAAAGTAAATAAATAAATTTAAATTTAAAAATGAAAAATATATTGATTACTCTATTTCATTATGATTGGTTTCTCTTATGATCCCATGTATTTTATGCATTTAAAACTATTTCATAATAATTGATTTCCTTTATGTTGTTTTTGGTATTTGTGTTTAACTCTTTTTGATTACATTTGAGATTTTCATAACAAAGACATTGGAGGGGTTTTATTTCCTTCTCCTCATTTTGTAGATGAGGAAACTGAGACAAATAGGGTTAAGTGACTTACTCAGGGTCACACAGCTACCATCTGAGACTGGGTTTGAAATCAGATCTTCCCAACTCCAGGACCACTGAGCGCTCTATCTACTGTGCCATCTAGTTGCCCTAGTTTCCTTTGTGACCCTCTATATTTTATGTATTTAAAAACATTATTTTGAGGAGGGTTCCATAAGATTCACTAGTCTGTCCTAGAAAAATAAAATGTTGAGGATTTTTTCTTTAGGAGTTTTAAAATTCCATCTACTGATAAATAAGATGGATTGTTATTTTTAAAGACTGTCTGAAAAGGTTAGATTTGTCTTGATAAAACATTCCTTTTCCATTATTCAGAGCTTGCCACTGGATTCATAGTGGAGCCAAGAGTAATGAGTGGAAGCTGAAAAGATTCAAATTCAGAATTTATGTTCTGTAAAATCCTTCTGATGATTAAATGGCGCCAAGGAAGGGAGTGGGCTCTTCCCCACTGGAGGCCTTCAAAAGGAGGCAAAAGTGATCACTTATCCATCATATTATAGGAAGGATGCCTTAGACAAGTGACTTACTTCCCCTGGGTCTCAGTTTTTTTATCTTTAAAATAAGGGAGTTGGACTGCGTGACGTTCTTAGATTCTAGGTGTAGGGTCACTTAAGGCTGGAAAACATGAGCAGCAACAAAATGATAACTTAGAGTGCCAAGAGGAGCAAAACAAAGAACACTTTTAATTTTTCAATAACAGTTCATATAAATATAGGCATTTTAATGCCAGAAAATCCTGCTTTCTGCGGCATGTAGGTATTTATATTGTGATAAAGCCAATTATACACAATACTGGGAAGACTGAAAAGCTCTAGGAGAAAATAATGGACAGAGAACAGTTTTCATTGTACAAGGGGAAATTTTTCCATTTTGGGAGAAGAGACACTTTTTGAACCTTGCCTGTGGTGCACAAATGCTTTGCCCTTTTCTGCCAAAATCATGGTTTTCTTTAGTCTCTTAATTAAACATATACAAACACACACACACACACACACACACACACATGTTCACTAGATTAGGGGCTTAATTTTAAAGTAACAAAGGTAAAAACACAAGGGAAAGAGGAAAAAAGGCTCCAAATCAAACTTTTATTTGGGGGAAGCTATTAAATGATGCCGGCTTTCCTTCCTTTTCTCTCTTAATTTAAACTAAAATTTTGTGTGCACATGTAAAATTGAAAACTAGCAATTAAACATCAGTTGAAGGTCCTTTTAGTCTTTTACAATCTAACAGACTTTTAAAAATGCAATATAAATTGACATAATATCAGTAATGTACTAATGACAGTGCCGATTAATCAAACTGAACTCAGAAATATAGATTTGATTCTTGAGTATGTGTATATTAAAATAGCAACAACAACAACACTAGACTGTAAATAATGTTGCATTTGGAATAAGAGTCTCTGGTTTGGGTTCTAGTTTTATTATTTTATTTGAATACTATTTTAGCTTTGTACAGAAATTTTAGTATGATGTCTCAATATTCTTTGCCTCTTATATGGTTATTAATTGTTTCTTTGATTTGTCCTTTGACCTACTCTTTATTTAGGATTTCTTTATTAAATCTCCATTTAGATTTGTGTGTTTTGCTTATTGTTTCTTTGATTTGTCCTTTGACCTACTCTTTATTTAGGATTTCTTTATTAAATCTCCATTTAGATTTGTGTGTTTTGCTTATGCCCCCTGAGTTGTTTTCTCTTGCATTATAATCTGTAAGGGATATTTAGGATTTTGTGGGGTTTTTTATTTTAACCATTTATTTATAATTTCTCTGTGGGATAGCACATGATCTGTTTCGATGAAATATCACATTGTGTTGAAAAATGTGTATGTTATCTAGTAATCTTATTTAGAAGCCACAATAACCTTTTGCTCTAAATTTCCTAACACTTTGATTAGTTCTATATGTTTTCTTTTGTTTATCTTTCATATAGTTTTGACCAGTTCAAAGAAAGGAATATTAAAAGTCTCCTGCTATTGTTGTGTTGCTATATTGGGGGGAAGGGGTTGTTTTTTTATCAGTTAATTTTTCCTTTAAGAATTTAGATCCTATGCCATTTGGGTACATAATGGATTAGTATTCATTTTTGTTCATTGTCTAATGTTCCTTTGAGCAAAATGCAGTTTCCTTGAACATCTCTGTTGATTTTGTGAATTTTCGTTTTTGCTTTGTCTGATAGCAAGAATGTGATGCCTGTTTGTTGGATACATCTGCTGTAATTGTTTTAAGCTTCTCATTTTGATTATATGTCTTTATAATTTTTATATGTGTGTTTTATAAGCAACAGATTAGGATTTTTTGTTTTCTCATCCCTTCTGCCTCTTTTGTTTTATTGGATTGTTTAATTTATTTACATGTGGTATTAGGAGAGTTAGGTTTATTATTTGCTTCATTTGTTTTACTTAAAAAAAAAAAGATTCCCCTCCTGCTTTCAAATTAATGCTTTGTCCTGCAATTAGCTTTGCTTAAACTGCTCTGCAATCTTATTCCACCAGGCTCTATTCCCTTCTATCATTTGTTAACCATTTCCCTAGTTTGAGATTTTACTTATATTATTGATTTCTTTTCATTCCTTTTCATTCTTTCATTATCTATTTCTTTCTCTCTTGTTTCTGTTCTTTCCTCCTTCTCAGCTAAAAAATTCATTCAGAATTTCTTCACCTTCTCCCCACCTTCAAATGCTTTTGCTTTTTACTTTTTGCCTATTTTCTAAGAATTTCTTCACTTTGTACCTTTCATTAATTCTATTTACTTCCTGTCTACTTTGACCTTTTTATCTCTGATTCCTGATTTATCTCCTTATTTGTACTTTCTTTAATCTCTTTGTGTTCATCATGTGATTAAAGCTTCTGAAATACCTCAAATCAATTTCTATGTTACTGTTTTTGTTAATCTTGCCACATCATCCCTTTTCTCTGTTGTTTCTCATAGTATCAGTGCATGAGAGAAATAATGTGAATAGTCAATTTCTACATGACCTGGGGTACATAGATGTATGTACTGGTCCATACATATTACATACTTGTACATACATAGTACGTATTTGCCCACTTTAAGTTTCATTTCTGTTAGATTAAGCTCCAACTATGTGACCTCTGAAATCCCTTCCAAATCTAAATAAATGATTCTGTGACTGACTTTCTTGTGGAATTTCCCTCCCCCCAAAAGCAAACAAAATGGAATCAGAAATAGCAAAAAAAGAATATAAGTGCATATGCTCATATATGTGCATATTTGCATACATGTATGGATATATAGATAAATATGTACATTTGAGGCAGTGTGGCTTGGTGAATAGAGGGTCATCATGGGGTTCAGGAAGACCTGAAGTCACATTCTGCCTTAGGCACCAGCTGGCTATGTGACAGTTTGTAGGTCCTTTAACCCCTGAGTACCTCCAGCCATTTCTAAGATTAAGCTATAGACAATTTGCTGATATGTGTTGGTGAAGTGGGTTTTTCACACTGGGAGATCTCTATAGTGATGAAATTGAAGCTCTGGACCTTAAATCAATCAGCAGCAAATTAGATTTGAACCTTCTCCCCTCCAAAAAATCAGTGAATGTTCTTTTTTTGTTTAATACAGGTTAAATGGTTAGAATATATGACCACTATGGCAGTAGGAAAGCATGTGTCATACCCAGAAATGAGTCATTAAGAAGGATGTGTTGTGGAGTTATTTGGAGACACACCCTTTGTGGAATGAAAAGGTTAAAAAGTGTAAAATCTCTTTAGGAAATTCTTTTTTGATTAGTCAGTCACCATTGTGCTGTCTTTAAATATTCTTTTACTGGATAGCAGAGCTTCAACAGATGCCTTATGAGGGGAAAATTATCAAGGGGAACAAATGGCAACTTTTAATGAAAACTAACTTCCCATTGGCCACAGGACTAATACACAAGTGGCATTACATGAAAACAGAAGGGCATTCTTTGAAAAATGTACAGTACTGCAGTTTGAATCTGTAGCCTCATTCACAGCACATTTGGTTGTTTCTGTTTGCTATGAAGGTGCTGAGGGTAATAACAATTCCTGGGTAAGGCTTCAGAAAAGACGCCTTCTGGGAATGCTTGAAACTAACTGTGTAGCAATTATTCAGAAGCACCTCTGGTAGATTTCCAACTCATACTGTAATTTTCAAGAACAAAATATGGAGCTAAGCAAATTTAGCCATTTAAACACTGGACACAGAAACAGTGTTAATGATAACTTATGAGCAGCAGCAGCAATGCAACAGTTTGTCAAATAATTAAGACAAGCTGACAAGTAAGGGGAAAAATTGTCCCTTGGGAGGTTACCTAGTTTAGTAACAAATATTAAGTTTTCAGACAAAGAAGACTCTTTCTTAGCCAATATGGTCATTTAACTAGGATCACCATATCTGGTTTCCTACGAATGGGCTGCCAGAACATATGTTCAGAAATTTTTTCCCCTGAGTCCACACAAATACATTAGAAATATGACAACTATCCATCATTGCTTCTAGGGCAGATTATATTAAATTAAAGGTGAGACAGATAAGAGCAAAAAAGGGAAAAGCTCAGGAGAGGCTTCTTCTAAGTTAGGACTGTTTTTAATATGCACTAATAAAAACACTTTTTTAAAAAATGGTACTTAAGGGGCAGGTAGGTGGCTCAGTGAATAGAGCATGGGCCCTAGAGTCAGGAGGATCTGAGTTCGAATATGGCATCACACACTTAACACTTGGTAGCCATGTGATCTTGGGCAAGTCACTTTACCCCATTTGCCCTGACTATCCAGTTAAATGGTATTTAACTGGATAGTCACCTTCTAATGGATTGCTTTGGGAAAGGACTATGTTTCTCAGCTTTCAGAGATCAAAAGCTAATTTTTACTTAGAAAATGCTAAACTTTTTTGGGGGAAGATATCTAAAAGAAAACCAGTTCTATTGTGTTAAAAAAAAATCTCCCTATTTTGCTCAGTCATATTTTTTTACCAGAATTTTCTAACACCTTTTTAACGTATGGCTGATTTTCCTAGTTACAGGATTTAGAATAAAAAGTTAACCTTTTAATTTTCTACAGAAGGCTTATGATTAGAATTGGCTTAACGGGGTAACACCAAGACTTGGTTACTTTGTTTTCTGATTTTTTGTTTTGTTTTGTTTTGATATTTGATGTTTTTATTTTTGTTTTTAGACTTGGGCTCCCTATCTTGCTCTCTGGCAAGGGAGCATGGGAAGGCTCTGTTTCTTACTGGGTCAGTTTACCTACCCATCCTCAGGCAAGCTCCGTCCTTTCAGAGACTTACCATAACTGATGCCAGACTTAGGGAAGACATCCAATCAGCTTAGCCTATTATAACTCAGATGTTGCAATTCAAACAATCCAGCAGCCTCAGTCTTCTTAATAGAAGGAATTACAGAAGAATTACAGTAGAAGGTTAGAATTACAGAATTACAGTAGAAGGTTACTACATTCAGTTTCTGTCTCCCTCCCCACCCCCAGCCAAAAAAAAAATTAGTTGCAAATCAAGTCTTTAAAAACTTTCCCTTGATAGAATCACTTAACCTTTGCAGACCTTATCTATAAAATGCAGGGGATCATCTCCACAGGGCCTTCTAGCCCTGAAATTTAATTTTTCTAAGAAAGATTAAAACATTAGTATAATCTGGAAACTTGAGGGAAAATTTTTTTTTTTAAATATCCGTCAAATTACTTTCCAAGTCTTTCCTATACTTTTCTTCATGGATCATTTTCTTCTTCTCTTTGGGAAGAGGATGAGATTAATATCCATTATTCTTTTTCTTTTACTTCTCTTATTCCATCATCCATTTTTAATTACTGGTGTGTGTGTGTGTGTGTGTGTGTGTGTGTTTGGTTTTTTTTTTTTGGTGGTATTTCTTCTTCCTTTCTTCTTTTAGCTCCCACCCTCTGAAACTTCTTCTATTTGCTGATATTTCACTCTGTCATTTGTGGCTTTCTTTAGATGAGCCTTCAGTAGTCAGCAGGAGAGGGCTGTATTCCATTCAGGTTGTACACAGTAGTGGCGGCTGTGACCAAGACAGAAGACTGATTTAGGAGCCCGTGGGTGTAAGTGAAATGGTGGTGGCTAAATCAGACACCACCCTGGGAAGGCATTTTATATAGAGACAACCTTGTCCTCCCTAAAAATATTTGCCCTAAGACATTAAACTGGCAGAAGTAACTGATATAGAAACTCCACCTTCCTGACTCAGCCAAATAAATAACTGGATATTATGTAGACATGACTAAAAGATAATTTTCTTCCACCAGGGAATGTGTAGACTCAAATATTGCCATTGCTGTAGAGTGTATCATCATTTAAGTTATAGAAGATAGTCTGTCTCTATGCCCCACCTTCTCCTCTCTGTCTTCTATTGCTCTCTCCTTCCTCCTGCCCTCTCTTCCTCTTCCCTTCTCCTCTCTCTTTTCTTCTCCCTCTCTTTCACTGTCTTTGTCTCTCCTCCCCCCTTTCTGCCTCTCTGTCTGTCTGTCCCCCTCTTTGTCTCTGTGTCTTCCTCTCTCTTTTTTGAGACTAGGTCTCTCTATCTCCTTACCAAAAATACAACAGCCACTCACAGACCTAATTACAATAATGAGTAGACTGAAGTTTTAACCCACTCAATTTTTCTGACCTAAGCTAGTTTTCCCCCTCCTTAGCACTTTTGTGTCTCTTTACTGTCAGAATTTACCATATTAATACTGAATTTTATTCAGACACTCTATTGATTTTAGCTGTACTGTAGCTCAGAAGTATTGAACTCTAACTCAGTTTCCCCATATGTATCACCACTCTGTGTTGACCTAGAACTTTCTCTTAACGGAGATAAAAATGATGGATGATAATGAGGCAAGTGAAAGTCTGGGTTTTATTGAGGAAATCATCAATTTTAAATAAATTAACAAAAAACAAATATGTCTATAGATACTCTAAATAATTAATTATCCACAGGAACCTTGTAAAGTGGCCTATTGTTCTTATGTTCAAGTTTTTAGAAACAAGAGAAAAGTTAACATCATTCTACATAATTACCGTTAATTCCAGGCATGATTAATAATGGGATCTTATGTCATTATAGATCTAGGGCTGGAAGAGACCTCAGAAATGATAAAGTCCAACCACCCAATTTTCTAGATGAAGCCTAGAGAGATTACGTAACTTGAACAATGTCATAGGAAGGCAGTGTCAGAGGCAGGGTTCCAACCCAGGTCTGCCGTTTTTGTATTTGGTCCATTTTCCCCTATACTTTCCTCTCTGTCCAATAGCAACAGGTCTGGGGAGGGGGAGGGAATAGTGTTATTAGGTTGGATTTTCTTCTAGCAATCCAGGAATTTAGGTTGTACAGTGGTTAATGGTGGACACCTCAAATCAGCAAATTTTAGGTTCAAAATCTCTTCTCAGACACTAGTTCTGTGACCCTAAGCAAGTCACTTAACCTCTTTCTGCTTTAATGTCCTCATCTGTAAAATGGAGGTAATAATACTACCTATCTCCCAGGGTTATTGAGAAAATAAAATAATATTAAAGTGCTCCACAACCCTTAAAGTGATATCAAGACAAACACACGTTGTATGTATATATAATATGTATGAAATGTGTGTATATATTCAGATGTATATATGCGCATATATGTGTGTGTGTGTGTATCCATATACATGTATAAGCAGTTATAATTTATGGGCAACCTAGAGGTCCTTAAAAGAATTGCACATCAGTCATTATTTCAAGTCACGATAGGATGGGGTTAGGAAGTTCTTTGTGACTACCATTGCTACTCTTTTGCCTAAGCTTGTCAACATCAGACGTTGAATAGTGGTTTAATCCTGAATTTGCACTGGAATAATAAGCTTTGATCTTTCTAATCCCCTCCTACCCTCTCCAAGGCAATTCTACTGAATATGTACCTTCCGTTTGTTTTCAATGAAATGGAAAGTCAGATGTTATAAAGGGGGTTGCTCTTTTACCCCCTGCCATTTGAACCATTTTCAAATATAAATACAAATGCACACTAGTTTCTCAAGAATTAGTCGACAAGAATTAAAATTGTTAAAGCACATAAATTTTACTTCTGTTTGGAATAAAAATTAAAGGTGCCTTATTGGATATAATAAGAGCACTAGACATAGAGGAAGAAGATTTAGATTTGAAACCCTGTTGCTACCATGAAGGATATAGTAGGATATAGGATTTAATTTCTTTGGTTCTCTATTTCTTGGATTTGGTGCACTAAGCTTCCTTCCAATTCTACCATTGTGGTGATTTTATTAATATCAGATTCAGTCATCTTTCTTGACTCATCAACACATTTTCTGATATTTTTCTTGACCCTGTAAGTAAGTTTTTTTTTCTTTTCCTTTGTCATCATAGTAGTAAGTATTTTTGGGCCATGCAAGCAAAGTTATGATGTTTCAATCATCTAGCAAATAAACATCACTGTATTTCATAAAACTTCTCCTGGTGGACCTTTAGATTTTGAGAACTTTTCAAGATCAGACCACACAGGGACATTCTGAAGTGACTTTCTACCCTATCCCTTTCTCCAAGGACCCAGAGATGAGGAAATTGTGTGTTCTATGGCATTACAGTAAAAGTACTGTTTAATCGATATCAGGTGGGCAGACATGTTAAACAAAATTATTAGCCACAGAATGAGTATCAGCATCCAGCACTACAGATTTTAAAAATCTGTGATAGAGCTTTAAACCTCTTCCTTACATTCAATTTCTATGCATCCAAATGCATCCAAAACAATTGGTTTAGGAACTAACGTCTAGAAAAGGGGGTGGGGAAACTTTGGCCTCGAGGTCACATGTGGCCTTCTGGGTCCTCAGGTGCATCTCTTTGACTGACTCCAAACTGGATTCCAAGTTGCACTTGAGGACCTACAGGGCCACATGTGTCCTCAAGGCCACAGGTTCCCCACCTCTACCCTAGGATTATAGGCTCAAAGGGGGAATGGATCTTAGAGACCATCAAGTCCAACTCCTTCATTTTATCAATGAGAAAACTGAGGCCAGTTGAAGTGACTTACCCAAGATCATATTGTATCAGGGACAGAATTTGAATCCAAGTTCTTTGTTTTCAGAAACAGAACTCTTTATGCTGTCCTGCAATAACCAGTCTATTACCTAATTCCCAAGGTTATTGGGAATATGGCACATAAACATGATCTATAATTATTATCCTTTGTTTCTGTCATCACTCATTATTAGAGAAAGGATTTTATAATGAAAAAAAATTGGTCTCAGGGCAGAAGAGACCTAGATTTGAATCCTGCCTCAACTTCCCCTAGCTGTGTGACCATGGTCAAATCACCTAAACTCTTTGGCTTTCAGTTTCCTCATCTCTGAAATGGAGATGATCATTTCTATTATACCCTACAGGGTATAATAGAGGTTCAAATGAGGTAATGTATAGAAGTATAAATGTCAGCTATTACAATTTCCTAAGCTTAACAGAGGTTGTAATAAATAAAGTGTCTTGGAAACCAAAGCCTTATTACTATAAAAAAAACAAAAACAAAACAAAAATACAAACATAACTCTCTAACTCTTCTGGGTAGACATCAAGGTGTTCTCTCTTCATTAATATGGCATTAATGCCATAAATAATTTCCATCTACAGCCATGAATCTGGAGCTGAGCACTTCAGAGACTTGCAGGATCCTAGGGTTGGCAGGGACCTCAGAACCCTTCTTGCCTTTTCATCTCTACCTATTGATGTGTGGAAAACAAATGGTAAAAAGTGCCAGAAAGAAAGAAACATACCTTTTGTAATCTGAAATGTGATCTCCAGATTCAGATGTCAAAGTTACGGCTCACAGGAGGAAGCTGGCTGGCTCATTTGTAGACAGTAGTGAGTGTCTTTTTGTAAATGTGACAACATGTTTCCTGTGGAAATACAGGTAAACATTTAAGGCCATTCAAAACCACTGGGGCTGTTGGATCTGAATTCAGATAAACAAGACAAACAGACTTATTTAGGGAGAACTTGTTCTTTTTTCTATGGCTTTTTACTTATCATATCCAAATTCTTCAAGCTTGAGTGTAACTTTCGCTTTTGAAAGGGTTTCATTGTTTTATTAATGGTATTCTCAAGTGCTGGAAATTCTATCCTCGAAATACTAGTAGACTTTTTGACAGAAAAAGGCTGGTCTTTCACTTGAACTGAAATAGCCCTAATGTTTTGTTTTGTTTTTTTCCAACTTGGGGAAGGACTGATCAATCCATTCTTTTTTTTGGGGGGGAGGGCAGTTGGGGTTAAGTGACTTGCCCAAAGTCACACGGCTAGTTTTTTTGTGTTACGTGTCTGAGGTCGGATTTGAACTCAGGTACTCCTGACTCCAGGGCCGGTGCTCTATTCACTGTGCCACCTAGCCCCCCCTGATCAGTCCATTCTTATGCTTAGTTTGCTTGAGTGAAAAAGCTGTTCGGTTTAGAATTAATAAACCTGGGTCAGAGATCTTTCTCACTTTCTGTGCAGTGTGTTCTTAGCTTATTTTATTTCTCTCTGTCTTAGTTTCTTTTTATTTAAAATTGGGATTATGATACTTGATCTTGCTAATTGTGTAACTGTAGTGAAAGTATTTTATAAACATTAAAGTTTACAAGGTCCAGGGTTTGCTGGGGTGGGGAACCTGTGGCCTCAAGACCACATTTGGCCTTCTAGTTTCTTGGGTGTGGCCTTTTGACTGATTCCACATTTTATAGAACAAATCCTTTAAGAAGGGGATTTGTTCTTTCAAGTTTGGTTTCATCAAAGGGCTGTACTTGAGAAACTAGAGGCCCACATGTAGCATTGATGTTACAGACTCCTCATCCCTGTTTTAAGGTTGGCAAAATACTTGACAAACTCTCATTTTTCCTAACAGCAACCCTTGGAGATAGGTGTTAGTATTATTCTCATTTTATGGAAGAGGAAACTGAGGCAAATAGAGGTTAAGTGCCTTGCTCAGAGTCACACCACCAATTAGTGTCCAGGGTCAGATTAGAACTCAGGTCTTTCTGACTCCAGACCCAGATCTCTATTTGCCAATTTTCTCTGAGGGGGGGCCATCTCCAGTTGTCTTGATCTATATCTTAATTCTTATTTTTTATTTTTTGCTTTTTGGAGGGTAATTGGAGTTAAGTGACTTACCCAAGGTCACACAGCTAGTTTTTGTGTTAAGTGTCTGAGGCTGGGTTTGAACTCAGGTCCTCCTGATTCCAGGGCCAGTGCTCTCTTCACTGCACCACCTAACTGCCCCATGTTCTGATTTATATCTTGCCACTGGACCTAGATGGCTCTGAAGGAGAAATTGGCTAATGACCTTGTATGGCCCCCCCTCACTTAAATCCAATTCATTTGCAAGTCATGGCATCATTTTTTGATATCATGGTCCTCTTCCAAGAATGAAGGACAAAACAACAGCCTTTAATATATTCATATATCTCTGTGTGTGTAGAGATATATCCTCAAGTCCTTAGAAATTTCCTGAGTTCATCTTTCATGTTTACTTCTTGAAATTTAAGATTTAAGAAGAGATTTATTTCTTTAATAACATTTCATTTTTGTAAGAAGCAGTAAGTATATATTCACTGACAATTTGTCTTCTTAAATGTCATAAGTTGAAGTTTCATTGAGAATAAATAATGATCTTCTAAGTTGCAGTAAGAGGATGTCATGACATCTAGACAGGGGAGAGGATAGTCATTCTGTCTGTATTCTGCTTTGCTCAGACTGTTTCTGGAGTTTCATATTCTATTATGGGTGCCACATTTTAAGTAGAAGACAGGTAAGTTGGAGATTGCCCGAAGGTGAATGACCATGGCTAAGAGAAGATTGGTTACCATGCCATGTGAGGATTGTTGTTTCCCTGTAAAAGAGAACTCAAGAAGACCATGAGAATAGTCTACAAGTTTATAAGGAGAACTAGATGTAATGGTTTCAAATTGCAGAGGCAGATTTAGGTTTCTAAAACGAAGAAAGTAAAGAAAGACTTGATAAATGGTAGTTCGAGGTGTCTGAAGGTGCAATGTGCTGCTTTGGGATGTAGTGGGTTACTTTTCACTAGAAGTCTCCAAACAGAGGTTAGATGATATTTTGACAAATGAAGCTGTAGAGGAGAGATCTTGTTTAAGTATAGAGTTTGGATGAGAAGGCATCTGAGATCCTTTGATTCTTAGTCTGCAATTCTGTTGCAACAAGCTTCATTTCTACTTGGACATTATTCAGTTGTTAAGAGTGAAAACATCTTTAGCTACAAGGGTTTATTACTCAGTGAATTTGTTGGTTTTCAGTGATTAGTTGTAAATACATCTCATCTATAAGGTTGATCGGGGGCAAATGTATAATTTATAAGCTGGTAGCCCCTAAATATAAAGTGGAGCCAACCTTTATTATTCTAGATTTGAATATACACACACACACAAACACATACGCACGTGTGTGTGTGTGTGTGTGTGTGTGTGTGTGTGTTGAGATTGTTTATCACTCTCTTCCCTAGACTTAAGGTATAGAGGCTTTGCATAGGCACAATCCTAACATAGATCAATATGGAATTTTTAACCTATTCTATTTCTTATTATGAAGCTTGAGGGCCTCACACTTCCAGGGGCCCACCATATTTGTCTTGGACTTAACCATAGGTACTTAAGCAGGTTTAGTTCTACTGTAGTTCAAAACTCCCAAACTCAAGGGATCTACCAGTCAGCCTCTCCCAGTGGCAAGGATTACAGGCATGTGTCTCCATGCTTGGCCATATTTTAGATTAAAACTAAACCATGGGCAGCTAGGTGGTACAATGGATAGAGCACCAGCCCTGGATTTAGGAGGAGCTAAGTTCAAATCCAACCTCAGATATTTATTAGCTCTGTAACCCTGAGTAAGTCACCTAACCTTGATTCCTCTCCCACCATCACCCCAACCATGATGATGAATTAGAAGCTGTTTTTCATTGCTAATGGCAAGTAACAGAATTCAGCAAATTAAACATATGGCATTGAGAGAGGAACTTTTGTTTTTAGTTCTACTTTGGACATACTGTGAACCTGGTCCAGATCATTTGAACCTATTTGTGACTTAGTTTCACCTTTTCAAGAATGAGAATGATTGTGGTGAGTGCTAATTGTCTTTCTTAGAATATATTATGTGTTATATAAATATTTAACAACAGTCTCTTCAATGTGCCCTCTTCTTCCTTTATTTTTTTACAAGTTGGAAAGAAATACATTATATTTTAATTTAAGGTCTTGATCAGAGTGTTGTTATGAATCTGAAATTATTACATGCCTAGCACAGAGTTTTGCATGCATTAGATTCTCAATAATTTTTTGTGAAGTATGCGAACTCCAAAAAATGTTGTACCAATCTATTGCATTAGGAATAGAACTGGGAGTTCATTGGAAGATCCCCCTATCAAGGAAAATCAAAACCTGATGTGCTCCTTAGTTAAATTCTTAAACAGTGATTGCCATGGACACCAAAAGGTTAAGTCCAGGGTCCCACAGACATTATATATAGGTCAGAGACATGATTGAAACCTAGCTTTCTATCTCCTACACCAAGCTACCCCCCTTTGTATTATCTTGAAATACCATAGATATTGGAATCCTAGAACTTTGAAGTCTTGAGGGGCCTTGCAGATCACCAAGTCCAGTCCTCTGATTTTTATAAATGATAATCAAGAGAAAAGTTGGATGTTTCATCCAAGGTTATAGGAATGGGCAGAATCAGAACTGGAAACCAGTACTCTAGACTTCTAGCTTAGGCTTTTAATTTTTATATTATTAGTTTCCATTATAGGATGTTCTCCTATTGTTTAGAGCATAGCCCTTGCTAATGATGTGATAGTTTAGAAATTCTAAACTTTAGATAAAAGATCCATACCTCCATGAATCAGTCTATTACTGTATATTGGAAATTATGTGTTTCCATTTAGAAACTTGTTCAAGCTGTCAGAGAAGGGGGATGAGGTAGAGAACTGACTTCTCTAAATGGAATGAATATAAACAAATATATATGTTTATATTCTTGAATCTACATAGCCCCAATTATTTATAGATTCATTGTTTTTTTTTAGGTTCTTGGAGGGCAATTGGGGTTAAGTGACTTGCCCAAAGTCATATAGCTAGTAAGCGTGTCAAGTGTCTGAGGTCAGATTTCAACTCAGGTCCTCCTGACTCCACTATGCCACCTAGCTGCCCCTTATTCTTTTTCTTCCTTTCTCTTCTGTTATATCCCTTGGAATGTATGAGAGTAATAATCCAAATAATGATGTTTTTTGAGTGACAAATCTCTGATAATGAGTAAGTGCATAACAATGCTTCCCAATTATGAAATGTTATTTCAGATGACAAACTTCTTAGACACTCTGTCTGGTTTTGTGAAATTGTTTATTTTATTTGTAACCATAAGTCTAGAACAATGATCTATCGAATAAGATGCAGAGCAGAGAGTTGTAAGACGGGCCCTGATTATCTAGACCTGTCTGAAGTACAAATGAATCTGTTAGTCCTTTAAATTCATCTTCTTGATTCCTCTTTGGTGGTTCTGATTCCTAGCTTTTATCCTGAGGTCTCCGGATCTACTGTGAAAGAATGAAAGGGTATATCTCTAATGACCTTTAAAGGTGACCCTTATGAAAGGGAAGGATTATACATTGTTGTGGATCCAAACTCCAAAATAAAAGGAAACTAGGTAAACTTGGGATAGGCTGCCTCAAGGGAGAGAGGAAGAAATCCAAGTAAGAGGGAAAAAACAAACATGAGCGCTGGGGGCTAAAAATGAAGTAGGTCAAATTTCCTCTCTATTTCATAAAAGATCAGTATTATGCTTGCGTACAGTTATTATGAACAGACTTCATTATTAGATATCAAGGAAGCTTATGTACAAGTCTGAGAAAATAGCTAAGCAGGAGACAATACTGAGGTGTTACAAGGAGAGACAAATGAGTAAGGTAGGAGAAAGTGTTCTCTTTTTCTCTTTTGAGGCCACAGTTGGAAAAAGATAATGGCTCTATTTGAAAACATCCCCCAGGATTAGTATCATTTATTTGTAAAAGAATTATAAAAAATTTATAATAGAAAAGTATGCATTCCACAGGGAGATAGATGATGTTAAAATCCCCACTGCTGGCCTGATTTCTATCTGTTTACTGTACAAGGCTGGGGCCAGCCTATGCCGTGTGATTACCCTAAACTTGTATCTAAACAGGTTTTCTTACTAAACACGTTTGGCAAAAATACTTGTTCAACTCTCTCAGGCATGAAGTATTAATCAAGCACTTATTAACATAACAACTGGAAATATTTAAGTTGTATAATAGTAATGCTTTCACCTTCCATCATGCAATGAATGTAATTTAAAATGTGCACAACTATTTGGAGTGTTATTGATGACGGAAGGTTTAAAGTTGGGGAGAGCAGGATATTTTATATTAAGTACTTGTTTAAAATACTACATTGGTAGAGTGATAGAGGAAGTTCCTCTCTGGGAGCTCTGTCCATTGGGAAAATCATAGGTCCAGTTCCTATTTACACACACACACACACACACACACCAAACATAGGTGGAAGAGGAGGGTCTGCTCTGGATTCTAGTATTTTGTACTCTTACAATATTAATTTGGTAGCCAAAAAGGAAGGCTTCTATCATTCATAATGAAGAAAAAGTATCACCATGGTGTCTTTGATCAGTCAACAAGGCATTTTCTCTGTGTAGTATTGCTCATGTGGTTTTGGGCAAAACCCATTTTTCATCATCTAGAATATCTCTGAGCTGTAGATCCTTGGGGTGTGGTCACATTCATGGCTCTAAAATACATGAAAAATTAAGAGAGTTTTATGATCAGGATAGCACTTAGAGACTGTCCAATCTGACCTCTCTTGTAGAGAACTGGGCCTAGAGTCAGAGAGACCCAAGTTCAGATTTAGCCTCACCTACCTATTAGATGTGTGATCTTCTCTGGTCATGAGGAGATGGGAGCTCTCTCTGTCTTCCAACTCCACCTGTCTCAGTTTCCTCATCCACAAAGTAGAGATAAAAATAGTACCTGGATGGTTGTGAGGATGAAATAGTATTTGCAAAGTCCTATGTAAACTTTAAAATACTATATGCATGCATGCTATTGTTGTTGTTATTTTGTAGCTTAAAACAACAACAGAAAAGGTCCAGAAAGGTTAAATACCTACCGCAATCCAATAGTGGCAGGACATGCACTAGATTTCAGTTCTATTCATTGCTAATTGTGAAAACACTTTGGAGTCTCCCTCAGCAGCTGTCTAGCACTTCTTGATAAGGTGCAGGCTCTGGGAGCCCCCTTGACCTCTCCTTAAATCTTTGAGGTACGGGCTCTGGGAGTCCCTTGAGCTCTCCTTGAATCTTCCCAGGTAAGGCATTTGCCTGAGGCCATGGGCCTTAAGTTGTGGCTCTGCCCAAGTCTTTAGCCCTCCATTGTTCCAGCAATTTCCCACCCTTGATCCTCCTATCCCACCTTTGAACTGGCCCAGCCCATCATTGTCTGTGGTCTCCAGGTAGCTTCCAGAAGCTTCCCACCCTTAATCACTCATTACTGGAGTCTGACTTCATCTGATTCCTGAAGATCCTCCCCAAACTCATTACTGGATTCTAACCTCATCTGACTCCTCCTGAGTTTGTCCCCAAACTCCTCCTCTAGACCACCCCTAGATTCCTCCCACAATCTTTCGGTATATAAGATCCCATCTTTCCTCCGTGTGGTGTAAGAGCACCATAGAATGACCTAGCTCAGATTTACTCTGTCAGGTGATACTGAGCTCCTTAAGAGACTACCCAATATGGCACACTTTTGATAAACTTTGCTTTTCTTTGAGTGAGAGAAGATGAGTAAATTCGTTTCACAGGACGTTGGTATTTTGGGGTCTCCAGAGCAACCCCTATCCCTAACCACTTCATTTTTATGGTTCCCTGACCAGAAGTTGAACCCAAGCCATGGTGGTGAGAGCGCCAAATCCTAACCACCCTAACTACTTCATTCTCACTCATCTGATACTCCATTCTCATCAAGGTAACTAGTAATCCTCTGGCAAAACCACCAAAAATATCTCCTCTGTTGTCATTACTATCAATTGTGCCTTGCAAGCAGTACCTGATCAATTTCTATTCTTCAATGTATGTATTTCATTCATGATCATCGTTTGTAAAAAATTCTTTTTAGTCAGCCAGTTAATAAGCACTGATTAAGGGCCTCCTATATGCCAGAAGCTGTGCTAAGTACTAGAGAAAGGCAAGAAACAGTCCTGAGCTCACATTTTAGTCATTTAGATTAAGCATACCAAGTATAAAGTATGAGTCAACAACATCATTTTAAAAGTGCATCTAAATGCAAGCAATGTGACATGAAATTGGAATAAACTGAGATAAATAAAGTGTGCATCTTTAATTTGGGGAGACGTAGAGAAATCTGGATCTGTCATTTTATCCATTCTTGGAAATCTTGGTGTGGAAACTTCCTCTACTCTTGCATCATTGTGATTTTGGTAATTTACAGTAGTAAAGAGTTGTCTGAACACAATGAGAAGCTAAATGTCCCACACAGTATATAACTCTAAGTTTCCTGACTCTGCTGCCATTCTATTTCTAATGCCATTTTTTCTTAAAAAAATACATTTGACTTAAATGGTTATAAAAGAGTTATAATGATTGCTCACCTCTGTTTAATTTTCTCTTAGACCTGTTTTTAACTCTAGCTATATAAACTTCTATTCATAAATGAGTTGTACAAAAACAAATTGTATAGTAAGATACCTTGCATGGTGCTTAGTATATATAGTCAGCAAACAATGAAGTTTATGAATCAATAAATAATAAAAAATGTGATATTCCAGTATCTTCTTACTCATTACATATCAGGAAGATAAATGAATTTCTCTGTGCTTCATATAGGTACATATTTCTTTCCTTACCTAGAAAAATAGAGATTATACTTTCTATTGTGCTGCCTTACTTGGATTTACTGAGAAAAGCATTTTATAAAATCACAGCATCCTATAGGAAAGTGTTTGACAAATTTAAAAGTCGTGCATTATCACATGGTATGAGAGAGTTGCTGTAGTATAGTGGATGGACAGCTAGCATCCAAATTAAGAAGATGCATGTGCAAGGCACCTATGCCACATGACTGGCTGTGTAACCCTGGCTAAATCACTTAACCTCTCACTTCTCTACACAAGACTTTAAGGTGCTGACCTGCATGGCTAGAGGGAATTTCCTTGAGAATTCCATATACTAATAAAAGCACAGGTCCAGTCCTTATCTCATGAAGAAGAATCATGTAACTTTAAAGGTGAATGGGAGAGACCACAAGCACATAATAACTAGAGAACTGTACTTAGAAAAAATAAAACATCAGTTTATATCTCATTTAGGACAAATCCTGTCATTACTGTGGTCTCTACTTTCTCATCTAAAGGAAGATAAAAAAAATATTATGTACCCAGTATATGCAGTGTACTTTTGTATGCACTATGATGGAACTGATGAGGTATAATACTTCATCCACTGCCCCATAGGAACTATGCCACCTCCATGGGGATAGAGATGAGGTATATATGAAAAAGTGAAGAGTATGTGTCCTATTAAGAAATATAATTATGTAGTACGTGCAATCAGAATTGAGAGGATGAAGGGATCAGCTTAAACTAGAAAAGTCCTGCTGAGGAGGTGGGAATACAGAAGGGCATTGAAAGATATGTAGAATTTGTATATTCAAATGAAAGGACGGGTATCATTGGAGACTGTGGATGAAGATGTTTAATAGTATAACCAAAGGCATATGGTTTATAAAGAATCTAGTGAGTGGACCTAGTAGGAGAGATATTTGGATAGGTAGAGTGGAAGCTTATTATATAGATGACTTTGAGAAACAAGCAAGGAATTTGAGCTTGATGTGACTAGGCATGATTCTTAGATTCTAAAGCGAGTGAGAAGCACAATAAAAGTGGCGTTTTGAGGATATCAAATGTAGTACTATTTGGATACATTGAAGGGGGATCAGAAGAAAGGAAACTGAGGTAGGGAAACCTCCAAGGAGGCTGTTGTCTCTGGGTTGTACTTTCTGTTGTACTAGTTGTCAAATTGTGTTGTTGTTTGCATTATAGTTGTTGTTCATTCTTCCATTCTTCCATTCAACCACATCAGGAGGAGGATGTCTTGACTCACAAGTGAATTGGATTTAAGTGAGGCAGAGCTGTACAAAGTCATCAGGTGAACTTTCTCCTCTAGTCATGAGAGTCAATGGGGAAGACACAGGTCAAGACTCCTGCTGATGGCCCTGGATCTTAACCAAGGTCTTTCCCAGATTTCAGCTTGCCTGAGGCAATGCCCATTTATTAACTAAAGGCTAGGTAAGAACTGAGGTAAGAGATGGCCGAGTTTGCCTTTACAAAGAATCATTCTGGGAGGGGAAGATCCTCAGAGTTTCTAGTCAGAACAGAAACAGTTGCTATTTACACTTACTCTGAGACATTAAAACCTAAACAATCATAGATGTAGCCTATTTTGGAACAGGAAAGGGACATCAACAAAAAGACTAAGTTTGAGAATGACATCAGAGTCCTATTTTTTTTAATCCATTTAATGCACTGTATATATTTTTACATTTTTGTATCAGTGTATATATCTCTATATAACTATATATAGATGTATATGTCATTTCCAAATATAACCCTCCCTCACTGAACCTAGCCTTATAATAAAGAAAACCAGATGAACAAATTTGACCAAGAAAGCAACCAGACAGCATATGCAACATATTACATTCATTAGATACTTACAAGGATTAATATTTCATCCTCTGAGATTGTTCATTACATTTAGTAGCAAAGTGATATGCATAGGAATATTTGTTAGATAACAAGGCCTTAAAAAAAAGCAGATCTCCTTCTCTCTTTAAATTTTTATTGTGTAACAGAGAGCCTTTTGTAGACAGAGGGAATCTGTGGATCTGCTTTATAGACCTGATGATCCAAAAGAGGCCTGCAGTTGAATTATTGGTCAACTGGGAACTTTTTGAGTTCTATTTTCACATGAAACTTATTCTCTTAGATTCCACAATCGTGAACATTGGTGATAGGCATATTTCATGTCAAAAAGCACTATTGTCTGGTTGCATGATGTTATAATACATAATATATAAGGAATGATGTATTACATCTTTACGTAAGAAAACAATACATATGTTTACATAAGTTACAATATATAAGGAAAGATGTATAAGGTCAGCCTTAGGGTCACTAGTGTCTCTTCAAAGAGTGGTTGATAATGTTTGCAAGTAGAAAGATTAAACAAGTTGGACACTTGTGCAGTAGCAAGTTGTAGCATCAACCACACTGGTATACCCAGGATGGCTGCTAGCATAGATTCTTAGATATGCTTTACTAGGAAAGATAACTGTTCAAGGGGTCAACAATCTGATTACATTCATTAGTTCAGGAGAAAAGTCAGCACCCTGAACTACAGAGAAAATCTGAACAAAAAAAAAAAAAAGAAAATTGATGCAGAGAAATAAAGACCAACAGACAGGGCTTCTAACTGTATGAGAAATTAACACAGATCAACAGAGAGATCCAACTGTCTGACCAAGGAAATACATACATATTTACTACAGAGAGAAGCACCAACATCTGGGTTTTTCAAAGCCAGGAGGTTACTTAATGACTACCCAGAGTCTCTTGTGGCCAGATCACAAGAACACTCTTCCAGTGAGTGAGCCCCATAGCAAAATGCTAAACTCAGAGTATTTATACCCTTTTTAGAGTCAGAGAACATCTCAACTCTTTTGACTTAGTGCCTAATTAGAAATTAACAAAAGGTGTTATATGTATATAAACTTTCCTATATGTGTATATCTATCTATCTATCTATCTATCTATCTATCTATCTATCTATCTATCTATCTATCTATCTATCTATCTCTATATCTATCTATCTATCTATCTATCTATCTATCTATCTATCTATCTATCTATGTATCTATTTATCTCTCTATCTCTCTATCTATCTATCTATGTATCTATCTATCTCTCTATCTATGTATCTATCTATCTCTCTATCTATCTATCTATCTATCTCTATATCTATCTATCTATCTATGTATCTATCTATCTCTCTATCTCTCTATCTATCTATCTATCTCTATATCTATCTATCTATCTATCTATCTATCTATGAAAGCTTTCCTGTACGTATATATACATGAACATGCAACATGCTTAGATCTAGTTGAATCCATTTTTAAGCTGAGATTTTATTTGGTAGAGGTTAACTAAGACTTAGTAGATCAAAGTATAATGATAAAAATGCTAAAAGAAATACAAGAAAAATCCCCAAAAGAAAAATGCTTCTTCATATGTTGTGCCTGTTAGGGATTTTATTTAATAATTTATTAAGTAACCATTTATTTAATAATGACTTGGTCTTTTATTTAAGTGACATCTTCTCTGAGTTCTAATTTCCCTTTGTATCTAGTTTGATATTTTCCAGGGATTACCTTGTACTCAAGCTTGCTTATATCATGAGAATTTGTCTGAGTTTATTCTCCCTTTTCCTCTCCACCACAGGTTCATACTTAAACTCAAAACATTCCTATGAGATAGGTAAAGTTAAGACACTTGCTCAACATTTTATCATTTTATACCTCAGCAGGTCCATGGGCACTGGCTCCAGAATCTTGCTTTTAAGTCTGTGCATTTTCATTTAATTTCTTGTCCCCTGTAATATTTATGTATGAGGAATATCAGATGTTATGATTTTGCATGCATTTATGCACATGCACACAAGCATGCACAGACACACACACACACACACATACACACACACACATACATTTTTAAGAGTATCCCATGTAAACACTTTGGGAAAATGAAAGAGCAAAGTATTTTACACTCTGGAAAATGAACCTCAGGCTAGCTGCTGTTTTATTTGGTTATTTAAATTATTTTAGCTATTTTGATAACTTAATTACAACAGTATTTATAAAGAGTTATCTAGGCATTTTAAGTTTTGTAAAGTTCTTTTCGCACTGTATCTCTGTGAGTTATGATATTGCAAATATCATGAAGCAGATTTTTATCTTAGGAAATGGTCTTAGAGAGATTGTTATGCTTTCGGTAACATAGTTAGCAAATACATGAGGCAAGAATCAAATACATTCAGTACTGTCTGGCCAGATAGTCTTTCCCTCCTCATTCCCCCCACCCCCAAGGATGAAAGTGTATAGCAACACAGAGGCAGCTAAAGTAATTGATTCATAAATGGGCATAGCTCCTCACACCAGTGGAACATTCCCAACTTCTACTGTGTTAAAGCTTTTGGTTTAGCTCATTGCTTCCTCATTATCAATGGGAATAGGAAGGGCACATGAAATCCCAAGTCTAATTTTAGCAGTTTCCACAGATTTTCCACCAACCTTTTCTTCAACTAGATATTGGGTCATAATGTAGAATGAAATTTAAAATAATGTTTTTTTTTTCTTTTGTACAAATACTCTCGAGCAAGGAATTAGACAAAAAGTACAAATATTAGGACAAGCATGAATATGATGAATAACCCCATCAGTAGAGTAATACAGTCTTAGAAAAGTATAGATTTTTGTTCATCATCATCACTTGGGGTTTTCTTGGCAAAGATAGTAACATTTCCTTCACCAGCTCATTTTACAGATGAGGAAACTGAAGCAGACAGGATTGAGTGGCATACCCACGATCACACAGCTAGTCAGTGTCTAAGGCTAGATTTGACCTCAGATCTTGACTCCATATCTGGCACTCTATTGACTGTGCCGTCTAGCTCCCCATTAAATCGTGGGTAACTGTATCAGCAAGCACCCTAGCATACCTAGGGCAGCTGCTAGCACAGGTTCTTAGATCTGCTTTTCTAAAGGAAAGCAACTCAAAATGGGTTAACAATTTTTCTTTAATCAAACAAACATATAATTTATCTAATTCAGGGGGAATAATCAGCACCCTGAACTCCAGAGAATACAAACCCAAGTTACAAGCACAAGTTACAAACAGACGAAGAAACACATCAGCAGATGGGCTTCCAACCATCTGACCGTCACATCCATTACCTATTCAGGTTACTACAGAGGGAAGCATCAGCATCTGGGTTTTCAAAGCCAGGGGGCTCAACGGCTTCCCAGAGTCTCATCTGGTCAAATCACACAACTCTTCTAAAGTGAGCCCCAAAGCAAAGCCTCACATCAGGGCGTATATATAGGCTTCTCCTGGGTCACCCCTCTTGACCCACTGTCCAATTACAAAGCAACAAGGTGTGGCCATTCCCCCCAAAAAACAAGCTTCTCACCATGGACTCCATGTGTACATTCTTGGAGCCACTTAAGCAAAGGGGCTAGGGGCAGGAAAGAGCTTCAGATTCCCATTACATTAACCTGGTCTTAACTTTGGCATTTATTTGCAGGAAACAAATCATAGTGTAGTACATGTTGGTTAACTCTCCGCCCATCAGAGAAAATGAAATAGACTGAAACTGAAAGTGATTTAGAGGTCACTTTAAATGAAATCAATATAATTATAGAAGAGAAATATCCTTTTTACCAACACTGATGGTAAAGTTGGTGTGATTATTCCTTTTCCCTCCCTGGCAATTATAAAACATATATTTTTTAACTCTATGCCTATTTTACAAAATGGTTACATGATCAGTTTGTCTATCTTGTTCAGTAGTTGAATCTCTTTCTGAGATATTTAAAGAGATCCCTGTATAAGGTAGTGGAAGGTAAAAGGGGGAAGATGTCTTCCTATGGCCTTACAACAGAAATTCTTCTCAAGCTTCTATAATGGTGGATGTGATCTATTGGAGCATTTGGATACTCTACATTACAGTATTGCACTAAGAATACTTGAATAATTTTCACTTTGTATAAGATTCTGTGTCATTGATTTTAAAACATTACGATTCATTGAATACACAAACATTTGTATGTGTGTATTGGCTCATTGAGAAGGAGTGAAATAATCAAACAATTTTAGATAATTATATTTAGTAATAGTCTATGTGTCCTAAAGTTAATTATAGATTTGCCAATTATCTGGTTTACTTTGTAAATGTTGATTCATATAAACTCTGTAATACAAACCATAAAGGAGTCTCTTCCATCTACTCTAATAAAATGAAATTGATAATTTGCCAGATCTCCCTTTCATTTTTGTTGTTACAGTTTTAAGTCCTGAGAGTCTGGCTGTGACTTGACTGTAAAGCAGGACTTATTGACACATTTCACTAAAAGGGAAATTCAGGAAACATTATTTATAATCACTTTAACATTTTTGGAAAATGTACAAGCCCAGGTGAGTGATTGGCTGCCTCGATATGACGCAAGAATGAGCAAATAGACTTTTTTTTTATCAAATACACTTTTAGTGTGACAGTGAAACATGATATATTATTCAGAGTGACCATTGCACCCAGTGTCAAATTATGCAAAAAACAAAAAATTTGAACAGATTTTTTTTCAGACTGACAGCATTTTTGCAAAGTAATTACCTGTTAATATCATAGTTGCACCTTGTGTATAACAATGGAATATTAATGAAAATTTTGTATTCTAAGAGCATTGATGGTTAGTCACATTAGTATGATGATGCCATTTACTATATAACTGGGGAATTGATCAGAGATGGGAACTTAGCACTAATGTATTTTTTAATTAAATCATTTTCCTTGTCAGAATATACTTTATTTGCACATTATCTTTAATGAAGACCTTTAAGAAATTCAAATAATATTAATCAAGCATTAAAATTAATTAAAAACAAACTGATTACTTTATATAATGCATTGTGCTATGAACTGGGATCTATCTTATGCTTAAGGAGTTTATTATAATCTAGGAAAAGTAAATCATAAGCTCTCTACAAGATATAAGTTTATAACTAGTACATATTTGACAGTTACTAAAATTGGAGCAAAAAAAGTATAGTGCTAAAATGGAATTAGGTTAAATTAAAATATAAATAGTGGTGTAAGCAGTTAAGTGGCACAGTAGATACAATGCTGTGCCTGTAATCAGGAAGACCTGAGTTCAAATATGACCTCAGAAGCTTTCTAGGTACATAATCCTGAGCACATCACTTAACCTCTTTGTTTCAGCTTCTACATCTTACAGGAAACACCCCATTCATTGTACTTTGGAATAGCTCTTGTTGCAAAGTTGTTGTTTTCCCTGACAGGAAATCTAAATTTTCCTTTTTATAACTCCTGGCTCTGCTCCACAAGACTAAACTTAACAGGTCTAATCACTCTTCCATATGACAGCCCTCTAGATACTAGAAAACACCTCTCAAGTTCCCTTTGAACCTTCTGTAGGCTAAACATACCAGCTTTCTGTTGTTCCTCATTTTTTTTACTGTCATTTAAGTGTGCTGATGTATATTGAGCTCTTACCCCTCTAAAAGTCCTAGAGCTTTGTCAAAATGACTACCTATTACCACCCTTATCTTGCACTTGGGAAGTTGATTTCTTTTTTTTTTGAGCCCAAGTCTAAGACTTTCAATTTACCCCTGTCAAAGTTCAAAATATTAGACTAAGCCTAGAATAGTTTTTGGATCCTGACTCTATTGTCCATGATTTGCATCATTTGCATATTTGATGACTATACTATCTATGATTTTATCCAATTCTTTGATAAAAATGTTACATAGCCCAGAGGTTTCATAAAATGTTGATTAAAATGTCGCACAGGTCTATAGAGGACTCCCCTGGATACCTCTCTCATCATGTCAACATTAAAAGTTAATAACTATTCTTTGAATCTAGCCAGTTCTAAATTCATCTGATTTTATTTGCAACTGTGACATATCAAAAGTTTAAGAAACAGTTTCCAGGTAATTAATCATTTTATTTATCAAGCTAGCAGATAATTAATAAAAGGGATCAGTGGCACTCTTCAATACCAAAAAGCCCTCATTGAACTCAATGCTTTATATGCCCTTGGAAGACTGGTTTTTCCAGAGGGTGACAATCAAATCTGATTTGTTATCAAGCAATGAGAAAATTAATATGATAATGATGTGTGGGCTTATTCTAATGAAAGTGGGTGGCATGACTGATCGCTCAGTCTTGATCAAACAGATTCATCTATACCCATGTCACCCCTTTAAGGTAATCTAGACCAGGGCTTCTTAAACTGTGGGTTGCAACCCCTAGGGGGTCCTGACCCACACTTTAAGAAGCACTGAAGGGGGTCACACTTCTTGAGTGGAAAAAGTTTAAGAAGTCCTTATCTAGACAAATGGCAGAATTCACCTTTACCCATTCCTGTTTGACCAAAACACAATGGACCAGAATCCATCAAGTCACCTAAACTAAAATGCCCTTGCATTTTGACTAAATCTCAGTTTTCCATCTGGATCAGTTTTACCCATGATTTCATTTCATTATGAGCCCTGCACCTCAAAGGTTGCCCGAGTAACCTACAGAGGCTGATTTTTAAATGAGATAAAAGAAAGGGGAAAACTTTAGTCATAATTCAGTAATTGACTATTAATATAGGAAAGAAATAACCATTTCTCTCACATCTAATGCACATCCCTCCTTATCCACAATAATAGTATAGACATCATCATCATTGTCATCATCATAATAAATAATAGACAATAATAATAATAATAGACAATAGTATATCATAACTTTTACTAAAAGGTAAACTGTATTTGCAGCATTTCTACACATACTAGCTGAATAAGTCTGTCAAAGAAGAAAGTGATATGAGTCTGGCATAACCTGCTTTTCATGAAACTATGAGAGCTCCTTATTTGTCTCTCAAATGGACAGGGCTGTGGAAAATACTCTATACTTTGCTTCCTCGAATCTCATCTTATCATCACCTATTTCACCTAGGACTGGCATCTTCCATCCTGCCTCCTTTCCTTTCTTATCCAGAAACTGGAGATTTTATTATCCATATTATATTAATGCTAGCTTACCTTTAACCCAAGGTCAATGTAGTAGTCCTGGTATCTAGAGAGGCTCATTTCTTTGCTATTTTATAGAGTTTCTATCACAGGAAAGTTATTAGTACAATTGTAGTAGCTCCCCAGTTAGGAAAATTCCAAATATTCACAGAGTGGTTTGGCACTCTACTTAACTTTAAAGTTTTGTTTTTCTCTAGTTAACCCCTGACCCCTTTATGTTTGAAGTAAAATCAGTGTACAGAAATGTTTGGGTAAGGGAGCAGAGTCTCTTAAGGCTGTACTGTACAGGTACTACTGGAGAGGAAATTGGAGAAAGAACAATCCATTTGGGGGGCATTTCCTTCTGTCTTTGAATAAGAAGTCACAGCCAATGGTTTCCAACTGAGTCCTCTGTTCTAAGATGGTTGTCTTACCAATGACTCACCCCTATCTCAAGCTTCTGTAACTCAGGTCTTCTTTCAGTTTCTCCTCCTGATGTTTCTTTTTCATTTTCTGCTTCCAATTGTTGGCCTTGTGCTACTGATTCTTTTGAGCAGAATTCATGGAACCCGAAGTGGGGATGGGGATGCCATTTTATCAGGGCTGCTGCTCTGCCTTTGTGGTATCTACTCTTTCCTCTCTGCTTATAGTTTATAGAGTGCATGTACCTTAAAAAGTCCCAGAATGTGGCTTAAGTCTACATTCTAGCTCAATGATTTTAGTTGCTCTCAAAACATGACAGAACTACAAATCCTAGAATAAAACCCTATTATGTAATCACCACTTCCTTTCTTATATGTTTACCACTCATCTATTCAATGATTTATTCTGAATTTTTCTCATGGATTGAAGTCTAGCTCACTATAGTTTATATTTTTTCAGGCTTTGTTCTCTTCCCTTTTTTAAATCATGACATATTTACCCTTCCCCAATCTTGTAGTACCTTGTCAATTTTCCATGATCTTTCAAATATTACTGACAGTGACTACACAATCACATCTTTCACTTTCTTTTTCTAACAAAAGATGCTGTTAGTCTGTGACAGCTAACTTGAATTTATCAAGGGCAAGGGCTGCTAAGTGTCTCCAGTATTACTTATATTCACATACCAAATCTCCCTTAGTCATTTTTGTTCTTTCATTTACAATCAAAAAGTCTCTCTTCTTGGCAGAGGACAGAAACAAAACAACTGAGGAACTTTGATTTTTTTCTTCTGACTTTAGTTCTCATCCTCCAATTCCCCCCCCCCCAAAAATCACGGTCATAAACTACAAAAAAAAAACCATATCAGGCATGAATAAATTAATACACATCCTGATTTTCTCACCTCCCAGTTTTATCGCTTTTGCGATGAATTTTAAATTTGTTCTTGGACTTTGCTCTGTGCATAGGTAAAATACTGAAACAGTTACTTTATAAACTGATTTTATAAATAGCTTGTGAATGGTTTCCTAGAATGAGAAAAGCAGAATGTTTTTCAATATCTGACTTACTTTTTCCTAGAGAGTTATACTCCATAATCTATGGAATTATCACAAGGAAAAATGCAGCATCTGGATTATCTTAATTCAGTTTTGAAGGACATATGGATTCTTCTGAATCCTATCATAGGATTTTAGAATTGGAAGAACCTTAGAAATCATCTATTTTAGCACTGCCTTTTATCAGTGAAAAAAAAAGCTGAGAAAGACTGAGTAATTTTTGGTAAGGTTACACAAATGGCAAATGGCATAGTTTGTATATTAATAGGACATTCTGATTCCAGATCCAGTAAATTAAGATGAAAATTTGGGGTTAAAGAGCCATTATTTGTTCTTTATGTTTTTTTTTTCCTTTGCCTATATGTCTTGGGGAAAAAAGCCATACTTTGCTAATTAGTTCTACTTAATTCTTCCTTTCTTTCCTTTTTATATTTTCTTAATTAGGATCAACCTGATTAAACAGTAATATGGTAGTAGAAATACTGTCTCTCACTCCCACCACTTAGTGCTATTATATATTGAAAAAAAGTTTAAACTCTCTCTGAAATAATTGTGCCACTGGCCCCAAGGAGAACTGTTCTTAGTGAAAGCAAAGCAGGAAGTTAATCTGACCTATATAGAATGGCAGTTTTAGAGGTCATCAAGGAAGAGGATTGGGGAGGGGAGTGTGTACTCCCCAGGGAGAACCAGCAAAACTGTTAACTCTAAAGAAGGCAATGCACAGAAAAAGCCACTGATAATTGAACTGAAGATGGTGATGTATCTTTGGGGCTAAAAAAAATTACAAATTTCTTATCTTGCTTAAAAAATTTAAATTAACTATATTTCTTGAGTCCTTAGTCTGAAGGATATGCATCTGCATTTTCAGGGAGATTACAGGAATCCATTCTCTGAGCAATAGTTTAAGTGTCACTTCTGATACTTACTGGTTCTATGATCCTGGACAAGTCACTTACAGACCCAAGAGAACTGTAGATTCAGGGATTATTAACCTAGAGTCTATGAATTTTTTTAAAATGGTATTTCAATATAGGGTCAGCTAGGTGGCACAGTGGATAAAACACTGGGCTTGGAACCAAGATAATTCATCTCCATAAAATTAAATCTGGTCTCAGACACTTACTGGCTATGTGAACCTAGCCAAGTCACTTAACCCTGTTTGCCTCAGTTTCCTCATCTGAAAAATTAGCTGAAGAAGGCAATGGCAAACCAATCCAGTGTGACTGTCAAGAAAACCCCAAATCGGGTCACACAGAGTCAGACACTACCAAAAATAAGGGAACACACAATTTGATATAAATGGTTTCTTTTGTGATCTTATACATTTGATACAGAATGATTATACATCATTCTGAGAAGGAGTTCCTGAGTCAGAAAGAAGTGCACAACTCTTGATTTAGTTAATCTCTTTGAATTTACAAATGAAGAATCTCAAACCCAGAAAGACTAACTATTCTACTGAAGACCTAAAAGTGATCATTAAAATTTTCAAATTTTTGAAATTGATTTGGAGAAATAGGAGATGGTATGGAAGGCCCTTCCTAAACTCCCTAGCTGGTCTTTCAGCTAGTGTACCTAAAACTATAGAATCTTAGATTGGGGAGGAATCCTAGGACTTTTCTAATCCAACCTACAAGGTCACATAGTCACCTTGATCCAATTTATTTTTCTTGATGAATTTTATTTTTTCTTTAGTAACTTTAGTAACTCTGTGTATCTATTTATGTGTATATATGTGTGTATACACATATAATATAACAGCATCTGTGTATATAAACATTTGTACACATATGTTTATATGTGCATGTATACCTAGACATACATGTATATATATTCATACACATATATACATATGCCATGCCCACCCCATCCACATATTCCCTTATGGGCTTCATTCTCAATAAAGTCACTTGTTGAAATGGGCCCTGATTCTATAATTCCCTAAGCTACCTCCTTCCTTTTCATAAAAACCCTCCCGATATTCCACTTCCTCTAGAGAACTTTCCATGATTAAAGGGAAGCAGGGCAGGGTCACTGATCCAACAGGAAACAATCTCTGGCAGTCTATCTCATTTCCTGGAGAGTAAAGATGCCAAGGTCAGGGCATGTGCCTGTAGGATGCTTTGGGTGAAAGTGATTACTGTTACTTCTTTCCTGCTTAATAACCTAACATTTAAAAGTTCTCTCTCTTAGTCATGATAGAAATATCTTTAAATTTCAAGCTGAATTTAATACAGTCCAAATTCATGGTATATTTTGATTAGAAAAGTTAAGAAGGGGATTGATCTTCCTTAAAAAATCATTTCTGCCCTTCTTTCTATATAATGCTGTCATACCAGCAGCTCAGTCCTTCTCAACTGAAATCACTTTCTAGCTGAGTCGTCCTTCTTATCTGTACGAAAAGCCTAGATTGTGGCCAATCTCTTGTTCATTCACCTAGTAGTACTAAACTAGAAGGTTGGTCCTCATTCTTCTTGATATTAGCATGATTTAGGGGAAAGAGTCAGATTTGGAATACAGAGCTTAGCCATTGAATCTCATCCCACGTTACAGGGCAATGAGCAAGCCACTCAAATGCTCTTTGATGTAGAGATAATAACTTTTCCACTACTTACCCAACAATATTTTCTTGAGTAAAGTATTTTGTAAACCTTAAAGTGCTACATAAATGTGCTTATTATTCTTCCTATTGAACTTAGCAGTGAGCTAGTCATAATAGTGTCCTCTTCCCTCTTCATGCTTAATTTGTCCTGAAAATGTACTGTAATTGATGATTGTGATCAATGACATCATGTGAGATGTCAGGAGACCACCTCTAATGCCTGCACCCTCTTAGTTTCAACTTAGGGAGCAAAATGGAGTACTCACAAGTCATTGAGCATTAAGCATAAGGAAATTTACTTTGCTTTAAAGTAGCAAGTATACAGTAGCATTTAAATTCCCTGGACATGACTCCCTTTGAATCCATATGTTTGGTAAGCAGTGCAGGGTACAGCAAACCCATGTTGGCTTCAGATATCCTATGAATCTGAGGGGACCTAGACTTTATAGGACTAGGACTTTTAATTCTTTTAGATAACCAGGAAACTGTGTTAGGGAAGCTGGGGCAAATCAAATCAGGGAATGATTTGTCCTTTTGGCTACCCTGTTTTGGCTAGGGTAGGAGTGGGGGAACAGGTCTACAAGGAAGGAAACTACATCCAGGAAGCTGGGGTCAATCAAGTCCCAGTGGCACCTTTGTCTTCTTTTAGGCAAAGCCTCCCCATGTTGTGGGAGGGAGGAAAGAAGATTTGTGCGGGAAAATTCTGGTGCTGTCAAATAGGGTATAATAAGTTTGAACAATGAGCAACTTGATTAATGGTTGACTATTGATTATATTTCTGATGTTTAGCCTAAATCTTTTGTGCTGAAATTTAAGATAATTTCTTTTTCCCCTTTGGCTTCTTACTACCTTTCTTATAATAATTACTTTTATGTTTGCATGAAAATTGCATACATAACTATAAAGCAGTATGAAAGAAACAAGAACTACACCAATATCTTATATCTGAATTACAGCCTTTACTAAGATAAGGTCAAAATGAATACATAGCCTACATAAATAGAGATATTAAAAGAAAATTAGAAGAAAACAAGATCTATAATTTATCAAACTTATGGATAGATAATCAAACTTCCTCTTGATTGATAGCAAAGTTAAGTGCGAAATGGATAATTCTGATTATAATGGACATTTTCAAAATCTCCACAATACTCTGTAGCTCTTAGTGTCATCAAACTTCCCCAAAACAATGCCTGTGTAATGGCAACTACTATTTTCTGGTCTCTAAAACTATATCCAAGTTTTTTTTTTCCATCCTATAGCAACAGTGCACAAGTTCTGGCAATTGAAGTGCCTGTAGGGGAGCCAAAGATGCTGAAATCAGCATCTTGCGATAAAATGCATAAACTGATTTCATTACTGTCTTAATAATCCTTGTCTGTTCACTTTGTCTAGCCGGCCATTGTTCTCTCCAGATATATAATTTGTCTTCTTATTATTCATTGTCATGATATGTCACTGACCTGGAAGATTAGACTTGTATTTTACTAGAGTTCTCTTCCATTTGTTTCATGACAGAGGAATTGGGGACTCTTAATTTTGGATGCAATTGATCATAAGGTAGTGGGGAGTGTCTTCTTTTCAACAGAAACAATCAGCCTGGTGTGATGCTGTTTTTTCCTCCTTCCTATCCTAGAGGCAGTAGTTTTGCCATGATGCCTGCATAAAGGACCTGTGCAGGCATTTGATAATGTTTGCTTAAAAACTAGGAAGATTACAATGTCACTGCCCTCCTTTTTAAAATTGAGGCCAATGGGCAACAGGGTTTTCCTCCTTCCTGCACTATCAGAGAATGGCAGATTTTATTAATGACCTCACTCCCAGGATTTCCTTTTCTTAACTAGTTGTTATATATGTATGTGTTCCTCTCAGTCTTGGTCCCTTTCTGTCTCGCTTTCTCTCTCTGTCTACTCTATCACTCTGTCTTACTTTCTGTCTCTCTCTCTTTTGTTTTGAGGACATTCATTGGTTTTGTGGTTTCTTATGGATGAAAACATTGTCTCAGTTCTGTCTATCCTTTGGACTGTATGTAAATATTTTTTGGGAAAAAACTTAAATATTTAGACAGCTGCTTCCTTTATTCCTTTAAAAAAATGACAGGTGATATTTTAAATACCTTTGGTTCATCTATTACACCCTTCTAACCAGTTTGTTTAAGCTCCTGGTGCCCTTCATTGGTATTTCTGTTGGTGGCAGGAGAACAAATTATTCATTTTAATTGTTGACATCTATGAATTTGTATAAATGTACTTTGAGTTAAACATGCATGATATTTCATATCCATATGTAACCACTCATGGGGGAAATAGTAAAAAAATCAAGCATCATAGAATTTTAGAAAGAGAGGATACCTCAGTGGTCATCTGGTCTTACTCCTACATAACAAAGGCTCCCTTCTGTTGCATTCCTGCCAGTGGTCAGCCTGATGCTGTTTAAAGATCTCCAATGGGAGTGCAGTCCCCCGCCACTCTGTACCCTACTTCTTGAGGCATGGCAGCTCACTTTTGGAAAGCATCAATGACCTTTTTAGGAATTTTTTTGGTCACCATTAATACTTAATTTGATTCTTCACAACTGCTAACTATTCCTGATTCTGTCCTCTGGAGCCAAATAGAACAAATATAGTCTCTGTTCCATATGGCAGGCCTTCAAAGGCTTAAAGACAGCTATCATGTTCCTTAGAGTTTTCTCTTCTCTAGGCTAACCATCCCCTCTTCCTTCATCTGTTCTTTATATGGCATGGATTCAACACCCTTGACAACCTCTGGATGTACTCTAGTTTAGCGATACCCTTCCTAAATCATGGCACCCTGGACTGAACCCACTTTTCCAGATACACTCTGACCATCACAGAAAGACTCACCTCCCATTCCTGGAAACTATTCCTCTTGATGCAGTCCAAGATTATATTAGTGCTTTTTTTTCGTTGTCTACCACATCACACTGTCAACTAATGTTGGGCTTACAGTCCACCAAAACAAGATCTTTTTGAAAAAAATAATATTGTCTAACAATACTTCCTCTAGGCAGCTAGACTGCACAATGAGCAGAATGCTGAGTGTTGAGTCAAGAAGATATGAGTTCAAATTCATTCTCAAACACTTTCTACCTATGTGACATTATGCAAGTCACTGAACCTCTGTCAGCCTCAGTATCCTCATCTGTAAAATGTAAATGATAATAGCACTTGCCTCCCAGGCTTCTTATAGATGTGATGAGACAGCCCTTAGCCTAGTGCCTGTCACATAGTAGGCATTTAATGAATGTTTGTTCCCTTCTCTTTCCCCATCTTATACTTGTCAAGTCAATTTTTTGAGACAGGTATGAAAAGAGATCCATTCCTTATTTAGGAAAATTCAGATTCATTTTTCTTAATGGGTAAACCTAGGATAAAATCATGAAGATGATGATTATGTATAAACTAAGAGGGTTTATTTGGAACAGTGATACAAATGAAAGAGCAGTGGGTTTGAAGTCGAAACACTTAGATTCAAAACCTAGGCAGGCTCCTCTATGCATTGTTGACAGTCACATTTTGATGTGGGGAAATTCAGCTCAGTTATTCAATAAACATAAACTCCATGCAAGCCACTGTGCTGGGCATTGGGATTAAAAGATGCTATCTGTTCACCGAGAGTTTACATTCTCCTGGGGGATCTGGCATATGAATACATAAGTAAATTCAGGATAATTTCAGGAGGGGCAAGTCAGTGAATGCTTCCCAAAGAAGGTGGAACATGTCTTAGACTTTGAAGGAACTAAAGGCTTTTGCGTAGTGGAGGTGAAGAGGGAGTGCATGCAAGGGATGGGGAAATAATCAGTCTACAAGTTTGAGGTAGGGAAATCAGAAGGTTATATTAGCTGTCTAGAGGAGAGTTGAGAAGGGTCTGTGCAAATGTGTTAGTTGTAAGTTGAGAGAAAGGCTTGGTACAGAGCCTTAGGGGTCACCCATGGTTAGCAGATGAACTGGATGAGGGATCATAAAATAACACTGTGAAGGATTGATTAGATAAGATGTAAAGCCAATCACAGCAGCTCTCCTGAGGACTGTCGCTGTGAATAACTTTAAGGTTCTGATCTCATAGTATAGAGAACTCTATTTATTCATCAATAAGCTAAAGCAAAACATTCACAACAATATAACATAACAATTTATTACTAAGGGGGCCACATAATCTTAAACAAAACATCTCATTCAGTAAGTCATAATCTCTTCAATCAATTTAAAGTATCCTAGTAAAATCTTCTTTGTCATGACTCAACTCCAATCATCCTTAAGTCAACCATACTTAAGGGGTAATCATCTTTAAATTAATCATCCAAAGTACAAAGGCCTCTCATCCCTCAGTCAAAATTAAGTTACAATTTTATCAGTTATTACTAAGTTCTAAGTATTAAGTACCCTCTTAAGGGGCTGTGGAAAGCACAAAGGCCTGGGACATAGTAGGTACTTTCATAAATGGTTTGTGATTTATTGATTGGTTCAGGTGCATAGTGAGAGTAATTCAGGATTTGATTGGTAATAGAATGAGAAGACATCAATAGTAAAGTGGAAAGTGGACATGGTTTTAGTCAGGCCAAAGGCAGAGAAAAAGAAGATGGGATTTGGGGTACAGGGAAATGCAAGGAGATCAGTTTGGTTGAAATCCTGAGTGTATAAAGGTGTCTAATGTGAGTAAATTGGAGCAGTTAAGCCTGAAAAGTCACTTAATCTTTCTTTGCATTTGTTACCTAATCTATGAAATGAGCAGGCTGGACTAGGTCAGTCTTTCAGACTCCATCCAGTTTTAAACTGTGATTTAATTTTGTATAGGACTATAAACTTTGCTGAATACTTTTTTTTTAACTGAAACACTATGTAGTAAGTAGGGGAGAAATTGTCATCTCCATTTTACACATGAGGAAAACAGCCACTGTGATGATCCCAAGGCCATTGGGTGTCCTAGGCCTTCTGACTCCAAACTCAAGGCTTATTTCCTTTATATCTGATCCTTCTAGAGAGCATATCTTCTTTGGCTGTGGCAATACCAAATCATTTAATCATATTGTCAATTGAGTCAAGCAGCTGGAAAAATTTCTCAATCGAATCAGCCAAATTGGCTGTTTGCTTAGCTGCTGTCAGTTCATTCGGATTCTGAAAACTTCTGGACTGGTGCTTTCCATCTTGGATCTCAGTTTGTTTGTTTGTTTGTTTGTTTTGTTTCCTGTGGATGATGGTAGTTTGAGAAATAGGATTTTAGCTTCTCATTCTGCTTCACTTTTCCTGTATTCCTCTGACTCCTATTTATATCAACTCCCACTCCTGTCATTGGCATGGCTCTGGGCTGGCAGGACACTGGGCTTTCTGGAAGGTGACACTGTCCCCTCAACCTCTCTGGGGCCAGCTGTCAGAGGAAAGAGGGAAACCCTATCACTATGGTATTATAGGAACATAGCTCTGGGAAGGAAACTTAGAAAAGAAATTTCAGCTTTTATTTAGATTATCTCTGTTTCCCCAGATGTAATTTTGCCAAAGTCTAGGCAGTTTTAAAACATTGTTTGAAACTTGTGTCAGATTGAAGATACTTTTTCTTTGCTTTCTTTTTTTTGGGGGGAGGGGAGGAGGATGTCCGTGACTTTCACAACATTTCTTACATGGAAATGTGTTTTGCATGATGATACATGTATAACATGTCAAATTACTTGCATTTTTGATGAGGGGAAGAAGGAGGGGAGGGAAGGAAAGAGAGCATTTGGAACTCAAAATTTGAAAAAAAAATGTTAAAATTGTTTTTACATGTAATTGGAGAAAAAATAAAATATTAAATTGTTTTACCAGAAAATAAAACAAATAACTTGGGTTAGTCTTGCCAGTTCACGAAAGGGATAACATTCCCCTTCCAATCCTATTTTCCTTATATGTGATTTTGGAACAAAGTTTAAAAGCCAGATTTTATGTTATCCTATATTGTTCCTAGTGATTTATACATCATGAAAATAATAGGAAGCAATGATGTTGTCCACGTTGTATGCACTAGCAAATTCACATACTTAGCACTTTTATTTCCCGTGGCATAGTGGTTCTAAGCCTGGAGTCAATGAACTTAAAAAATAAACAACAACAACAAGAATCTAACTATTTTAATATAATAGATTTCCTTTATCATCGTATCTTCTTTTGTACATTCTGACAAATTCTTCTCCAAAGGGGTCTATAAGCTTCACCACACTTCCAAAGGGTTCCTTATCACAATAAAAGGTAGCATGGAGAAGTTGCTAAGTCAGTCAGATGCATCATACCTGAATGCGAACAAGTGTGCTGTTCAGTAGCATCACAACTTTGCAGGACTTGGTATGGCGACGAGAAACAAAACCTTCTTGTGGCTGAGTTGGTCAAAGGCTGGTGCTTCTATACTGAGTAAAAGTTTTCATAGCAAAAAAACTGTGGGGAATGAAGAGGTAAAGATCAATTGTGCCCTCCATAGCTTCCTGCTGGCTTCGGTCTTTGGGTATAACTAAGAGTGGTGCTAAAGGCATACATTAGCAGCGAATGAGACTTTTACAAGTCTCTAGAGTACAGAAAATGGAGTTTGATTTTTTTTTTTGCTAATGTTGTTGCTTCTAACACTTAAATACTTTTATTTGAAAGTCGAGAGGATTTTAAACTGGTGAATATTTTTTGTTTAGAAGTAAGTCAAAACAAAGGAAAACATGGCCAGGGCTAGCTATTCTATATTTCCATTGTCATCATGATAAAGGCCTAGGCTTAGAGAATGAAATCTGGGTTTGATGACAGTTCTTTACTGTAACCTTTTGGTGTAAAAAAACTCAAAGTATTTAACACATAAATTTTAGAAAGGGCCGTTTGGGGCTCAAAAAAAAAGAATAAAGCATATTTATGATTTTTCTCTTATCTTACATCTAAACTCTGCCAAAAGAAATGGGTCTCTCCACCGGGGGAAAAAATACACCGAGGACTTTTAAAAGCATAAAGATTCCATCATCAGCTGTCGAAAACTGATCCTGGGATACCATAGCTAATGTGCTCTTCTGTGAGAAGCTTGAACCCTGTCACAGGTGACAGCTGACCTACTTACTCAGACCTTGTTAAAGAGACCTTCTCAGCTTCTGGGCCTTGGAGTGCCCTGTCACACGTGGCTGCCTGCTGCACTGAGCCACAGAATGCTGAAGTTAGCTCTTGAATTTACAGTCTTGTTGGATGATAAATCTTCTCTCTTTTCAATGTAATTAATCAACACTGAGGACGGGTCCTTTAGCAAAATTGCAAAAAAAAATCAAATGAAATTGCATATTGTACATTAAAGGTTAGAGTTAGGGGCTGGGGTGGAAGAAAATTTAGCAGATCCTGTGAGAGTGTCTCAAAGGTCCCCTTGACTTCATATTGGCAGATTATTTTGAACAATATCCACTTTACTAAAAAGGAAAAAAAATGAAAAGATCCTCTGACTTCTCTTCATCCCCAGGAAATTCAATTTTTTCATTCTCTTACATATTACTACTATAAATCACAAAATAATGACTTCATTTTGAGTTTATATTTAAAGGCACACACTACTGCCTTACTATTTTCTGTGTTTGAATGCTGTTTTATACTAAACTGGCATTTTAGACCCCTACCTCCTTTCTTTGGACAGGTGGGTAGCTATGGTGATGGCATATTTCTATGCCATCAGTTACACTAAGGTGTTGTTATTGTTTTTTTAAACTTCTCTTCCCGCCCCCTCCCTTTTTTAAATTTTTTGTCAGAGTAAAATTTGTGGGTAGGAGTGGGAGGATGGATATATTTAAAATGAAGCTTATATATAAACAAATAATAGCAATACTCTTTTTGTTAAAGAAAGTTGTACCAAAGATGATAGTTTTAATCATGGGAAGGGCTTTTGAGATAATCTTCCAGCCCTCCCCCATCCTATCCTCCACCTTACCATCCCCCCACCATTTTATAGTTGATGAAGCTGAGGTCTACACAGGAGAAGTAGCTTGTCTAAGGTTTCACACTGGACCCAGATGGCTCTGGAGGAGAGAGTAAGACTGGTGATTTTGCACAGCCTCCCTCACTTAAATCCAATCCACTTGCATGTCATGGCATCAGCTTCCTGATGTCATGGTCTTCTTTGACAATAAAGGCCAACACAACAGCGATAAACAGGTGGCAATTGACAAAGTCAGAATTTGAACACATGTCTTCTGACTCCAAATATAATACTTGTTCCACTTTATCAAGTGTTGCCCCTTGCTAGGTATTCTCCAGAATTGAGTCTATGCAATGCAGTTTTGCTCAAAAGAGTTTAAGGTTTGGTAATATGGTTTGGGTCTCAATTTCAGTGTTGGTTTTTATAAAGCAAATTGTCTTAACCTAGAAGCTTCACTGGATATAGAAGTTGATCTGTTTATATACTCTGCCGGTGTGCTATGATGACCAATAGTCACCCCCAAACCATATCAACAAGTATTAATTTTTTACATTTTTTCAATTACATGTAAACAAAAGTGATTAAATTATTGTTAACTACATCCAACTGGGAAGTAAGATATACATTAATTTTTTAAATTGAGTTTCAAGTTTTCTGACTTCCTCTTTTCACTCCCTTTGTAGATTATATGTGCAGTCATTTCAATATTAACCATTCAACAAGTATTTATGGGAGCACTTGCCAGGCACTGTGCCATATGCAAAGAAAACAAACATATGCAGAAAGAAACACAGTCCCTGCCCTCAGAAAACTTTTATTCTCATGGGAGAAAACAATATGTAAAAGGCATATGAAAATGAAGAATGGTGGAGGAGCAACTACCAGCAGCGAGCATTGTGGAGAAAGTCCAAAGAGCCAGGAGTGTAGCATAGACGTTCTGTACTTATGGATATGTTATATCTGTGTGCCATCAGTTACATTAATGTGTTGTTTTTTGTTAAACTACTTCCCCTCCTTTTTTATCCTTTGTTAGAGTATAATTTGTGCCTAGTGTGATGCCAAGTAGATCTCTTTCTTTTCAGTTTGGTTAGACTTGCAGGATCCTAGAATGGGCTGTGGCTTGCTAGTTTATACAATCTACCTATTATCTATAGTTTTTGATTTAGGAAAAGTCATAGGATTTCTTTTGCCTAAGTTTCAGAGAGTGGGAGGGAAGGGGGAATAAACCAAATGTTTAATTTCTTCTTAGAGTCAGTTTTGGGGACTTATACTACAAGGCTCTCTCTCCACTACCTCGCCATCCCCTGTCCAATCACTAAATCTTGCTAATTCCATCTCTCCATGTCCATCTCTCTCCTTTCTACTCCTATGGCTATAAGCCACACTTATCATTGGTTACATGTATTATTTTGATGAATTCCTTCATACTCCTAGGTTTTTCCTTCTTAAATTCATTGTTCATATCAAAGAATAATTTTAAGATATAGATATTTCCCATGACTCTCTTCTTTAAAAACTGGTAGCCCCATAACTCCTCAGCCTAATGTCAAAGGCCTCCATAATCTGTTTCCAACTTACCTTTCCATATTTAGCTCACATTCCTCTCCCAAGGTGGATTATTAGTTGTTTCCTGGGTTAGACATTCCATTCCGTCTCTCACCTCTGTGCTTTCATCTAGGCGATTCTTCATGGCTGTAATGCTGTTTCTCTAAATTTCTACCCCTCTGAATCTTTATCTTCCTTCTAGACACAGTTTGTGTATAGCCTCTTCCTCTCCTTCAACATGTTAACATGCTACTTTGTACCTGCTTTTGTGGGTAGATGTTGTAACCCCCAATAGAATACATGCTTATTAAGGGTAAGACCAATTAAAAAAAATTATCTTTAGTAACTAGCACAGTGTCTTGTACATAGTAGGTATGTCGAAGGAAGGAGGAACAGGAAGGCACAGCAGGAATATTTCAGGAACACAAAGCATATTATAAAATATAGTTTTAAAATAACTCGTTATGGCTTCCTCCCCAAAATGAATTCATTTTAGATTCTGAATTTACTCTTTTTTTTAATGGTAAATTCTTAAGCTAGAGTGCCTATCTTAGCCTCATATTTTAGTTGAGTTTTGAGTTAGTGAAAAGAAATGAAAGTAGTTGTTTAAGTTGTGGGAAAATGGAAACTCTTTAGGTTTGGGAGTCAGAGGACCTAGGTTTGAACCCTGTTTTTGCTACTTCCTTCCTGTAAGACGACGGGTAAATCACTTTGCTTTCCTGGGCCTCAGTCTATCTATTTATAAAGGAGTTGGCATGTATATCACTAAGGTCATGTAAGTAGCTAAGTGTCACTAAGTATATCACGTTTAGTCCTAAATCTGATCCTAAGATTTTCTTTAAAAATAATTTATATCCATGAATTTTTGAGATTTAATTAGAATTGAATATTAGATTTTTTTCCTTTATTTTAGAAGATGTGCTTTGGATGGAGTTGATCTGATTATAGAAATTCTAAAAAAATGATTTAGCAAATTTAAAGCTATTGAAGATGAATGACACTTTAATCCATCTTTTTGGAAAGGGATTTTAGGTACCATTTGTGTAAAATCAACTAAATGAAAACATTTAAAGCTACCCACATTCCAATCTTTACTTATGATTAATCAAGTTTGAATATAAAGCATCTAGTAAAATGTTACAATTAAAATATAAAAATGCATTTGCATGTTGCCTGATTTGATAATACAAAATGGATTCTGTGCTTCCAAGATAGAGTTGTCACATTAGACACAATGGTAACTTGAGTAAATGTGCCTTTATTCAGATAGGAGAGAGAGAGAGAGAGAGAGAGAGAGAGAGAGAGAGAGAGAGAGAGAGAGAGAGAGAGAGAGAGAGAGAGGTTGGAGGGGAGAAATGAATGTAGATGCTGGCATGGCAACAGCCTTTGGGAAGAAATGAAGATTTAAACCTCTCAGTGTTTCCCTAGCCAAATCATGGGATTTGCAGAATTTTATGTTCACTTATTTCTTACTTAGGAACTTTAATTTATTATGGAATTTTCACAGCTTATGTGTCACCTATTAACATAAAAATAAGCAGTGGACTTATGTAGTTTTAGTTTTTATCTCTGTGATGGTATGGAATTAGAATATCATTGCCCTAAATTTCTAAAGGATACCATTTCATGTAGGTGAGGGGAAAATGATTCAACTTTTTGTTTTGTCCTGAGATAGAGATTATTCCAAATGTATCCTTCCCTCCTCCCATAAAAGTAACAATTTCAATATAGTAACAATATAGGAATAATAATCCTAGCTATGCTTTTGATCCTAAAACCCTAACTTTCTTGGAAAATGTACTTACACATAAAAAGCAGTTACTTGCTATTCCCCCTCCCCCCTTCTCACCCGGGTCTGCTCAGCTCCTTCAGCATCTCTCCTCCCCACTCACCCACCCTTCCACTGCCATTTCCAGATTGACATATCTTTACTCTTACCATGTCACCCCTTCCTCCTATTCTTCCATCACTCAAAATTTAGAGTCCACTGCAGACATTTTCTTTCTCACAAGTAAACACCTATCCTCATTAATTCTCTTCTTCCTCACCATTCTAGCTCATAGTACTAGGAACATAGCTTTAATGCTCAAAGAGATCTTTGATGTTCCCTAGTCCAACATCTTTCATTTTACAGATGAGGAAGCTGAGACCCAGAGGTGAAATGACTTGCTTAAGTTCTCACAATTAGTTACCTCAGAACTAGCTCTATCTTCTTCTTCATTTTATTTTGCTCCCCAAATATCTCCCCAGTTTTGCTCTTCTTCCCGAAAGAACTCACCCCAATGACTATGGGATATAGTTGAAAGAACATTCAATGGGGAGACAAGAGACTTGGACTCATGCCTCTTTAGTCCTGGCTGTGCGAAGGAGAAAAGTCACTTTTTGAATTCCAGTTTCTTTAAATATAAAATGAGGAAGTTCACTGAGCTGATCTCTAAAGCCCCTTCCAGCTTTAACATGTTTGATGATTCATAGGTTACTTAACATGAATAATGCTGGTGGTGAATTTACATTAAAAAGGAGGAAAGTTTTATGTTTATAAGTGAAATCAGGTATAACAAAAGACCAATAGTATTAATCCTTCACCATTCTGGAAGCATTGAGAGGCTGTAACTTGCCTAGGGTCACACAGGTGACACCTATGAGGCAAGGGTGGCCCTTGAACACAGGATTTGATGACACGAAGGCTCAGTCTGTCTACCATGGCTGCAAATGAATTGGGTGGAGACAGTAGTCATTATGGGAATCAGGAAATGAGTCATGGAGGAGGTGGTTTTGGAGGTGTCAATGTTGCTAGTTTCACACGGTTAACTTATCTTTCAAAATCAATAAATCACTGGGCATTTATAAATGCCTACTATGTGTCAGATGCTAAGCTTACAAGGAGAAAACTAAAATAGTCCTTTCCCCCTAGGGCAGTGGTTCTCAACCCGTGGCTTATGTTCAATTTGTAACAATGAAAATACATCCTACATATCAGATATTTACATTACGAGTCATAACAGTAGCAAAATTACAGTTATGAAGTTGCAACAAAGTAATTTTATGGTTGGGGGTCACTATGACATGAGGAACTGTATTAAATGCGCGTGGCATCAGGATGGTTGAGAACCACTGCTCTAGGGCAATAGTTTTAGCTGTTTCATTTTTGTCATGAAAACCTTTTTGGCAGTTTTCACATGCATAAAATAATACATAAAATAAAGTATGTAGGATTACAACAGAAGCCAGTAATCTTAAAAAATAATATTACATGTGATGTATAACTATAATATAAATTTTAAAAATAGCTAAAAAAGACCAGTTCACAGATCCCCAGCTAAGAATCTATGTTCTAGGAACTAAAATCTAGCTCGGGGAGGTAACATGTCAAAGTAGAGATAAAATAAACAAGGATCAGGAAAGAAGGATTTATGTAGAGGGTGGTGAATAAGCTGAGATTTTAACGAAACTAGGAATTCGTAGAGGCAGAAATGAGTATAGAATGTACTCTCTGCATGGGCAAGAATCAGGACACAGATGTAGAGATGAGAGGTGGAGTGCTTCGTGTGAGTAATAATAAGACAATTTTCAGTAGACCATTGCATTCATGGAGGAAAGTAATGTATAATGAGGATACAAAGATCAGTTACAGCCAGGTCATAAAGACCTCTAAGTGCTGAAAAGGGAAGCTTATAATTGATCTTATAGATAATAGAGAAGCACTAGAGACTATGGTTTGGAAGGGTGGCATGGTCTTACCTTTGCTCTAGGAACACCATTTTGCTAGCAGTGTGGAGGATGGAATAGATCAGGAGAGAGCTGTAGGCTAAAAGGTCCAGTTAGTAGGATATTGTCATAGGCTATGTAAAAATAAACAAGGTCTGGAAACAGAATGATAGCCTGGCCCCTGGAAAGAAGTGGACAGATACAGGAGATTGTGGAGGTAGAATTTATGAGACTTGGCAAACAATGGGATATGTGTACAACAACTCAGTAGTGCACCATTAATTTGTACATTTTAAATTAGACACTCTGTAGGCATAGAATATTCAGCATGTCTAAAACAGGGCTGATTACCTCTTCCCCGAAACTGAATCCTCTTCTGTACTTCTTCATTTCTGTCAAAGGACACTGCTAACTTTCCAACTACCAGTGTTTGAAATCTTTGTGTTGTGACCAATTTCTCACTCTCCTTCACCCATAGGTGTACCCATGTCTCCCTACAGGGGAACATGCCTGCTAGACCTTTCATTTCCCCTCAGGCTAATGGCAGCCCTTATCTAAGATATGCTATTATACCTGGTCAAAGCTTTGAGCTCTTGTTGGGTTTCCCACCATATATAGCATAGTACTGGTGACATGCAAAGAACCATATCTCTTCCTAAGAATATGCACAATATCATGCATGCAAACACCTCCCAACAAAATCTCTTCCCCAGCAAATACTATGTAGAACATTGCCTATTTGAAGTGGTGCTTGAGTTTTTAATGATTGATTTCACATGGGACTTTTGAAGACACCTACTTAAAGTCATACAAACTCTGTACTAGACTAATGATCTCCTCTGAAGATTATCTGCCCTTCTGTGAGCACTAAGGAAGGAGCCAGAGAAGTATTGCTTTGCTGCCTGCACTCTTGACTTACTCCCCATGAGGTCTGCAGCCCAGCAGGAGCTGGAGGGAAGAATTGCTCTGTGAAAGAGAGCCAAAGATCTGGCTGTCTGAGCCCTGGATCTGGGCAGTGTTTCAACTTAGTAACTGGATCTATCTCTTCCTCTGCCTATTTCTCCTGACCCCCTTCCATGCAGTCCCATGAACTCAATCTTCAGAATTACTTCATCTCCTTAATTAAGGCAATTATTGAATCCCTGCTATGTGGGTCGTTCTCTGCAAGTTGTAATGCAGGGAAAACAGAAGAAAAAGAAGGTAAATGTGGGATCTGCCCTGGAGAGGCTAGCTGGCTAGCTGGAGAGACAATAGAAACATGTGATGTAACTTAAGAATTTCAAAGTAATATGTGAATCAAGAGAGTGCAGCTGGATAGATATATAAGCGATGAGAGAATGCAAAATACAGGCTCCTGATTAGAGAATTAGTGGTGTTAAGTGGGAAAGGCTTTCCCAAGAAGGTGTGAGTCAGGCATCAAGATTAGAAAGAGGAGCTCTTACCAGACTAGAGGTCAGGTCACAGTGTACCAACTGAGATGTTATCCATGTCTAGTACAGAGTAGGGGATAACCTGGGAAATATGCCAGTTTTCCAGGTTCAAGTTTTTACACCAACACAAAGTGCTAGGGAAGAACTTGGATCTTTCTTATTCCTTAGCCTTGAGCCTCAACTTGATCACTGCTGGTCCCTTCCATTAACCTACCAATACCTCCTACCTTTTCATTTTCCAATTTTCTTTCTTTCTTTCTTTCTTTCTTTCTTTCTTTCTTTCTTTCTTTCTTTCTTTCTTTCTTTCTTTCTTTCTTTCTTTCTTTCTTTCTTTCTTTCTTTCTATCTTTCTTTCTTTCTTTCTTTTTCTTTCTTTCTTTCCTTCCTTCCTTCCTTTTTTCTTTCTTCCTTCCTTCCTTTTTTCTTTCTTTCTTTCTTTCTTTCTTTCTTTCTTTCTTTCTTTCTTTCTTTCTTTCTTTCTTTCTTTCTTTCTTTCTTTCTTTCTTTCTTTCTTCTTTTTGGAGGGTAGTTGGGGTTAAGTGACTTGCCCAATGTCATACAGCTAGTTTTTGTGTTAAGTGTCTGAGGCCAAATTTAAACTCAGGTCCTCCTGACTCCAGAGCATGTGCTCTATTCACTGTGCCACCCAGCCGCCTGTCATCTTCCAGTTTTCATAGTGAGGATAGAAAGTAGAAAGCAAAAGAGATAAAACTATATTAATTTCTACATTAATTCAGGATTGCCTTCTACACTTACCACACACATTTATACTATCCATTGTGTACCTAATCTACTGAACATGCTACCTAGCTGTGATTTGACATGAGGACATGTAGTGTATAAGCTAGGATGAACTTCAGACCAGTATAGTCTGAGAGAAGAATTACTGGCTAAGCCGACATGTGTGTTTATAGGTTTATATTTCATTATTTGGGATTTAAATCCTCAGGATATCCTAAAATAAAAGCATCATTCTATTACCAAATAAAATATAAATAACTTTTGGATTATAGACAACATAAGAGTAGATAATAAATTTTAAAATAGAATTACCCTTTCATGTACAGAGTGAGTCAAAAGTCTCTTTAAACTTAGTAGGGATCATAAATTTAGACTTGGAAGGGTCCTCAGCAGGCATCCAATCCAAGCACAGGCAAAAGAAACTCCCACTATAGTATGCCCAACAGAGGGTTATCCAGCCTCTACTAAAAGAACTCTAAGAAGGGGAAATCCATTTTGTCTTGAGGTTACTCATTCCACTTTTGGACAGTTCCAATTCTTTTGGAAGATTTCTCTGACAGCAAGAGTTTCTCCTCAGTAAGTTCCACTCATTGCTTCTGATTCTTCCCTCTTGTGCTAAACAAAACAAACCTTCCATTTCTCCATCATATGACAATTCTTGAAGATAGCTATTACATCTCCTCTGCCATCCCAAGTTCTCTCAACATCTTTTTTTTCTTCTATTAATCTTAGTATGACCCTTTATGATTTTAACTGCCTTCTTTTGGACACTTAAATATTTAGCAGTCTTCTTCAATTGTGGTACCTAGAACTGACAAAACAGTCTAAATGGGAATTGACTAGGATAGAGTAACAGATGAATTGTCAGTTCCATATTTCTGGAAGCCATGATTCTTAATGCAGCTCCACATTACATTAGATTTTTTGGCTGCCCCATCACACTGCTGAATCATAGTGAGTTTATAATCCACTAAACCCTATCCCCTAATATGTTTTTAAAAGTGGTTTATAGCTGTCTCTTCCCTGTTATATACTTGTGAAGTGTTTATTTTTCGCGGACCCAAGTTTAATTCTTCTTACTGTCTTTCATCAGATTAGACTTAACCCAAGTTGTTTATGGATTGTGACTTGTCATCTAGCAACTATCATTCCCTCCCAATTTCATTTCATCTGCAAGTGTGATTACCATACCACTTAGGATTTTATTTAAGCTATTGATAAAGATGCTAAAGCCCATAGGACCAAGAACATATTTGTTCAGCATTCTTCTGGTAACCTCAGGCCAAGTTGACATAGAACCATTGGTGGTGGTTCCAATCAGAACATTCAACCAGTTGCAAATCCATTTAGATGTTTTACTATTTAGTGTACGTTAATTTATCTACCCCTCCCGCAAAAATAGCATGAAATATTTTATCAAATGTTTTGCTTAAATCTCCTCTCTATATCTCTATCTTTCTGCCTCTCTCTCTTTCTTTGTCTCTCTGTCTTTTCTTTCTCTCTCTCCTTTCTCTCTGTCTTTTGCTCCCTCTCTCTTTGTGTCTGTCTATCTTCCCCCCCTCCTCTTTCCCTCTCTACTTTTCCCTATAAGAATCATATGAGAACTTTTTTTTGGATCAAAACTAGGTAAGCTATTCCCTTAATCTAACAACATATTTGCCCTGTCAAAATAGGCTCATTAAACACTAATTAAATGCCACTTACTGGGCTAATTTCTTGGGATGAAAGACATAGCAATTCTTTCCTTCAAGGAGCTCACATTCTAATAGGAGAAAAAAGAAGGTGAAAAGCTCAGGAGGAGGGAGGAGAGAAAGGTTTATTGGTGTGATGGCATGATGAAGGCATGCAACCTGGGAGGGAAATAATATGAGGAAGTGAGGCCTTCTGAACTGATTTCATCTTTCAAAATGATAAGTTTCTTAAGATGATGAAGTCCAGGAAAGCAGTCAGGTGGAGAACAATCAAGAGAATTTCCTATGTGCTTCCCTTAAATAGTGAAGGAGTTTAGAGACATTCTCTAATGTGCAACCTCCACATCCTTTCTTCAGAAAAGGGTAGGAGCCCTAAGGCAGAGAAGTTGGTATGAATTTCAGAGTACTGGTTAGGAAGGTATCACTTGTTCTTGATAAAGTCAGGCCGCTTCTTTGTCATCACTGCTAGAATAGTCCAAATACTCACCAACCATTTAATAATCATTGACTAATTTTCTTTAGTAGAATTTCCCCAGTAATTGAAATTAAGGTCATTGACCTATTGTATTAAACATGTAGGTACCATTAATGAACTTAGTCATCAGGCAAACAACAATGTAGAGCACTATTTTAAAAATTAATATGATTACTGATATTATTGAATTTTTTTTTGAGAGGGGGGATCTTACAGGATAGGAAAGCATTGAAGAACAATGAATGTTCCAGTTTTTAAAAAGTGAAGAAGTAGGGGGCAGCTAGGTGGCACAGTGAATAGAGAACCGGCCCCAGAGTCACTAGGACCTGGGTTCAAATCCGGCCTCAGACACTTAACACAAAAAATAGCCGTGTGACCTTGGGCAAGTCACTTAACCCCAACTGCCCTCCAAAAAGCAAAAAGGAAAAAAAAATTTAAAAAAGTGAAGATGTTTAAGTCTACACGTATAGATCACTGAGATTGTCTTCTTTTGCTTTGAGTTTTCCAGAACATATTTAGCTTGAGGGCTGAGGGGGTGGTGTGTAGGGATGTGTCACTTTCTTTTAAAATTGACAACTTTTGTTTTTTATCTTACCTATATTTTCCATTATTTCTCCCCCTCCCAGAGAACCATTATTTATGAAAAATAAATTTAAAGAAGACTTAAAAAAATGTTTAGTCCAGCATGACACTATATGAAATATTCCCCACCCATAGTCCTCCAGTTCTTCAAAGCAAGGAAGGAGGTAGATTTTCATATCTCTCTTTCAGGGCCAACATGGCCATTACAATTTGATAGAAGAATCTATTGTGTTGTCATTGTTGTTTATAGTTATATTGTAGTCATTATTTTATATTGCTTTCCTGGTTCTACTTATGAATTAGTTCATGTAAGTCTTTCCATCCTATGTTTTTATCATATATGCTGTTATTTATAGTACAGGAAAATTTCATGGAATTCATCACCAGAATTTATTTAGTCATTCCCAAAATGATAGACACCTACTTTATTCCCAAGGTATTTGTTCTTTGAAAAAACACTGCTATAAATATTTTTTAGTGCAAATAGGTGTTTGTTATTGTTCTCTTGGGTATACATACCCTGTAGTGGGATCTGTGGATCAAAGATATATATAATACCAAAATTCTTTCTCAAGTGGTTGGACTAATTTTTAGCTACTGAAACAGTGTATTACTGGGTCTGTATTTTTATAACTCCAACCTATATTAACTATTACCATATTTTCTCATCTTTGTAAAATTTTCAGGGTGTGAAATGAAATCTCACTATTATTTTGATTCGCATTTTTCTAAAGCAAATTATTAAGCAGATGGATTTTGAGTGCTTAGAAAAGGGAAGCAGTATTCCCCCAGATCCTTCATAGCTTCATTAAGAAAAGGTCATGTGAAAATAACCTCATTTCCTTATTTGATAGAATAACTAAACTGTCTGTTAAGGGAAATGCTAGAGATAGAATGAGTTAAGATTTCAGCAAAGCATTTGCCACAATCTCTCATTCTACTTTTGTGGGTAAGATGAAGAAACACAAGTTATATGAATAGTCAGATGAATTTGGAACTGGTTGAATGACTAAATGCAAGTAGTCATCAACAGCTTCAAATCAAGCAGTAAGGAAGACTCTAGTGAAGTTCACCAAGGACTGGCTTTGCTTTTATGTCATTCAATATTTTTTTACCAATAAGATGGATTAAGCGTAAAGTGTGGTCATCACATTTTCATATGACTCAAAGCTGAAGATAGCTAACATGTTTGATGATGATCAAAAAGATCTTCAGATATCCAGAACAATCAGCCAAAATGAAAAAAGTGAAATATAATATGGATAAATGTATAATTCTACTTTTGACTTCCAAAAATCATCTTCATAAATACAGATAATTCTTATTTTAAAAAGAAAAGATATGAGAGCATTTACTGGATTGAAGGCTTAAATTAATTCAGTAGTATGGAATGGCAGGCAAAAAAAAAAGGCAGTGATTTCCTATGTCACATTCATAGAAGTACTGTGTCTAGAATGGGGGAAATAACATTGCCAATATACTTTGCATTGGTTGAACCACATTTGAATTACTGTGTTCAGCCTTAATCGGCATATTTTAGAATAGAAGCTATGATGTATAAAAAGTTCTAGAGAGAGTTTCTGGGTTATTCATCATTTTATTAATTACACAATAAAATAATTAATGAAAGGAGTCAGTGGTTCTCTTAGTTGCCAAAGACCCCTAATGGAATCCATTGAATCCTTATATGCCTTTGGAAGAGTGGATGTTTCTGAGGGTGACAATCAACTCTGATTGGTTAACAATGAGGGACCTAGGAACATGAATGATCACTTCTGGACCACTTGCAGCCTCAAGCAATCTGCACAAAAGAAAAATCACACACCTCCACCCGCCTTGCCCAAACCTGCCAGAGTGGAACACAGTGGACTAGAATTCACTTCAGACGAAATTCTTTCTAAGGTTTTCTAATTGAGTGGCAACAACTCCACTTAGAGAAGATGGTCTAGGTGAGATAAAACTTTGGGAAAGACCAGGGATTCCCCCATTAATTTGTTCTTTAATAACGATTTATCTCAAAACAGACAAGTTGAAATATAAACATAACCTGGCAACCATGTTAGGTAAAGCATTTGTTAAATGCTAACTATATGCCAGACACTATGATAAGCGCTGGGAATACAAAAACAGGCAAAATAAAAATAAGCCCTGACCTCAAAGAGCTTTCATTCTAACATGAAAAGTCATCACATAAAAAGGAAGCTGCAAATCAGTGGAAGGGGATTCTATCCCAGGGTAAGTCTAAACAATTAGGAGAGTCAAGAGAGGAGTGAGCTTTGGCTTGGATGCTTCCTTAAAACTAGGTTCCAGGGAGGAATATACCAGTTGGAATAATGAGCAGAGGCATTTGTCAGATTGAGTAAACTTCTGGGAGATAGAGATGGAAATATCAAAACAATCAGGAGGAAAGCTAAGAGAGAAATGAGCTTGATTGACTTGGGCACTTTTTCAAATTGAGGTCCAGGTAGGCACTCACCAGTTGGAGGAGCAGAGAGAGTAAACTCACAGAGAAGGCCTTAGAGGTGGAAACATCTTCCAAGGTGATTAAACTTTTTAGCCAGAGGCATTTTGAAAGGTGAAAAGACTCCTGGGGTGGAGATGGAAAAGTCTGGAGAGTTAGGAGTAGAGCAAAGAAAGAAGGGAACTTGAATCTCAAATTGGAAGAGACCACAGAAGCATCTTCAACCATGATAAAGAAAAGACTGGAGAACATGTCTTACAAACACTGAGGATTTTGAGGAACTGAGGAAGTTAGGCAGAAGAAGAGAAAAATTATAGAGTGGTATGATAGCCATCTTTGTGTTTTTGAAAGGCGATGTTGTAAAAGAGGGTTTGGAGCTATTTTGTTTGGCCCTAGAGAGGCTGAATATTAAGAATGGTTTGAATTTATAGAGAGGAAGATTAAATTTGATTATAAGAAAAATAATTCCCAATTATTATATGTGTGCAAAATCAAATAGAATGCCTTGGGAGATAGAGTTCCCTCATTCAATGGCAATCCTCAGGTATGAATTGGATCACCACTTTGGGGAACTGTTGTAGAAGTGATTCCTAGTCAAGTATATATTGCATAGCCTCTGAGTTTCCTTCCAGCTCTTAGGTTCTATATTTTAATAACCTTGAGAAGAAATTAGCATATCCTACTCTTTACAAAATAAGCCTCTGCACAAGAAAATTAAGTTCAATCAGAAATAGATTTATTTGCAGTGTGGTATCCTAGACTGAAATACTTTTAAGTTCAGTTCTGTAGCTTATGAAAACTTGGGAATTCCAGAGAGCTGAAATAACATTTCAGCATATTTTACACTAGCATAATAATTTAAGGTTTTAAAAAAAGTTTCTTTATAACAACTATATTTGTAAGTTTCACTGGATTGCCATTAACAGAATTCATTCTTTTTTTTCCCCCAGATGAAGAAATTAAGTCTCATGTCAGTTATATAGAGTCTTGAAGCTAGCAATTTTCAGAGTCTAGATTTAAAACCAGGTCACCTGATTCCTATTCCAGCTATCTTCCTACTATTATGTTTAGCCATTTGAAAATATCTTTCTTTTTTCCCCACAAGGCCCTTTTACCATTTGTGATTTTTTTCATGTAGTTTATGAAGTATTATAATAACATCCTTTCTCCAGACCCACTGTATCTGCCTTGGAATAGTTATTGGAGCAGAGACTAAATAGAGGCTTATGTCAGAGTAGCCAGCCAGATTTGAAGCTCTTTGGGGGGTGGGGAGGGAAGGACCATGCCATTAATTTTTGTTTCCTTGCTAATGCTTACTGTAGCACACTTCACAAAGTGTGTACTTAATTCATGATTACTAAGAAGAAAGGGAGAAAAAGAGAGGGGGTGGGGGGACTGGCCAGTTTTTATAGAATACATAATGGGTCTGGTCTTATGGCAGGGATTTCTTGCTCCACTTCCTAGGACTTACGTTGTAGGAAACTGGAGGAGTGTATCTCACTAACTTGCATAACTCTTAGTAAAGTCACCTTTTGGAGAGACAATGAATACTGAAAACTGTTTAACTCTATTTCATTTTCACTCATTTTTTTCCTCTTTCTGATTTTTTGTGAGAGTTAGAATTCAGCCACTTCAAATTGGTTTTTAAGATGTTTTCAAGAGATAATATTCACTTAATTAATATACTAAATATTATTTTGAGGATGATAAGTTATTAGCTGCTTACTTTTTGGGAAATCATAAAACATCCAATTAGAATGCATTTTAATCTGGATGTTGGTACTTTGCCGAAGAAAATGTTGATTAATTTTTTTGGTGGACTGAAGCTACAGAAAGGGAAGTTGTTAAAAGAAAAAAAAATGGTTCAATAACCTCCAAATATCTGGATCTATGAAAGAAACTATATGGGGATATAGCAATAGTCTTCTTTTGACTGAATGTTCAACTAAGAAGTGAAAGAAAAGCTCATTTAAGATAGGGTATGATTAAAGAGAAGGTGGATTTGTGAGCCCTATAAGCATTTCTGTGTTTTGGAGAAGGAAGTAAGAATACCAGAGAAAGATAAAACAGAGGTCAAACTATTGGATAATTTCATAAATCACTTACTGACCAGGGAGTTACTCGCAGGCTTACTGAATGAAATAATCTGTGCTTTTTATATGTATAACTCATTGAAGGAGGGGTAAGAGCTTGAATCAAGATCCTTTAGCAATAAAAAGAAAGCCAGTAAATCAGCTGAGGACTAACCAAATTGTACCAACTACTAAACATAGTTTCAGCCAGGATCAGTCATCAATCAAGAAGTCTTCTTAAACTGTCAGTGACATTTAAAATTCCTTGATCCATAGGTTTCGGATGACTCCTCATATTTCTAAATTCCTGCCTCCCACTTTCTCATTTCCTTTCATTTTTACCTTAGATTGAGGGTATTTTAAAAATATAATTTTTGAATGTTTTTTAAGCTTTTTATTGTGTAGAAATAAAGATTTCATATTCATAGGAATGTGCTAGGTGCTGGGGCACAATAAAATGTGAAGAAGTGAAAACTGATAGAAATTCAATGTAATTTTGATCTTTAATAAGCATTGAGAACATGTTTTTAGATAGAGAAGTATTGTACAGGCAAAGAAAATTTCTCCTGACTATTGTTCTTATGAGTAGCAGAAACCCACTATATCAGTCTTGGGAGGGACTGGGGAAAATTCTTGTTAAGGTATTTCCATTTTATTGTGATAGAACCATACTATGTCTCCACATATATGGAAAACATAATTTGATTTGCAGCATGGCAAAGTCTAGACTACTTCGAGTAATATAGGGGATAATCCAAAACTTTGGAAAATCTAATTATTTGCTATTCGAATGCATTTAACATTTTTTGAATGTGGGTGTGTGAGATATTCTAACATTTGACTTTCAAACAAAATTATGAAAACCCAACGTGTAGACCTATTTAGTTAGTTTATAATGCTATCCATTCTCTGCATGTATTCACAATGCTCAACCTCTGCTTGAAAGTTCCTCTAGTCTGGGAACCAATTTCTCAAAGTGTGACACAAGACCCCTGTTTCTCTTGCAAAATAATTGTTATGATTCGGTGAAGGTAGGGGAAAAATATCAATTGAGAAAGAGAACTTAAAATCAGTGCTAGTTGATAATGATGTAGAAAACAAAACTTTCCTTGGATATAAGCCTTTTCTATTGCCTAAATAACTGAATCCTGATTATTTACTTCTTTATAGAGGCATTTATTTTTCTGTATATAGAATTTATTGATCTGTGTTAAACTTTTCCTATGATGATGAAATTCATGTCAAACATGGAAAACTAAAGGGTAAGTGATGAGTATAATTGCTAACATTTTAAGAATGGTAGAAATGTATTACCAATGTGTGTTTTTTTAATTAATTGCTGAAATGATTTTAATTTGTTTAAAGATACCAACCCACTGGGCTGGCAGGGTATGGAAACTACATGTAAAAAAATAGACATTTGTTTAATGGTAACCTATTGGTAGTTTTCATTTTCTTTTTTTTTCCCTTTAAACTTCTGGTCACCTTTATTTTTCACTTATGACAAGTCATTTCATATAGGGAAGTCTAACAACATGAAGCTGTCCATTCCTGGTGGTGCTGACTCATGAAAACAGCAAAAGAAATCTAGCATTGCTGGGACACCAAAATTCAAGCAATAGAAACCTCAAATCCAAATATCAGAAATGATATTTTGTTGTTTAGTTGTTCAGTCATTTCCAACTGTGACCACATTAGGGGTTTTCTTGGCAAAGATATTGGAGCGATTTGCTATTTCCTTCTCCAGCTCATTTTACAGATGAAGAATTGAGGTAAATAGGGTTAAATGATTTGCCCAGATTCATACAGATAATAAGTTTCCAAGATTGGTTTCAAACTCAGGTCTTCCTGGGGGCTCTTTCCACTGCACCACCTAGCTGTCCTAGAAATAATGGGCTAGTATTCTTCTTCTTTGTGATCCAATTTCTTCTGTTTCACCCTCATATCCCTGTCTCATTAGTGAGAAAGCAAGCCATGCTGCTCATTGGTTGCCAAATGACAGCATATTGACAGTAGTAATATCATCCAACCTCATTATTTTTTTTAGAAGCAAAGATGTTTTCACATAACAATAAGTGTTGCATATATGACCTTCCCAGGGTTGCATGGCCACTGTGTGTCAGAGGAGGGTCCTGAACCAAGATCTCCTAGTTCTTAGATTAGGTTCTTTTTTAACAAAGTCATGCTTCCAAGAGGAAAATTGTTCCTTCCAGTGTGTCCTAAGGCAGTGTGGTTTTAATGAAGTAAGTACTATTTCAGGAGTCATGAAAAATGCTTTCTACTCTTGGTTCTGCTACACAGCTATTGGAAGAAGTAATTTATCTCCTTTGGGTAACAGTTTCCTCGTGTGAAAAATCACAAGGTCACACTCAATGGCCTCCAGGATTCCTATTTACACTAAAATTAATCATAAAGTACCATTTAGTTTATTCTTGAAAAGAGCTAGGTATGATTTTTTTTAAAATAATGATCATATTTAGATTGTCTTGAATCAAATTTTTCAAAGTTTCTAATAGAATTAGGTAATTAGTGTTCTGCAAGAGACTTTAGGGATCATCTAGTTTTGACCTCCACATTTTCATAGGAAGAAACAAATCAGACAACCCAAGGTCACACAGGTAATAAGTGATTAAACCAAGGCTGGGACCAAGATGCCTTTGATCTTAAGTCTAGTGTTCTTTCTGTTAGAAGACATTACCTCTTTAGGTGATGATTATATTATTTTTGCTACCACTACTAGTGTCTATTGTGGTGTATATACACATATAAAGAGAAATGATTTTTATGAAGAAAGAAAAGAGTAAGTGGAAAATTAGTGAGATGGCTTAAATAATCAGAGAAAAAAAAATAAACCAAACCTTAAAACTTGACTCTCAATATAAAATAAAACAATTTTGGATGGAACAATAGTTTAAACAATTCCACAATTGACTTTCCATCTGTTGTTGATATATAATATACAGTGGTGAGAGAAATGTAAGTAAGAAGGCAAAAATCTGTCTCTTAGTTTTAAAGGTTAGAGCCTAGTATGAAGAAGGTGATAGACAACTTTTCATGAAATTTCAGTGACATCCAGCCATGGGCTGAGTACGTGATGTCTCTTTTCCACTGATAATATGTTTCTGAAACACTACCACCTTCTGCATCTTATCTTGCCTCTTATTTTATGTTATTTTGCTTGGGCAAGCAATGTGAAAACCCTCAATTTTAAATGAAACTAATGATGTGGCCGATCTATATAGAAAGTTGTGTCTACCAGGGTATGGTCTACATCAGTCTTTTTGTTTATTTCTTCCAACAATGCTCCATTGACTATCCACAAGGCACACTGGCTTTCAGCAATCAAAAAGCTTTTTGGTTGTTGTCCTGAAGGGATAGAAATTACAACTAAAAGTTTTCTTTTTTTATTTCTCAACCATTTAGAAGGATATCAAATAGTCGGTATGTGATGTCTGGACAATATCACTATACCTGTCATGCTGAAAGATGAAAATCAAAATCAGTTTTGGAAAATGCAACTCTAATTTTTATGCATTATTCTAGTTGCACAACTGCTAAGTGTTGTCAATATTGAAATTATGAATCCTTGAGTGTTTTTGCTATAAGAAAATAGAAGATATCTATAAGAAGATATTTTGCTATAAGAGTTTTTGCTATAAGAAAAGTCATGAGATATCGAACACATCTTTCTTCAGGCAAAATTCAGGGTCAAATGCCCGAAAGGTGGTTTTTGAAGTCAGCCTAGACATTGCTAATTTGTTTGAATATTTCTTCTAATGATATAGCTAGGTGGTAAAGTAAATAAAGAGCCAGACTTTGAGTCAGGAAAACCAGAGTTCAAACCTGATACTTATGAACCATGTGACCTTAGGCAAATCACATGACCTCTGTTTGCCTCAGTTTCCTCAACTTTAAAATGAGGATAATGATAATAGCACCCAAGGGTTCCTCCCAGAAACTCAAATGAGATGATAGGTATGAAGCTCCAAGAACTATACTTAATATGTAGTATAGGCACTATATTAATGCTAGTCATTATTATTCATCAACAATCATTTATTAAATGCATACTATACAGATTCCATTTTTGCCTAGCCTGTCTGATTCTTGTTCCATTTCTTCCCATGAGTTTATCCTAAGATAACCACTCAACATGTTAGGGGCCCTTGCCTACAACTTTTTCCCGACACTGACAATACTCAGGATAGGTGTCCCCCTATCACCTATCACGTTACCCAGATGTCCAGCCAGTCTCCTTTTTTCTGTCACACCTTTCCTTAAAGACATCCTTTACTTCTGTGGCAGCCTGCTTAAACCTGCCAGGAGCCTCATGATTACCCTCTGTGTGATACTCATTTTCAGTTCCTTAGACACTATTGTGTTCTGTGTTTCTCTTCCACATAATAGTGCTAGCAGAATAAAAACATGGAAAATATGGACTTCTGCTTGTGGGAGAAGTGTGGGGTCATTAAAGGAGCCTTGCTATTTCCTGGAGGCAAATCAGACTGTAAACACTAGTAGCAGTGACTGGGCAGGTGCCATTAGTTGGAGGAAATGTATTTGGTAACTACCTCTCACTTTTACCACTATTCTCTTATCAAGTGGACATAAACTTCCCTGCAGAGCTAATCTTTAAGTGGATTTCCCAAATGCCATGTAAGTTAAAAGGATCAAATAGCATGGTTGAGTCTGTAAACATAACATAGCAACCATGTCGGGATAGTATTCTTGGCTTTTCTTTTGCTGTAGCTGCCTAAGTGGAGTGATAGTTATAATATCCAAGGAGATAACATATCAAACTCTCCTTGTAAACTTGAAAGTGCTATGTGGATGTGAACTATTTTATTACTATTATTAATGACTAATACCTTGTATTTGTAGAATACGTCAGGGCTTATCAAGACTTACCTTTGAAGTAAGTCCTGTAAGACTCCATAAGGTAGATAGTACAGCTACAATTCTCCCTACTTTACAGATGAGGAAACTGAGGCTCAGAGAAGTGTCACAGGAATAGTGGTATTGGTAGCAGCATCACTTCATTGTCTTTGGTTCTTTAAGATTTACAGAGCTCTTTCCTAACCACAATCTCCTGAGTTGTGTAGCACAAGTATTTCTCTCCTGGTTTTACAGAGGAACAAATTGGAATTGAATGGGCTTATGCATATGGTCATCCAGCTTTTGAGACTCTCTGCCTTCAAATCCAGGACTTTCTCTGTTACACCCTGCTGTTTCTGTCATGCCATTAAAGGCACAGAAGCCTCACTGCCTTTCTAGTCTATATATGTTCTTCACACATGTGAATCATAGTCAGTACTCTACCTATATATTGAGGTCAGTCTCTTCCCAACGGCAGATAGTTCATAGGACTCCGTTATCATCATTATCTTTGTATGGATACGCTTTTAGACATATTTGAAATTGTGTGAAATGTGTTCCTTCTCTCTCTCCATTTCCACCCAATTCAGTTAATTTGTTGCAGCCATCACCATATTAATTCTTGACCACCATGTCTATCAGTTTTTGGAGGGATGACATTAGCACCAGGTGCTCTCCTGAGGGGTGATAATGGTTGTTTGATGTTTTTGGAGGGTGTTGATATTGACTCAAAGAGAGTTCAGAGCTCTATGAAAGACTCTGATCTTTTCCCCATGATTGATTGAGGTTCAGGGACCATTGTTTACCATCTTTACAAAGGAGTCACTAAGGTACCTTTGCTTGGCAGTGACCTATTGCAACTCCAAGGGGTTACATCTGGGTGCTCTTTATCTTATTGGATTATAAACAATATGCAGATGTTTGCAGAAAACAGACATACAATGTTATAGAAATAAAGCGTTACAAGAATTTATGCCACAAGAATAGCTTTGGGCTTCACCCCACAGTAATTTCACTTAAGTCTATCAAGTATAAAACTGAAAAAAAGGAAGAAATTATTTTCTTAAATAAATAATCTAAAAAACCATTATACAGAGACTGTAATCCATTAATTCCACAAAACAAAGGCATTGCTAAAATGAATAATTCTTATCTTAGGGATTGCCATGTATACATTAACTTATAGAGTCACATTAATTTATAATCATTTGATTCAAAATTTGTGGTAAAGTGACGGATTACAATTGGCTTTTGCTAAACTCTATTTTCACACATAATGCTAATTAATATTATAAACAATATTCAAATACTTAAGCACCTTATTTTAAAGCACTCAAGCACTTTGAATGAGAGACAGACAGACAGAGACAGACAGAGACAGAGAGAGAAAGAGAGAGACAGAGACAGAGAGAGAGAGAGAGAGAGAGGAAGAGAGAGAGAGGAAGAGAGAGAGAGAGAAAAAGAGAAAGAGAGGGTAAAAGGCTATCGCAATGTGATAGAGTGGACTAACCTAGGTTCTACTCTGGTCTCTGGGAGGAGGCTGGCCTGTGGGCCTGTGACCATGTCACTTAAATTCTCTGTGCTCCAAGATACTAACACTTTAAGTGATCAAATGCATTACTAATGTTGAGTTTAATAGCAGTTATAACAACAACAATGACTGGCATTTATTTACAGCTTTCATTTTTGCAAAGTGCTTTATGTATATTGTCTCACTTGACTTCTAGAACATTCCTATGGAGTAGAGACTACAGGAATTATCCTCATGAAATCACGTGTCCATACTTTAAAAAAAAAGAAAAAGGAAAAGGATATGCTAATTACATGTCATGTCAGTACCCTGGTTGGCAGCTTGTCAAAATTCCTGGGGCTGCCAACACTTAACAAAGCATCGAAAGAACTTTGGGCATTAGGATTAGTGGCTCATTGTCAAGGGGGAAGTAGATCTCCCTTGGTGTTTCCCAGGACTCTGTTCTTGGCTCTGTTCTAGTCAACATATTTATCAATGACTTGGATAAAAATACAGCAATGTTGACTAAATATGGGGATGCCATGAAACCAGAAGGCATTTCCCAAACCTTAGATTAAACAATAAGAATACCAAAAAAAATCTTCACAGGTTTGGGTGATGCATTAAATTGAAATAGTTGAAATTTAATGGGGATAAATGAAAAGCCTTGCATATGATTTTTAAAAAATCACTATCTGTAAGTAGAGAGCATGGTATTAATAGCTTGAAAGAAATTTATATGAAAAAGGTCTGTGGGTTTTAATGGACAGTAAACTCTATATGAAGCAATATGGCAAAAAAAATCAAAAGAATAACTAATGTCCTATCTTTGTATCCCTTTGTTGCATGATTTAGATGCTTAACAGCTATTAAAGATGAGAAAGTGATGAGGAACTTGAATATTTAGCCAGGACAAGAGACTTAAAACATAAAAGCTAGCTTCAACTTTTTAAAATGTTATAGTGTGAAAGACAGATGAGAACGTTTTTTATTTTTAACTTGAGCTCAGAGTACAAAGCTAGGAGTAGTCAATCATGGTTGTAAGCATACTTGAACTCCCTATAAGGGAAGAAAATCTTAACAATTATTATTATCTACACGTATAAGCTATGTAAAAATGCTTATTGTCTCAGAGATAGGGGACAGGAAGGGGAAGAGGGAGGAATTTTGAACTCAAATGTTTTTTTAATGTTGAAATTGTTTTTTTTTAATGCTATTGGAAAAAACAAAATATTATTAAAAGAGGAAAATTGCATTTTCTCAAAATAGAATGATTTGAGAAGAAATCCATTCCATAAAACTAAGTAGAACATATTTTTAAAACGATGATTTTATTTTATTTTTTCTCAATTGCATGTAAAAAGAATTTGTCACATTTTAAAATAATTTTTGAGTTCCAAATTTCCTCTCTCCTTGCTACCCCCCATGGAAATTTCATGTAAATTGCATATATAAAGTCTTGAAAAATTTTTTTTCCATGTTAGGCATGTTGCAAAAGAGAACAGAGGCTAATAACATGAATAATAATAATAATAATTATTATTATTATTATAAAGTAAGAAAAATGTATGCTTTGATTAGAAAGAGCAGTGACAAATCTTGTCTAACACCTAAACTGTCCCTTTCACATTTTATTTGGGAATTTGTCTTGTGATTTCAATTGTATAGAGATCTCTTGCCTCCCCTACCAGTGCATATGTGGAGATAAAAAACTTTGCTGTTACTTATCATCTCAGTTTCTTGAATATTAGAAACATATGGGTGAGAGATATTGAAGAAATATTAAGGTCACGTGACCAGTGTGTTGAAAGTGACACTTAAATCCAATTATTTCTGACTGAGTAGTTTTTACATATTTGCTTTGAGCACAGTAAACCTTTAGTAAATGTGTAGTATATGTAATTGTCAATCTATTGTCCAATGGTCTACTTCATTATCCCTGGAACTCTCCAGATCACAATACCCTTCCATAACCCCCACTCTGCTAAGTGTGTGCTTTACCTCTCTTAGAATATATGCTTCAGACATTTTTGTCTTTGAATTTGTAGTCTTAAGCTTTACTATGCTTTCATTTCATTTATTAATTCATTGAATAGAGTTTCAGATGCTATGGAAGGGATTCCTGGTAATATAGAAACTGAATCATTTGATTTCTGAGGTCCAACCCAATTCTGAAATTATAGCATTCTAATTAAAATTTGTACTTTGAAACTTCATAAGTTAAAATCACCACAGCTACGAAAAACTTTTCAAATCATTTAAAACAAAAAAGGTGTATTCTACCTGCCACATTAATAGGAAAATAAGTAGATTTCTCATTTCTCTATCTCTCTTTCATTTTCCATCTTTTTGTTAGTTTAAGAAACAATATAGAGCTAGCATTTGTGTTGAATTCCATTGTATAACATGGAACCTCATGTTTCCTTGTGATTTAATAGAGTTCCAATAATAAAAAAGCAGAGAGAGCAATATTTTGTCCTCTGCTGTAGTAAATACATAAATATTATGTATGCATAAGATATCTTGTGACATTTTCTTATAAAAATTGTCTTCATTTTTTGGTTCCCAAAATATCTGAAATTATCAGTGCATTTCATCCCTCTGCCATCACCCTTGACAACTCCTAAGATATCATTAATGGACATTATGTTTCAAGCTCAGATATTACCTTAGAAAACACTTCTTTATAATAACTTATTTTCTAATTATTTCCTTAAAATATGTGTTTTCCAAATATTTGCACATATATTAAAAATTAAAAAGGAGACAGTATGGTGTAGTGGATAAAAAACTGACCTTTGAGTCAGGAAGAAAATCACTTTTTCTTTCCCTATTCTAGTCAAGGCTAAACCTTTCTACCTTGCTAAGATCTACCTTGCTAAAAAGAATTGCTTCACAGGGTGTACTGTCTACTTGTGAAATCACATCTCTGTTTTTTTTTCCTTAATACATTAATTTTCTTTTTGTAAAACAACAAAGGAAGTATTTAGTCATCTTTCAGTGTTTATTATTTTTATCCTGGAATAGCACTCAAATCAACCTTTGTGGCTTATTCTTTCCATCGCTTTGCATATTACATTATACATTATTCATTTAAAAAAGTTTCTTCATTCCTTATTCTGGGAATGGGTGGAGAATACCAAGGGAATTAACTCTAGTCTCTGATTAGTAGGTAATGAAGAAAATGCTCTTTAAATTAAATACTATGTTTGTCTCAATATTATGTTGGAGAAATACTAAATAGCTTTTTGAATCTTAATATGGATTAATGAAGGGAGGTATTATTCTCAAGATGTACTGTCAAGATTAAAGCTAGTCAGAAGACCAACTTGCCATTGCCATGTTTGTCTGTATTAACAAACTCTTAAGTCTTTCGATCTGGCTTAGTTCAATTCATTTAAACATCAGAAAAAATAGTTTGACCTAAAGAGACCTAAGCTTGGTATCTGGGATTTAATGGTGTCCAGTTTGGCTTTGTTGTATGTATGCTTTTTGTTTACATTGCCATAGTCATCGTGTATTTTATTTTCCTGGTTCTGTTTACTTCACTCTGAATCAGTCCATGTAAATCAAGTCATGTTTTCCTGAATTTTTTGTCATTGTTTAGAGTACATTAATATAATATTACATTCATTTGCCAGTGTTTGTTCGGCAATACTCCAATTGATGAGTATGCACTTTGTTTCTAGTACTTTGGTACTACAAGTGTTGTTATCGATATTTTGGCATATTGTGTGACCCCTTTGTCCTTGATCTAGTTAGTGTAGAAGTGTATGGTTTCTTGGTGTAAGGGAATTAAGAGCTTTATAATTTTTATAAAATTATTATTTAATAATTCATAATATTCCAAATTCTTGGACCATACTTTCACCAGCAGGGTGTTCATGTGCCTTTCTTCCTGGCAACATTAACAGTTTTAGTTTTGCGTTGTGTTCACTGATTTGCTGCATGTGAGGTGAAATCCCAGAGTTGTTTTAATTCACATTAAATATAATATATATATATATAATTCACGTTAAATATATGTATGTATGTGTATAAATATATATATACATTTATTTAAATATAGAATTCATTTATATATAATATACATATATACACATACACACATACACACATATACACATACACATACACATACACATATACATATACATATACATATACATATATGTGTGTGTGTGTATATATATAAATTAGCAATTTGGAGCAGTCTTTTGTAGGGTTCTTGAAATTCTTGTTCCTTTTATCCTTACCAAGAGTCTGAAGAGCCTTCAGAGATTTTGGTCTAGATTATTAGAAAAACTAAAGTTTATGTCTCTGAAGAAAATAGTCACTGATGCATTACAGCTTTTCATTGACAAGGCTATAGATTCACAAGTGATAGGTGAAATTCATTTGAATGTTTGAAAGCAATTATAAGCGGTTTAGACTCCTTAGATCTTCTTTGGAGTTTGCCTTCTTTTAATCTCTCAGGTACTTTAAGGAGTCATTTTGTCTACAAGTGATTTGGTTTGGCAAAGTTATTTTGAGAAATCATGGATAAGGTATTGCTGATCTTTGAAAGTGTTCATATAGAATCCTGGTTAAAAAGGAAAGTTAGTGCAAAAAAAATAAAATGATTGAAATCATATGTATATATACATATATGTATGCATATGTACAAACAATTTTTCAAAGTATATCTATGCACATATGCATGTATCCAGCTATGCATAGATATACTATATAAAAAGTACACATATTTATAGATACTATAGTATGCATATAGTATATATATAAGTAGATATATATATCTATATATGCTATATAAATGTAAACTATTCATAAATATACATATACACCCATATTCTAATGGTTCTGTGTTCTAATATGGGTACTTCCTCTAGTGATGCATAAAGCATCCACTTTTGTATATTCTGTGTAACTCCTGTCTATATCTTCTCATAGTAAATCCACCAAAGAACTTCACCCATCTTATTCCATAGCTATTTTAAAATTCAGACATTAAAATAACAGGATGATATATTTGACATAGATAAACAAGAAACAAATATATATGTGTATATATATTTGTATTTATAGCAGGTAAGATTTATCACCTTCAAACTGCTTATTTTCATTAGATTCTTCAACCTCAAAAATAAAAGACTTTTCATATCTAATGAGATGTTGCAATCCTTGAGACTATGAAAAAAAAAGATCAAATTAATGAGTGCTGATTATGTTTGGGCATAAAATGAGGTAAAAGTAAAGGTTTTTCTCTAGTTTTCTTTATGTTTTTTTGGGTAGTAGTTGTCTATTCATTATTTCTCCCTCCCAATATAAGACTGACTTTTCCCCCCAAAGTCATTCATCTCTTTGATAAAACCCTTTATGCTGCCCATCCTCCATAATTCCTGATTTCTAATTAGATGTACCTTCACCAGGCCCTTGTTCACTGCACTGTTGCCCTTTGGGACTATTCAGTTCTTTAGAGAGTCTGTGGTATTCCATGACTTATAGCCATGTAACTTCACTGGAAGAATAATAGTATTCAATAAATGGGTTTGTAAGACATAAGGCTATTCAAATAACCATGTCCTAAAAGTAATCCACCCCTCTTTGCTTCTACTGTTCCTTTCTAGGCTCAATTTGCTATTTATTTTCTTTGTGTCCTTTCAAGATAAATATACTGATAGATAATATGACAGCCTAATTCTGTGTCTTTATGCATGTATATATGTGTATGTATATGTGCATGTGTGTTTGTATATGTGTGTATATGTGTGTGTATGGAGACAGATATATAATTTATATGGCACCTGCGTCCAGACAACCCCATAGATTTTGTTTTATTATTATCCCCATTTTATAAATAAAATGTCTGAGGCTCAAAGAAGTCAAGATAAAGTCAAGATAAAGACATTGATATATAAAAATTAGAGCTTATATTCCACCCCAAATAGTCTGACTCTGTGTGTATATGTATGTACAAAGCACAGTGGAGAAATGAATGATGGGCTGGAAGCTGCAACATAATAAATACAAGAAATTATGAAGTATACAGTATTAATATCTCTACATACAACATACATATATGACACAGCAAGACACAAAAGTATATATGTGTATATACATATGTATATATTGTGATGATGTACATGTGTATATCTTGTGTATTGCATAATAACTTATATACATATACTGTACATTGCATAATACATTGTGTGTATATGTTGCATATTGTATAATATATTGCATACACACGTATGTAATATGTACATGTTTTGTCTATGTTCTGATAAAAGATTAAATATAATTGCTAAAGATACTAGAGATGTAAATATAATTGCAGAGTCACTTTTATGATCTTAAAAAAAAAGGCTAAGGGATCCTGAGAAATGTTATGGGATTAGAGATGGAACAATGTCCCAGTTTTCAAAAATGCTTAGTTTCTTCAAAACATAGGTAAGGGAGTGTGAGTTTTATTTTTTTTAAGTGGGCCATTTGCCTTTGTTAACAATGAATTGAATGTCATTAGCCAATTTTCAAGTCATTATGGCTACTCTGTAATTTGTGTAATGAACACACAAATAAAGAATTTCTTTTTGTAGATATTAATTTGTTTTTTCCCTACTATTATCAATATTAATTTCCATAAAATTTTGAGTTCCAAATTTTTCTGTTTCCCTGTGTCCCCTCTCCCTCCCCAAGACAATAAGCAGTCTGACATAGGTTATACATATACAATCATGTTAGACATATGTCTGCATTAGTTATGGTGTGGAAAAAAATCAGAACAAAAGAGGGAAAATCGCAAGAAAGAATAAGCAACAAATAAACAAAACCAAGAGAAAGTGGTATGCAACTGCATTCACATTCTATAACTCTTTCTCTGAATATGGATATCATTTTCCATCATAAGTCTTTTAGAATTGTCTTAGATCATTATATTGCTATGAAGAGCTATGTCTGTCATAATTGATTATTGCAAAATGTTGCTGTTACTGTGTAAAATGTTATTTGGGTTCTGCTCAGTTTGCTCAGCATCAGTTCATGTAAGTCCTTCCAGATTTTTTTTTGAAATCTCCTGCACATCATTTCTTACAGCACAATAGTATTCCATTACATTCATATACCACAACTTGTTTATCCATTCCACAGTTGATGGGCAATCCCTTGATTTCCAATTTTTTGCCGCCACAAAAAAAGCTGAATACATGTAGGTCCTTTCCCTTTTTCATGAACTCTTTAGAATATAGACATAGTAGTGGTTTTTCTGAGTCAAATGGTATACACAGCTTTATAGCCCTTTGGGCACAGGTTCAAATTGCTCTCCAGAATGGTTGGATCAGTTCATAACTCTATCAACAATACATTAGTGTCCCAAGTTGATGATTTTGGTTCTTGACAAAAATCTCAATTCTATTAGTAAATATGTTCTTTAGGGAAAGAGAAGAGGTGGTCACTGTGGGCTTTCATGGGTTCATCAAGACTGGCTCATTCCAGAACAACCTTATTTTTATTTTCTGACAGTGTTATTAGAGTGACAGATCAGAAGAATGTCATAGACATATGTCAAGAAGAACTTTGACAAAAATCTAACATGTGAATTTTGTGGATAAAATAGAGATGGGCAGTCAGATCATAGTTCAGATAGAAACATTTAGAACTGACTGAATGGCTTCTGTGAATCTCCACATACTGCCAACATTCATCATAAAGATAAATAGTTCACTGATTGTGCTTTACTTAACTATTTTCTTCTCACATCTTTGCAAAGACTATCCAATGAGTAAATGGAAGAGTTTAGTGCATCACTGTCTGCCATGAAAGGTAACAAAATCACATCCTTGTGAAATAAAAAAGCCTTGTAAAATGTGTTTGTTGCATTCTAGATATTATGCCAAGCAAGAAGAAACAACACAGTACTTTCCACATGGAAGCATAAAATGTAAGAGACAGTAATGGAGGGGATAGTAAATATCACTGATGATTTATCTGTTTAATATAAATGAAACATTTAGCTGAAGCATGAGATATTTTCCTTAAAATTTAATAAGCATAATATCTCACAAGTCTCTAATACTTTAAGTGTGAACAAAATATCTTTCACAGCACAGAAGTGAAAAAAACTGAGCTGAAGACATATATATGTATGTATACACACACGTATATACACATGCATATACAGAAACACCCACATATATGGATCTAAAAATCTTTAGAGTGTAGATAGATATATAGATAGATAGATAGATATAGAAAGAAAGAGAGAGAGAGAGAAAGAAAGAAAGAAAGAAAGAAAGAAAGAAAGAAAGAAAGAAAGAAAGAAAGAAAAGAAGTAAGGAAGGAAGGAAGAAAAAGAAGGAAGGAAGGAAGGAAGGAAGGAAGGAAGAAAAAGATGACAAATTCTTCATTTTTGCTATACTCCTAGTTAAGGTTTACCTCCCTGTCTTGATTATGTTTACTATGTCTCACTGCTAAGCCTCATTTCTCTTGGTGATGTTAGACTATTAAATCAGGGGATATAGACATACAACATATTGATTTCAATGAGGCTTTTGTAAAAAAAAAATCTCATTCTTTCAACTTTGTGGTAACAAAATAGAGCCTTTCCTTATGTTTGCACGGTTTTCATTTTACATTTACCCTAATTTTCTTCTTCTTGAAACAATCTAAACATTTAGTCACAACCACAAAAACACCAACAACAATGAAAACAAAATATAAAAAATAAAGATGACCAGAATTTATTGTTTCTTTTTTATATTTGAGTTCTTGGACATCTTCTACTAGCATAATACAATTTCAGAAAACCAAAAAAGAAAAAAATATAATAATTGTTTAACCTTGTTTTTAGTTTCTGAGACTTGCTCACTCTATGATCCTGGACAGAACACTCTAGGTGAGCAAGAAACTCTCAGTGCACCAGGCAAATCTATAAGTTACAGAGAAGGTGTCAGCTTCAGTTGGTAGAGAAAGTTGTCTCATTTAAGACTTACCTTATACCAGTGAAATCTCAAGTCTACTCTTTCCATCTCTTAATTTGACTTTTAGGTTGTGGGGTTTGAGGAGGGAAATACTTTTTGTTGAGGACATTTGTAGTATCGATATATCTACCCCTAGGCTTCACTTGGCTAGTTACTCCCACAAGTTTAGTGTTGGTTAAATGACCAGACAGATGACATTCTTTCTTTCCATTGGAGGGAGAGAATCATAGATCTTTGGGATTGTAAGGGATGCCCCACCATGCCTTCACATAGAAGACCTAACTAATTATGTGTTAACTTGAACTGATCTCAGACATTATACCTGGACTTGAACACAGATCCCTGAGAATAGGTCCTTCACTCTCCTTTCAGTCCTCTAGTGAAGGTACCTTTGCTTTTAGTCCTCCAGTGATGGTAACATGACTATCTCACAAGACAATTCATTTCATTTTTGAGCATCTCTTATTCATAGGCAATTACTCCTTATCTGTGAACTCATTGTTCCTAGTTGTGATTTCTGGGGCTTTACAAGAACAAGTATAATCTAAATCCTTTCTTTGTGAAGATAAACATCCTCAATCCTTCCCGAACTCATAAGGCAGAGTTTTGAGTCCCTTCATCATCCTTGGCACCTTCTTCTGGGCAAAATGACATACAGAAACAGCTTCATTAAAATAAATATTTGTTTCTTTAATGAGTTTGACTTGCATAGTTAACCTACTAAGGAAATCCACAGAAACAATTTGGGAATTCCCCATTTCCCCTAAGATATGAAATTTTATAACTTTGTGGCCTATGCTGTATTACTCTTTCCTTCCTTTTATTTGTTAGTTTTCTTCCTTTCGAAATTTAGAGAGAAATCACAATGGACTCACGAAATATAAAGGCAGACATCTGGTCACTGAGATCACTGTTGAACCCTCTCATTTTTCAGATGAAGCAGTTGAAACAGTGAGGATAGACTTTCCTGGGGTCACACAACATGTAAAGTGATGTTACACAAGTAACTCTATAGATAAGACAATAATGTTTCTTGGTTTATTACTGAAATGTATTATTAACTGTGATTTGCCTTAGCCTCCCATGGGAAATCTTTTGGGGGAAGTTGGTAAGATATGTAGCAAAGCTTAGAGTTGTCCTATTTCTGATCATCAATTCACTTCTGGAAATCTGTCTTTCTGGTCAGAAATTTATGTATCTTCCAGGAACTGCACTCAATGGCCTCTCATGTTCCTTATAACTTTGGTGGTCTATGATTTTAATCCTGTAATTCTTCTTGATTGAATTTTGAAAATAGAACTCAAACTACAGAAACATGAGGAAGACTCATGATAGAAGTTATAGTATCATTACTATTCACATCCTTATTTGAGAAATTTTCATACCTTTCTTGTTAAGGCCACTAGTTTATAGAGTAAGAAGTCTTGTGCCCCTGAAGATGACTCATTAGGTGCAGCTGACATTTGGTAAGTTTTAGATTTCTAATAATGTTTTCTGATTACTCATCTTTCTAAGCCTGTCTGAAGCTGAGACTAGCAGTTTCTATCTTAAGGGGAAATGGTATTTCCTATTTATTCTGCTCAGGAAATGCCCCACTAAGTATTTAGGGTCATAGGAACACAGTTCTAGAACTGGAGAAGACCTCAGAGGCTGTCTAGTCAAACAAATGAGAATACTTATTATCCCTCTTTCCAAGGTCACACAGGTAGAAAGTATCAAAAGTGGGGTTTGAACCCTAAGTCTTCTGACTCCAAAGCCAGTGAGCTTTTTGATTATATGGTTGTATCAAGTATATATATTCGAAAGCTCAAAGCATCATGTTACACAACTGTGGAATTAGTACTGTGGTTTATATGGGCTTCATAAAATGTTTTCCCAGCCCTCTGAAAGAGTTAGGATTGTGGCCAGATATAATGAACTCAAAGAGCACAAGGATTTTGGCTCACAGAGGAAAAAGAAAGTAGAAGATTTCAGTTTGTGTTTTAACAGCTTGGAACTGCTCCCAGTATCTCTACCTCTACCTCCAAACACTCATCATTTAGAATATTGATACATCATTGAATTTCCACAGAACCTTTCATCCAACAACAATATTTCCATCCACTCTGAACTACCTTTCCACATTTGTAAGTTTTTTATGAGCATAATTATTATTGTGCAGTACAGTAGCCAAGTTATAAAACAGTAGCCAGTTCACCTGTAAATCTTTGTTTGATCAATGCCTATCCACCTTGGCCAGCTCATTGACTGGCCTAGTTCTCAGATGCCTTACTTTGAACGTCAGTAAAAGAAAACTCATGTTTAACACAATTGCCTGGAGCCCCCAAGGTCTGATTATCTGCAGAGATGAATGTGCAGCTTGAATCTAACTTCTCTGCCATGTGATCTAAAGGAGTGGGGAAATGAGGAAATAGGGCCTAAGAGAATGGAGTAGAGGGTGTCAGGGAGAGCAGAATTTCCTAGTTACCTTGGAAGAAACACAGATCAAGATGAATTTCATGGCTCATCATAACAGATATCACACATTATATCTATGAAATGTATCCATCTAAGTAAAATTAAGAGATGTTGAACCTATAGATTGTTCCCCCCACACACACAAAAAAAATTCTCCATTGGATTTTCAATAGAGTACTCAAGTATTTTTTTTTCTTTTTGAGGCAATTGGTCTTAAGTGACTTATCCAGGGTTATACATCTTGTAAGAGACTGAGGCAGGATATACACTCAGATCTTCCTGACTCCATGGCAGGTGGTCTATCTTCTGTGCCACTTAGTTATCCCTCTAAGTATTTTCAAATGTTTTCTTTCTTGGTTTTTTTTTTTTGTTCTTCTCTTCCCCCCCGCCCCAACTCAATGTTGCTGACTATCAACCTTGGCATCCCAGGAATTAGAAATGAAACTTGATCAACATTGAAAGACAAAATAAGTTTATAGGCTAGCTCAGAAAAGAAAGGAAGAGAAAACAAATAATTTTAAAAACCCAAGCAAATATGCCCTCAATTCTTCAAAGAGTATTTTTGTATTATTGAGTTTTCAGTAGCCCAAGAAGACTACTCATTGTTTCAGTCAAAACAGAAATGCTTGAAAATACTAACAAAAATAAATTAAAGATGAGAAGACTGTTGAGTTGTTAAAAAAAAAGAGCTGGGGGGAGTCACAAAAACTTGGGTTTAAATTCTGTCTCTGTCACATGCTGACTGCATAATTTTGTATGTTACTTAACTTCTCAATGTTCCAGGTCCCTCTCTCCAACTAAAAATGCAAATGTAGCATTGCTAATTTGCATTAGTGAGAGGATTCTCCTCACTAGATATTTCCTACACCAATAAAAGCGCAAGTTGTTTTGTTTTTTTAAATGGGCATAGTGGCATAGGCTGGTAATCTCTGCTGCTGAGTAGTCTGAGGTGAGTAGAACTCTTTGGTTTCAGAGTTCTCAGTTGGAGTAGAGTGTCTGCACTAAGCCCAATTGTAATAGAGTGATTCCCATTCCTCCAAGGATGGATCAACTAACTCAGGTTCAAAATGGAACAACTCAGAGCTCCCATGCCAATCAGTAGAAGTACTGGGTGGGTGAGTGACAGTGGGTGATGAGTACTTCCAGCCTGGTTGAGGTACTTAGACTTGTTTTTAAAAGTCTGCATTTTAGTTTAACAAATCTTACTTGAAAATTATGCATTATTATGAGTTGAAGGTTATGTCTTATTTTTTTTCTAACCAACTTAGAGAGATTATTCTGATATAAAATAGGCTTCCACCAACTAAAAGGATCTATGGAGTATGGTGAGAACCTAGTCTAATATCTGATGGCTTATAAAAATGTCCCACAATAAACTCAATTGTGTAGGACATGAAATTTTATACATTTGCAAAGCATTGTAATATATTTATTTATTATGTAATTTATTATGGAGAAGGAGTCATGTGGCAAAATGATAAAATGTATGTTCTTGACTGTCAGTGTACAGGTTTGAGATGTTTTTAATGGATCATAAAGACCTTAATAGATAATAAAAAAAGAAAGGTTGTTGGAACTTGAGAATCAGACAAAATGAAATTAATTATTATATGTTTAATGTCTTTGATTTTAATTAAGTCCTTTATTATGGAAAGTGTAGGGGAAGATAACTGTCTTATATTATTCGACTTTTTGTCAAAGATTCAGAGAACAAATGTAATGGATGTAGTTTAAAAAATTTTTTTTGATGATATTCCTGTCCCTACTAAACCCCTGTCAACTTAGTTAAAGGGGCAGTACCCTCCTCAGACTTCTTACAGACCTTTAGTCAGACCTATCTTTTATACTTATTACAGTCTCCCATATTATCACAATTATTTGAGGATATGCCTTTTTCTCTCTATTCGATTAAAATCTCCTTTAAAACTGCATCTAAGTTATAATTATCTTTACCAATGGTTAACACAGTGCTTTGAACCTAATTGACATAGGGACCATAGATCTAAAGCTAAAAGGAACCTTAAGAAACCATCTAGACTGTTTTTTTTATTTTATAAATGAAGAAAGTGAGACTCAAGGAGGTTAAATAACATGCCTAAAGACACGTAAATAGTCCATTTCAGAGTAGGCTTTGAACCCAGGTCTTCTGACTCTAGGACCAGCTCTCCTTCAACTGTATTAAACTGCATCAAATTGGCCATTATAGAATACAAGGAAGAAATGTGACAGATCGAGCCAGTAATAAATAAAGAAAAATCAACTAGGTCCAGTGCCTGGACACACCAGACACAATAAAGGTTTAGTTCTTTGTTAAGGGCTCTAGAGCTAGGCACCATGCTGATTGAATGAAAAGGGTGGAATGGCCCCATTCACCATGACCTGATGATGTTTCCTTTTTCAGTCACATCTAACTCTTTCTCACCTCATTTGGGGTTTTCTTGGCAAAGATACTAGAAGGGTTTGTCGTTTCCTTCTCCATTTCATTTTACAGATGAAGAAACTGAGGCAAATATGGATAAGTGACTTGTCCAGGGTCACACAACTAGTAAGTGTCTGAGGCCAGATTTAAACTTAGAGATATGAGTCTTCCCAACTACAGGGCCAGCACTTGACCCCTTGTGCCATCTAGCTGCCCCTTACCATGACCAAGACATCACACAATGGTAATGATAACAATAGGTAGCGTTTAGCTAGCATTTTAAGATTTGCAAAATGCTTTATATATTTTCTCTTATTTGAGCCTCACAACACCCCTATGAGGTAGATGCTATTATTGTCCCCATTTTGGGGGTGAGGAAACTGAATCTGACAGGGTTATTTGAAGAAATATCTGAGTCAGGATTTGAACCTCAGGTCTTCTTGACTCTATATCTATCAGTACTCTATTCACTATGTCACTTAGCTGCCTAGCCCATAGCAATGCCTTCATTACTCTTTGTGAAATTAGTCCTTTATCTGGGACTGAGTTGGAGAGCTGGGTCAAGACAAAAAGCTGGACAAGAGTTTATTAAGATTCTGGGCATTTATTCATGATGTTTTTGGTTGTTGTTGTTGTTGCTTTTTGGAGGGGGAAGGCAGGGCAATTGGGTTTAAGTAACTTGCCCAAGGTCACATGGCTAGTTTTTGTGTTAAGTGTCTGATGCCAGATTTGAACTCAGGTCCTCCTGACTCCAAGGCCAGTTCTCTATTCACTGCGCCACCTGACTGCCCCGTGATTTTTTTTTAATGAAGTTTAAGCCCAAGGATAGAGAAAGGAGATGAAACTGGCATATAGATTGTTGAAAGTCATGGATCTCATAGATCTGTGGAAGACACATTGGAAATCACCTAATTTAATCCCTCTAGTCTCACTTTACAGTTGAAGAAACCAGATATTTATTCAGGGGTAAGTCTTAAATAACCCAGGTAGCAAGTAGGATAATTAGGATTTGAATTCAAGTCCTTTGGCACCAAATCTAATACTATTTGTTCTTTCAAAGTGGCAGCCTAACATGAAGAATCCTTAAAATATTTACTTTAACTTTGGTCGAATGATTTAAAGGAAGCAAGGGCAGGGGGAACTAAGTACAAATGGACATTGTGGACTTTAGTCTCTAGGACTCATTTTTAAATACATGGAAATCCAAATGGAAATTAAGTAGCATAGGCAGCTTCATGTAATGTATCCATTGCAGAATCAGACATAGAAAACATTTTTTTTTCCTAAGTTCTGGCATTCCTACTGTCTTTCTGAAGTATGGAGAGCTGGACTTATTATGTTCCTAATCTAGAATGAAATGTTGAGTTTCTCAAATCAGTGCTTAGACTAGTTCATTTTCAGCAGAGATTTAATTTCCCAGGGCTGGAGAGCTCCTAAGAGAAATTGATTATCTGCAAGGCAAATGTTTTCTTTTAAGAAAAGAAGCTTGAATACTTCATTGCCAGGATCAGAGAAGAGGTAGACAAAAATCTCCAAATTCTCCTTTCTGAATTATATCGAAGGAAGGCTTACCATAAATCTTTGGGGATAATGAAAGGGAAAGCAGTTGAGGTCAACAATTTGTGAATTTAAAAAAGAGAAAAAGTTCAAAGGAATGTAAAATTCTCTAGTATCCGAGTTATTTACAGTTTCTTACCAAGCTTATGTCTTCCACTTCAAAGATGATTGGTTTAGTTGAAATGTTATCCACCCGGGAAAGCTGGGCTTAACCCTCCTGTCAGATTCAAGGGAGTATGGAGATTAACTTCTTGTCCAAGTTATAGAGTACAAGGAGGCCATGAGCTGTAGTCAAAACATAGCTACACAGAAGTTGTTAGATTCTTTATCTTGTCAATGCAATCATATTTTTCTCTGGCATGTGATTTCTCTTTTACTTCTGGAGGATTACTCAGAAAATCTGGGTAAATTGTAATTTTGGCACTATGGATTGATATAAACAGTTATGGTATTTTGGCAGTCAGAATCATGGCAAGTATATTACTAATAGCTTGGCTTGTGAGTCTTCCATAGGTTTGGCTTGGAGCATGGCCTGTTTCTGTCTTCTTGTTTGAACTGAATAGTGAATTGGCTTTCTGGGAAATGATATTGAAACATTCCAATCTCCATTATGAAATCCTCCTAAAGCAGAATCCAACACTCAGTGTGATATTACAGGCTAGAATATTTGTAAAATCCTAAACATCTTTATTTGTGTAAGACTATTCTCTCCCCCTCCCACTGCTCCTTCCAATTAAGCAATTTAAAAAGACAACGAAAACACTCTTAACAAAAATGCATCATCCAGTGAAACAAATTCCCACTTTGTCCATGTTCAAAAACGTTTGTCTTATTCTGCATTTTGAAATAGTTTATCACATCTCTGGCCTGAGTGGCGGAGGGAATATTACATCTTTGCTCTTTTTAATTAATGGATTATCACTGCGTTGATCAGAATTCTAAAGTCTTTCAAAGTTATTTCTCTTTATAATGTAAACTACATGACTTTGTTTTAATTTGTTCTTCATATTCCTTAGATTTGAATAGCTGATCCCACTAGATTCCAGGTTCTCTGATGCTATAGCTAATGCTTTTTCTACTGTCCAAGCTTCTTCTCCAAGGTAATAGGGAATCAAAAGCTGTAAAAGTGATTAATCCCTTTATAAAAGCTAATGTAGCCAATTATTGGGCAGCTTAGTGGCACAAAATATCAAATATTCACCTTAGATTCAACAAGACTTGAGGTTAAACCTGGCCTTGGATACATACTAGCTCTGAGTGAGTCACTTGACCTCTCTCTGCCTCAGTTTTGCCAGTTGTAAAATGGGGATAATCATAGTACCTATTTTTCATATTTGATATGAATATGAAATGAGGTATTTCTAGAGTGCTATACAAATAGGAGGTATTATAATTAGCTAATGTTTTTAGACAATGAAATTAAAAAGTAACAGTCTATCTAGGTTACTATGTTCCTTCCAAATGGTCTTTAGCTTTAGCTGGTTTGGACCATGTAATGTTTTTTTGCCAGTATCCTTCTAGAAGCCGATTGTGAATGTGTCAGGGTCACAATACCCAATGTACCCAATGTACCCAATACAAAATACCTACGAATGAACAATTTTGCACCACTTGATCATTTTCAAGCTTCTGAAATGAACTTGACTTGTCAGTAAATTTCTAAGGCTTTAATACCGGCACACATAGAAGCCCCAAGCTAAGATACTGTCAATTGCTGCACTTTATTGAGTTTCATGCCTGTTGCCTAAAATAAACCTGTCTCCTGGAAAGTCAAGCCACCCACGCCAAAGATGCAGTGATAGAGGTACTTGCTGGGCAAGGATACCCAGTTACAAGGACCCACTGGCTTCTGTCAAGTATTTTTCTTCTGATTTTTTTTAACGTACAGTTATTCCATCTGGTACAATGTTGTTTAGATGGGTAAGGTAAAGGCAAGTTTATTCTTAGTCATCAAGCAAAATGAGAGCCTTGTCTGGTGTATATAGGTGAGTGTTTGGCTAATGTTAGAGCCTTCCCTTCAGGTGTGTCCACCATCATTAGAATGAAAATGACTTCAACGAGCCGTGCCGAGTACTGGTCTGTATGTCAATATGTTAACTTTCTTCCTTTTAGAAAGCACTCTGGTCTCATGGTTCAGGCCCCAAATGATAGAACCACAATGACTGGAACTGTGTCTTTTAGAGTGGGTCATCTGTTTATTTTTTCTTCCTGTTATTTACTCAGGTCCTTGTAGCAATGAATGACACATACAGTGGTATGGATATTGAAATCTGTAAGCTTTGGAAATCACCAAGCACTCTCAGCAAAAATGGAAATTAATTTTCAAATGTTATTTTATGCAAGAATATTCAAAGATCAAGTGAATGAAAAATGTCCTTGGACTTCTTGCAAGGATGTGGGGATAGAATTCTAGGGTGAAGAAAGAGGAGAAAGAGGAGAAGGAGGGGGAGGAGGAGAAATAATACCTGGCATTTATATAAAGCTTTAAGTTTTCAAAACACTCTCCAAATATTTTTATCATAATAAAACTTTATGAGGCAGGTACTATTAATATTCTCATATTGGGGATGAGAAAACTAATGCAGACAAAAGTTAAGTGACTTTCCAGGATCACTCACCTAATAAGTGTCTGAGAAGAAACTGCTTTTTTGGAGGGAGGAGGGAAGGTAGGGCAGTGGGGGGTAAGTGACTTGCCCAAGGTCACATGGCTAGTTTTTGTGTTGAGTGAGGCTGGATTTGAACTCAGGTCCTCCTGACTCCAGGGTTGGTGCTCTATTCACTGTGCCACCTAGCTGCCCCTCTGAACTGAAATTGAACTCAAGCCTCCTTTATTTTAAGTATAGCATTCTAGCCACTCCACTGGTCAGCTGCCTAAAATCTGTGGCTACTTCAGAGACCATCTAGCCCAATCCCTTTATTTTACAGATAAGGCAACTGAATCCAAAGGTGCATTGATAACTCACATAAGGTGACATAAGTGGCAGGCGTCTGAAATGGGATTTGAACCCAGGTTCTCTGACTTCAGAGCCAGTGCTCTTTGTTGAAAACCACACTACCTGAGTTTTCTCATTTGATCCTTGAGGTAGGGGCAGTAATCTCCCTGCCTCTTTACAAATAAGAAAAATTGAGACAAACAAAGGTTCAGTGACTTGCCCAGGGTCATACCTCAAGTAAGTGTCTGAGGCCAAATTTAAGCTTAGGTCTTCCTGACTACAAACCTATAGCACTCTATGCATTTCACTATCCACTTCCCAATGGTAGTAATGTGGCATTAATACAAGAATATACTGTAAAGATCACATAGACCTATCCTTTCATTTTAATGATGCATGGGGGCATGGGAACCTAAGTCACTTATCCCATATAGTGGAAATTCAGGTAGAATTTAATTTTCTTCAATCCTATCAGGAGTTATTTGATTAAAGAAAGGTATAATTTGATATTATAAGTTTTAACTTGCAGAATATGACTTGAGATACAAATATTCACTAGTTAGTGCCCAAGGGACACAGCAAAGTAAATATATACCACCTTTATCTCTGTGTCTCCCACATTCTTTTTCCAGTATTGCCAAGATATCCATGCTCTGATAACTTCTCTTCTTATCTCCACATAGCTCCATCTCACTTCCCATTTCTCTCACAGAGGTACTATTTTTTGAAACCAGTATATCTATCTATCTATCTATCTATCTATCTATCTATCTATCTATCTATCTATCCATCTATCTATGTATCTATCTATCTATCTATGTATCTATCTATCCATCTATGTATCTATCTATGTATCTATGTATCTATCTATCTATATCTATATATACACACATATGTATTTATATGTATGTATGTATGTGTATACACACATATATATTTATTCATTTATGCTTTTGTTTGTGTATTTATTTAGTTATACACTCACACACATATTCCCCTTGAAAACAGGCTGCCTCACTATCCAAATATTTGCTCAAACAGGCTGCCTATGATCATAGTTGATCTATTTCTATGAAGGACATTTACTTATACTTCTAGCAGGTGGACACTTGAAATTTCCAGCAATATTTATATCACCATATATTCTGCAATCTGTTGTATCTAAATCCGGCAGCATCCCATTGGCCAGAGCTTACAATAGCCAGGATTGTGCATTGCTGACTCTAATATTGTAACCCAAGAAACAACATCCGGTATCCTGCTTGGTTTCAGGGGCCACCTGACATTAAGTGATTATTAAAATCCAAGTGTATTGACTCTGGTCTGTCACTGAAATAATCCTGTTTACATTTTGGGAAGGCTACACATTACACTTTAGGAACATTGTGTATGTCGTGGTTCTTTTTTGTATCACAAAATGTGAAAGTTGGAAAGGACCACCTGAGACTGATATCTCAAACTTACATAGTGCTTTAAGGATTTGCAAAATGCTTCATAAATATTATGTAATTTTATCCTTAAAACAACCTGGGGGCTGAGGAATAGGTGCTATTATTATTCACATTTTACAGATAAGGAAACTGAGGCAGACAAAGGTTAAATGAGTTGCTCAGTGTCACAAGGTAATAAATTTCTGAGGCTGGATTTAAACTCAGGTCTTTCTGACTCCAAGTCAAAAGTAAGGGTCCTTCCTATACAATCTTCAAATGGATATCCAGCCTTTACTCAAAGATTCATGAAGAAAAACCCATTTCCTCTCTGAACAACTTACCCTGCCCTTAGATATATCCAAGTGTTAGAAAGTTTATCTTGTTTTGTTTTTTCACCTTTCACACAGTCAAAATCTCCCTCTTGGCAATGTCTACCCATTGCTCCTGATTCTGTCCTTTGGGGCCAAGCAGAATAAATCTAATGCTTCTTCCTGTATCTCCCCTGTCCTCCCCCTATGGGCACTTTGCAGTTGTTAGATATCCCCTTTAAAATGGAACACCTAGAACTGATTACAATACTTCAAATATGGTCCAACTACAGCTGAGTACAGCATGACTGTCATGTCCCTGGTTAGAGACATAATGCCTTTCTCATTCTTTGAAAAGTAATGATTAAATGTGTACATATATTTTATATTTATTTTATATACTATATAATTATATGTGTATGCATATACATTTAAGGCTTATAATTTCATCATAGTTCCAAGTTCTAAATTGTTCCTTCAACAACAATATCTCTGAGCACTTTGGGACTGAACTATAATCATTTAATATCCCCTAACTAAAGACCTTAAAAAGCAAATTAGTTAATTTTCATATCAAATGATCCCATATGTTAATTATGTCAGTGGGTCAAAGTCAATTTTTTAAATGCGCATTCACATAAAAACTTAACTATGCATTGCAAAGACAATAAAAAAAGACTAAATTCTAATCCCATAAATAAGTAATATCCTTTTCGCAGAAATCAGTACAAAGATCTTTACAAGGAGATTTTCATGGGTGGATGTTTATCCCATTGATTCTTTCAAGTCATAAGTATATCAGTTACCTTCAAGAGAAAGCATTCAGTGCTCCCAGAAAACTCTACGACTTTACATGTCATAAGAGTTAACAGTTACCAATCTTCATTGTTACTGAGAATTTCTCTTCCCTGTCCCTCCCCTTTTCATTAGCTTCCATGATTTTAATCCTGATCTCTATACAAGTATCCCTAATCTCTCCATGAGCTTTAGTAGCAGATGACCAATTGCCCATTGGAAGTTTCAAGCTAAATATCTTAGAAAAATCTCAAACTTCTTCATGTCTAAAACTTAACTCATTGTCTTTCTCCCTCAACTCTCTCTTTCAAAACTTCTCCTTTCTCTTGTTGGCATCATCACCTGTGTATTATTCTTTAGTCCTCACTTCTTGTCCTCACATACCTAAAACTAGTTACCAAATCATTCTGTTTGCCCTCTGCCCTCAACACCCTTCTCATTCAACAACCCCTTCTCTCCACTCACACAGATATCACCTAGATTATGGCAACAGCCTTCTTATTTCGTCTCTCTTTCAAATCTCTCACCATTCCAGTCCATCCCACCAATTGTGTTAAAAGGGCACCTCTCATCATGTTATTCCAATATTCAGTAAACTCCGGTGATTCCTAATTGCCTCTAGGAAAAAAAAAATTCTGCATGAAACCTTGGACTCAGATTTTGATTAACATCATATAAGTAAAAAAAAAATATATGCTCTTCTGCACAGTAAAGTAGACTCACAATGCAAAGTTATATAGTGATAAATAACTTTTCCCTTGAGAAAAGAAAAGAAAAATAACCTTTTTATAAGACCTGACATCCATGATCCCAATACTTAACTGATCATCATATGAACTTTGACCTGCTTCATTTTTACCCTGAGCCAGTTTGCCACTCCCTGACCATATTAACACTAAATTTAATATGGCCCTCAGGTCTGCATGCTCCATATTAATTCAGAACTCCAAGCCCAAGAGATCTGCCAGCCTTAGTCTCCCAGTTTGCTGACTTTCTTGTGTGTCCTCTCATGTCAAACTCTATTTAGCTTTTATACCCTTTCCCAAACCAACTGCAACCTTTCTTTCCAGCCTCATTGTTCATGATTCTCCCTTCTATCCTCCATGTTCTTTTCTCTGACATTCACACAGGACACAGTGTCTGTGCTCCCTTTGCCTTCTGCTGGTCACCTCTTATGTCTGAACTCTTCTGCCTTATGGCATCTTCCTCTTCTTCCAAGATGCAGTATAAGCACCACCTTCTGACTAACCCCTTTCCTGATTCTGCCAACCATAAATGTCCTCCTGAAATATCTTGTATTTGCTTTGTATTTGTTTGTATCTATTCTCTTTTTAAATATATTAAATATACTAAAATATATCATGCACATCTGTGTATATGAGAGACAGGTGTAGGGTAGTGAACCGAGAGTCAGGAAGATCTCAGTTCAAGTCTTGTCACTGACACAAATTGGCCATGTGGCTGTGGACAGTACTGGAGGAAACTCTGGGATTCTAACGTGCAGAAAAGAGACTTGAGTAGCATTGCTAGAGGGGCTTTCCTCACGTGGGACTACCCTTTAAGTAATCAAATCACAAATCCCATCTTTGAGTCCATCCTTATTGCACGTTCTCATCTATCCCTTTAGAATGTCAGCTCCTTGGGAGGAGAGATTGGTTATTCTTTGTATTTGTGGCCACAGGGCTAGTACGTGGTAAGTGTTTGTCGATCTAATGAAAGAGAACAGCAGATATACTTCCATCACAATGGTCCAAGATTAAATACTATTACTGCATTAAAAAGGGACAGTTATGAAAAAGAAAAAAAATCCAGAGAAATAAATACAAATGTAGAACATCCTTAGCTCACTGACAGCATTCATATACATATGTATTTATAAACATATATGCACAATATAATTATCCACTTATGAATACATTGGATATATATGGATGGATGTGTTTATACATATGTAAACATAAATGTGTGTATACACATATGTACATGTATGTACACATACATAGGTAGAAATTAATACAACTTCTACCACTGTGGTTTTCAGCTTTCCTAATGCCGCAACCCTTTAATACTCGTATGTGGGCGTATTTGCATGTGGGCAGACCTGCCTGGAGATGGATAGAGGAGACGTGTCTCCATTCCTAAGAGCATCAGAAATATGTGTTTTCCATTTGACTCCCAAAGGGGTTGCAACCCACAGGTTGAGAACCACTGTTCTACCAGAATAGTAGAGGAAGAACGCCCATCTCTCTATTTTTTGTAATTTTTGATGGTCCCTTTTGGTCACCTGCAGTTGCAGGATGGATTCATTTCTGACTATGAGAATTGGTCTATAGAAAGGATTCAGGCTATTCCCTGGGGATTTTTATGCACATTCTTATTGTATCTACTACTAATTGTGTTTTAAGCTTTTGGCATCCTTTGGATTTGAAGGACTTGAAATGTTTTCATCATTTAGGGCTCATCAGATTTTTTTTCTGTTGATTTTTATGCTAATTTTGTTTCTATAGAGTCAAGTATTTTGCATGTATCCACTGATGGGTAACTCAGGTCATAGATGTAAGGAATATTCCTATATTCTATTCTCTGAAGATTTGATAGAATCACATACACTTTACTAGTTATGCCCAGAAATAGAATGCTTTGCAAAAGTCACATTTTTTCAGTTTGTCAGGTAGGTTAGTAATCAGAAATATTTCAGTGTGATATCATTTTCACATCCCCACCCCCACCCCCACGTTTTTAATGATATTAATGATTTTGTCGATAATTTCTTCATTGAATAATTGCAGTGGATTTGATATCTATTTTTTATAAAGAGCTTGCTGAGTTTTTCTTCAGTTTTAAACAATTATGGTAAAGATAGTTATAATTTCATTGTTTTTCTTTTTACTTACACTCATTTATGGAAATTCAACTTATCTCTAGCCTCTAATCAATTTAAGCACCTTTTAAAAATCAGAGGCATTGAGTGGCATCATTTTTAGTACCTATATCTGGTTAATTATTTCTGACTCTGGACTTTACCACCATGGCCCCATTAAGATATCATTTTCACCCCTTTCTCTTTTCAGTTCTTTTTTATGTGCTGTGTGCCCAATTAGAATGTACAGTTCTTGAAGGCAGGGATGATCTTTATTTTCTTATATTTGTATTTACAATATTTAACACAGTGCCTAACTGGGACATAGAAAGAGATTAATCAATGATTGTTGCCTTGACTTGAATTACTACGGAGATGATTCTATTGTTATGGTTCTCTTAATAAGAATGACTTAATAAGAATTTTAATACAAATTAAAGAACAACACATATTGTATACCACAGGTAACTTACAATTCTGAGAATCAATTGTATTGGAAAGGGAGGGGGAGAGTGAATTTAATTATTTCTATAGATAATAACAAGAAATAAGATGGCTCTTGGCTACAACAGTATCTTTGTCATTCTTTAATTAACTCTAAATTTGACTAGATCTACAAATAGCAGATGGTTGAATGGTACCAAATCACAGTTAACCATCTGTTTCTCACATATATAATTTGTAGGCATATATGGAAAAAGAAAATATATGAGAAATCTTTAATATAGTTATAGCCAGCTATTCAGAGGGACTCAGGACATTCTGTAGAATTATGTTCAGTATTGAAAAATAAAGTTGAATTAACTTAAGCAAAATGTCTTTGATGACTGATAGTGTGCTGAGCATTATTTGGTTCTAGGAAATTTTCTTCTCCCAAAACTCAAGCAAGTTTAGGTATATGAATAGGGTGGTTAAAGAGGTATGTTTTATTAAAAAGTTGTACCACTCTATCCCAATGGAAACTTCCCCCCCCACACACACAAACCAACATTATTAGGATTAATATAACATAAAGACAATTGTTAACTTTTTTTAGTTTGTGGTTCATTAGAATTTTGGAGCTGTGGGGATTTGTCACTGTATTAATTATTGACCCTTGCTACTGTCAACCTCTAGAAAAGGTTTAGTTAAAGGAGACAAATAAATAAAATCACATTATTTACTCATTATTCCCTTAAGGCTAGCATTATTTGTACAAGATGTGCAGGACCAAAGTCCTGACTGGTGAACAGAGGAATCGTAAGACTTTTTATACATTTCAGAACCATCCCAATTCAAGATGACCATGTTACAGAACTTTGTGACTTACATTTGTTACCATCTATATGTAAAAAAGAATTCCTTGGTTGTAAATGCAAATTGACAGCAAACTGAGCAGGGTCCATTTGCATTTTATGGTCTCACAATGTCTGTTTTGCTCTCCTGTGGAGTAAGTCTCAAGATAAGGGGAATCTCACTCTGGTCTTTGAAGTTGCTAGCATAGGGAAAGGCATTTTTAAATCAACCGAAGCAGTTTGTTTAATTCAGACTTTGGCCAAAATATGATATTTAATGATTATCTCTATAAACTACTTAGCATACAGAAGGCACATAGGTGCTCGTTGTTTTGATTTTGGTTACAGCTTTATCCACTTAGTTCTAGGAAATGTACTTTAAACGAATATTTTGGAAGTGAATTGTTCAATTTCGGGTCCTTTGAGGTGACAGTATAATTATTCATAATACTAATTCTTGTCTAGGCAATGATGCATGGGAAAAAGAGCTTCTTTGAAAATCACCCTATGGGGCAAGTAGTTGTAAATATTATTATCCTTATATTACTGATAAGAAAACTGAGGTTCATAACCTATGTGTTTTTGGTCAAAGCACTTAACCTCTTTGGACTTTACTCTTTAAAATGAGGTGATTGTACAAAATGCTCTCCAATGTCCCTATTGACCCCATCCTATGTTTCAATAAGCTTAGAGAAATTAAATGACTTTTAATGAAATGATCAATACTCTAGCAGTAATGGGATTTGAACCCCATCTTCTGACTTTCAATTCCAGGGGCCCACCTTTCTACTTACTCTGCAGCTTTTCTATAGGATAACTTAAGTAGGATATTGTACATGTTTTAAAAATGTTAATATGGCCTGCCCCCTAATGTTTGAATTCCAGAGCCAAGTGAATAGTTAGCATGGATCAGTTACATTCTTTAAGTAAGACATGGCCTTAGTGAGGCCTATGCAAAAGGTTTAACTTCCATTTCAAACAATTAACATTATGCAGCAAGGAATTCAATTAGCATTGCCGTGAGAGAAAAAAAATCATGGCCAGAGTGATAATTACCTTCTCTTGGCCAGCCTGCCATCTTGGAAATACGGGAATGACTGAATACAAGAGTGTGGATAATTCCACTCAAATGTGTTTCCTTATTGGAAGAAAAAATGCCATCCACAAATACTTCAATTTTCTTTACATGTAAATCAAAATATAATATTTCCCCCAAAATCAAAGCTCCATGTAATTGTTGATTTCAGAAGGCTATGGCTCAATATAAAAGTTTGAGTTGAATTTTCATTGCCAAGACTATTTCCAGGTCATGGTAGCTATTTATATGGATAACCTCAAAGTAAGTTAAAAAAAAAAAACAGTTGATCCCTGAATACATCTTTGTGTGGCTTAAAACAACTCAGTGATTGATATTGAACAAAATTTCTTCTAAGAAGTCATCTTTCCTAAACTGGGGTCTTCCAGTGTGCCCTTATATCCCGGTGAAGGTCCCAGTTCCTGCCATGCAGTCTGGGCACCTATGTCATGTGTGGGAGGACACCCACCTTCCCAAGTGGTAGGCTGTCGATGCCAGTAGCAGACAGCTGCTGCTACACTCTGAATTTTGTAGCTTCACTCAGACTTCAAATGTGAGATTAGTGGCACAATGAAACCAATGTGGTAACAGATGTCTGTCAAATGAGACAGTAAAATAAGAAGGACATTGAGGGGGGAGGAACAGTGATGAGAGCCTGTGAAAGACTGGAAATGTATCTAGAGCAAGTGGTAACAACTTAGTGGGATAGGACCACATTCAACCAGTTTCTTCCACCCTCTAATACATGGATGAGGATTTTTTTTTTTCCCCTGAAAGGTGACAAAGCTGTTCCTAGGACTCAGCTTGCTCAAGGGAGTAAGGTTCTTTTTATACAGCTTCCTGGTTGTCTGTGGCCATATTGATTTGGCTTCCTGGCAATGCAAAGGCATAAAAAGTACAGTCTACATGTGGAGTTTGGGCCCTTCAGAATTGATGTCCCAATACCAAACGAATCCCATACTCTGCCCTACCAACAAAATCTATTTCCTTATGGAGATAACTGGGGAGTGGGATGGGGAGGAAACAAAGCAACTTAAGTTAAAAGTATCTTTGTGGAGTATCATCCCTCAGGTATGATTAAATAGGCCTTCTTCTGTTAACTGTTGAATGACATCCGCATGCCTCATTTCTTTCCAATAGGCCCGCCTATTGGACTTATGTCCTATTATAGGATGTAAGTTAAGATCCTACTTTTTTAGGACCCCTTTAGGTAGAGTGGTAGGAAATGGATTTTCCAAACTGACTCATTCTTCTATATCTCCCACAGTAGTCATTGTCCTTTTCTTTTCTTTTTTTCTTTTTATGGGCTGCCTCTAATTAAAGGAAAAAAATATCAGAGAAAAGAGGGAATGGTCAGTGGATGAATTGAGTTGATGCAAGTGTCCTACATGAGATTTTCCACTGAATTACAAGCCAATGAATTTGTCTAGACTCCAGAAAAATAAATCCATATTTATCACTGTTATCTCTTGTATTCCAGTTTTGACATTGTTTAAATAATAATAATGATGATGATAATAAAATCTAGTACTTACATACCTCTTTCAAATTTGCCAAACATTTTGTTTCATATCTTTTTTATCTTTACAACAAACTTGAAAGGTAGCTGCTAATTTATTGCTCCCATATTATATATGAAGAAACTGAGGCAAACAGGGGACAAGTTCATTCATTCATTCATTTATATTTGTTTATTTATTTTATTATTTTTATTTATTAATCAGTTTTTATTCCTTTTTATTTATTTGTTTGTTTGATTATTCATTCATAAAATGAAATTTGGATTGCCTCTGAAGGCCTGATTACATCATCAGGAGAATGGCTTTTTCCTTAATGTTCCAGAGAAACTCTAGCAAAGGCTGCTAAACTTTGACATGTCATGAACTCCTTTTGGAAATCTCATGAAGTATAAAACCGCTTCTCAGCATAATGTTTTTAGATGTAGAATCAGAAACGCAAAGAATTCCAAAGAAAACCCATTATAATGAATCAAAGTTATCCAAATAGTTGTTTTTTTTTTTTTTTAACAAAAGTTCCACAGAGCCCAGGTTGAGATCTTCTGCCATAGTGGTATAAAGATTTTAAACTGAAAATCCTACCAAGACCATTGTCTCAATACATTGTTATCCTTCGTCCTTTAAGAAAAGTATATTTGTCATCCTGCCTACATCTGAGTAACTCTGTAAATATCATCAAAGGGTACTTGTTTCTATTAGGTATATGTCGGCCAGGAGGCAAGAGCCAGAACATGGGAGGAGGGAACTGAATCATTACATTTGGCTTTGAAATTCAGGTACTGAATTAGTCACTCCAAAAGACCAAAGTAATTAAGCATAGAAATAAAAATTCCAAACACTTCTTCGTCAAGGTGAGGCAGAGGAAAGAAGGAAAGTTTTCATTGTTTGCTTGATAAGAGAAGGGTAGGAAACCAGGACTAACCAATTGGAATGATAGAATCATTTTAGTGGCCAGTACTCAGTGCCATTTCACTGGGGGTACTCTACAAGCAAAGGGGATCGCCAGCTTCTTTGAAGATGTTGGAAATCTGCTCAATGTAGAAACCAGATTTAACCTTATACTAAGGTTTCCTTTCATGGCATTTCTAAAATGCTCACCCCTCTCCACATAAAGGCTGGTTCTGAGAGGCCCATAGCATAAGACTTCTCTTTCCTTAGTGAAAGGGAAGCTTTTATAAGGATGCTGGCAATGGGAGCTTGTTTTGTTTTAGGCAGATCCTGGTTCTGGGCTCATGCTTACATTCCTTTATTAATAATGATTCTGTGCTTTACAAAATTTTTCATTATTTTCTAATTAAGTTTTCACTGCCAACAACATGAAGTCATGCTGACAACTTTTAATATATATATTTTTATCCCATAATGAAAATATTAAGGTTTTGGTATTTGCATAGATTCCATTATGGAAATTACTTCTAAAATATAGAGCTTTTTGCAATATCATTTTGAAAAATTTTCACTTGGAAAAAAAATAAAAGCAAAAAGATTACATGACCTTAAGGTAAAAAAAAAATGATCCTCAGTGTCACCACCAGTGAAAAGTTTTATAATAACATAGAACCAGCTCATGTGGTCATTTTCTCCCTCAATTTCTGAAAATATGCAAGAAGAAATCTAGGAATTGAATTTCCTTTGGGAGGGAACCAGTTAAGAACTATCTTGCTTCTAATATAATGAAATATTTGTCCCTGTGAAAATATTATTTTCATGAAGCTTTATTGATATATCTTTACCTGATCTGCACTCGTTGCCAATGCCAGAGATACCTCCTGCCCTCATTTCATGCTCCATATAGACACTGCAATGTCAGAAAATCCTGAGTGAAAAGAAAATGACAACTTCTCTTTATAGAACCTCCCAGCACAGCATCAGACTTATGAAGAGATGTAAAAGGAGAATTCAGGCAGTTAAGCAGCTAAACAATTTTTCAAAACTAGATCAGAACAGTTTCTTAAGAAGGATGAAGCAAAATGTATTAGAAAAATAGATGTTGCATATGCATGTCATTTTCTTTATGTGGTTGTAGAAAATGACTATTTTGGGAATAGCACAAATCAGTCTTCCTTCACATTTTTTTAAACCTTTCCTTTTTTTCTAGCTACCGTGAAACTCATATTCTGCTTTCACCGGGAAATCCCCAGTATCACACAAAACTGTTGAATGCTAGAGCTGAAAGAGATGATCTAGTCCAACCAGCCTCTTTAACCCTGTTAAATGTGTAATTGGGAACAAAAGTTTAACTTAATTAGGACAGAAACACTGTGACTTTATGAGTAGAAGAAATCATCTTCATTAAAGTCACATAAAATTAGCTAATTGCACCACATTTAATTTTTGAGATAAAGAAAAGTATGATTTTCAATCTTATAATTTCATCCAACTATTTTTAGTTCTCAAACCCAGATCAACCCTTGTGTTAAGGTTATCTAAGGATGTTAAAATAAATTAGATCACATTTTGTGATCCATATGTATGGTTCCTGAGGTTATCTCTATTTTAAGGGAAAAAAAAGAAATATTATTTTAATGAGACTTAGGAAAAGGAAAATCCTTTACCAAACAACCATATATTTAGCTTTAGGGTTTGGAAAATATGACTGCCTTATCTATATGATATTGCATTTTGCCGAACCTTTTGCAACTTTTAAGCTAACTAGAAGAAAAATAAAATCAATTATGTTTCTTAGGCACCTATTCTGTTCAAAGGGCTAGAGACACAAAGATACTTAAATCATGGACTAACCTTAGGGAATTTACAGTCACAGTGGGAGAAAAGGCAAATAAATGTGATTGAACTGAGACTAAGTTGGGTGCAAAGGAAATATTTAGGAAAAGTGTAGAGTGGATTTAAAAGTGGTTCAGTGTCAGTGAAATTGTCTTGGATGCAGTGGCATTTTAGGTGGAGCTTGAAGGGGCTTCTACAAAGAAAGATAAGGTAGAGAGGAGGCCATTGTAGGTATGGGAGATGGAGGGAGTAAAGGCTGAACAATGGGAGAGGGAGGGTCACAAGGAGAAATGAAGAGTAGAGAGACGTTTGAATTAGAGGGGCTGAAATAGAGACTACACCAAGGAAATAGAAATTTAAGCTAGATTGTGGAGGGCCTTGCATGGCAAGATGTAATGTTTATATTACACTCAATAGGGAGCCACTGATACTTTCTTTAAGGCAAAGGATGCATTGGAGAAAGAAGACTGACTATATGAATATCAGTTGGGAAACTTTTACGCTAATCTAGCTTAGAAGGGAGGAGAGATTGAACAAATGTAATTGTAGTGTCATTTGAGAAGAGAGGATGGATATACTAGGTGTCTTACAAGGAGAATCTCTAGGAATTGACAGGATTTGGGGAGTGGGGAGAAAGATGGCACTGAGATTTTATATTCTGGTCACTAGGACGTTTGTGATAATATAAAAACTGAGATAAAGTTGGGGGATAAGAAAAATGTGGGGAGGAAGTAGATATAATTGGTATAGTTTTGAGCATGATGATTTTGAAATTTCAATGACAGCAAACAGATCAGAGGTTAGGGAAGAAAATGGGACCGGCTATAAATAATCGAGTCATTCAAAGAGAGGTGATTATGGAATCCATGGGAGTAAATGAATTGACTAAGAAAGGGAGTATAGCTAGAAAAGATGAAAGGGCTGAGGAAAGACCCTTGGCAGAATTCCATATTTAAAGGTCAGGGAGTAGATGAGAAGCTGCCAAAGGAAACAGAGAGGTGTGAAAAGAACTCCAAGAGCATTTGGAAGCTATTTCATTTTTGATATCATAATCATTCTTTTGTTTTTAACATTCATTTAAAGTTCTGAATGGAAAAATTTAATTTTTTATAGAAGATTCAGGAAATTAGAAAATTTGTAGAAAATTCTAATTTTGCCTTCACATATCATAATATATTCAAATGACCTACTTTGCTTTGAATTTGGGGGGTGTATTATTTTGGAAATTCATTTTACAATCCTATTAGAATTAGTTTTCTAAGGGTTTTTTTTCTTGATTATACTGTGATACAAAATTACAGAAAAATATAGGTATACCATAAATTGACTACAAAATTAGGTAAAATCTGACATAGAGATTGGATTTGTGATGTCATTAGTATGAAGAACTCATGAGTGAAGCAATTCCTTCTTCCACTGCAAGGTAGCATCTTCTTGATAATTTACAACCTTAAAAAAATTACCATAGGTCCTCAAGTGCCTTTGAATCCAAATTTCACAGAACAAATCCCCTTAATAAAAGGACTTATTCTGTAAAACTTGGACTCCATCAAAAGGCTGTACCCAAAGACCTAGAATGCCCTGTGTCCTTGGGGCTGCATCTTCCCCATCTCTGATGGAGAGTATTAAAAGATTATGTGATTCACACAGGGTCATACAACCACTGCCTTTGAACCTTGAACCTAGGTCTTGCAGGTTTAGGAGGCCAATTCTCTATCTACCATGCCTGTCACCTCTGCATTTGTGAGACTGCTATAAAATATCCAGAAACACATTACCATCTTCTAGAGATGACACTCCCTACCCCGTTTGCTATGTAACAGAAAAAAATTCTCAACATATTTTGCTTCCTAGTATTTTTAGTTATATGCTATTAAAAACTCTGTTCCTAGCAAGCTGTAGTCCTAAGCAAGGAGTAGGTTGATACAGCAGTAGTGACAACTTCTGGCCTGCTTTAAAAATAAAAGCTCTAAAATGTAAAGGTGTTTAATGTTAATAGGTACCAAATGAAGTTGAGCTATTGTGTGCTGCCATTTCTCTGTCACATCCTTAAAATCCAATTAGTTCTGCTAACTGAAGGGAATATACCAAAAATTGGGTATGCTAATGTGTGCCCTCACACAATGCAACAGCTGCTTAAGTTGTATGCTTCTCGCTCCTTCCTTCATTTATTACTTTTGTAGTTTAATGAAGACGTTGAAGTCCCTGAAAAGGAAATACTCATGGTCTGTTCTCTAGATGAAACTTTTGTGGCAGCTGCATTATAAGGGAATATGATTAAACCTTTCATTGAATGATTGAATGGAATCATAAAAGACATGTAAAGATGTTATTTTTTATAAGATTTTACATTAAAATTTTGAAAGAGCACTATAAATGGGAAGAATAGAAGCTAAAAATTCTAAACCCAAATGAAATATGTTTGTATTGCCTTTGCTAGTAAAAAGTAATAGATGGACAGTATGGCTGTCAAGTGGAATAAAACGTCTATTAAAGTCTATTTTTAAAAGTGGTAGTTGAAAATTTTACACCTTTATAATGCCACAAATATAATTTTAAAATATTCAATTCTGTACATATTCTTTAAAAGCCTACTACATTGTAGGTGCTTTGCTAGGTGTTACGGATGAGAAACAATTCAATTCTTGTCCTCAGTGTTCAAAACATAAAACATGTTTACAGATTAAATATATCATGCATATTTAAAACATGAAACATGTTTACAGATTAAGTATAATAGAACAGACTAGAATAGGAGTGCTTTTAGATATTTTTAGATCAGTGTCAATAGGTGTGGTTATTTTCTACTTGAGGAATCTCAGACAAAGATTCACAAATAACTTTAGTTTTTCTTAAGATGATCCTTGAAGGATGACAGCCTACAGAGAAGAAGAGTGAACGCTTCTAGGCATGGCTTTCCTGAAGAACTAGATCTAGAAATGGTAGCCCTGTTGGCTGCCAAGAGTGAAGGGAATGCTGTAAAGTGACTCAAAGGGTAGGTTGCAGTCAGATTATGGAAGGTCCTCCCAAGTTCAAAACAGAAGAAAATCATACATTTAGAGTAGCAAGGTATCATAGAAAACATGTAGTCCAACTGTTGCCTAACTATGAGGAGCAGAGGTCTACCCAGACTAGTTAAGTGACTTACAGTTCATCATGTAAATGTACTAAGTGGTCACACTAGGTACTGAACCCCAATTCCCTGATTCCAAATCCACCAGTCTTTCCACTGTATCATATTGTTCTATGAATGCCTTAATGCTTTCTTTATAGCCTTTATAATCTATATAGAAAGGATAGTATATGAAAGATATATATTTCCCTTGTATATGGTTCCTAAACACTTAACAAACACATTTTCTAAAACATATAATTTAAATTTGAACTAATACTGAATGAATGAAGCAAAGAATTTAATAAAGTAGTATATTATTTTTAAAGAATAATTTATATTGACTCATTTTATATCAGTTAAGCTGTTCTCAGTCCCCCCTTTACATATTCTCTCCCATACACCCCTAGAGAGCCATTTCATATAAAAAAAACAAAAACAAAAAGCTTATTTACATCTGAGAAGCAGACTGTATGAAGTAGTAGAAAGAGCATTGGCTAGAGACAAGGAAAACCTCAGTGAGCATCCAGTTTTTGACATTTACTAGCTGACCTATGAAGTGACCAACCTGTACCCTTTGCCTCATGGGTTCCATTATTTAAGTGTTCAGGAGTCACAAGAAAGTTTCTGGACTGGATAGTCATAGTAAAGAATGCCTACAGTCACTCTGTACTTTTTTTTTGTGTGGGGGCAAGGAGAGAAGGGGAGTAGTATCTGGTGCTACGTGATACATGACATGTTTAAAAGACCTGTAGTTGATGATCTGGGTGTTCTTCTTTATATTGAGACTGCCTATTCACCTTCTATAATCAGAGTAAATAGTTTTTATGTGTTGTTTTTTGGAGAAAATACCCCCCCCACACACACAATAATCCATAGATAGATTGATAGAGCAGTTATTAAGGACTTAATATGTGTCAGGCACTTCTAAAACAGTACTACTCAGATAGTAAATAGCTGAGTTGTTTTGAATCCAAACCAAACATGTTTTTACTGTAGGCAAAATCAGGTATGAATTCAATATAAGGGATGAATATGGGAGATGTATCAGATTACTATAAGGTTTATACTTTGAATGACTGGATGAATTATACTAAGAGTAACAGAGATGTTGCAGTAGGGAGCTATATTAAAGCAGTAAAGCAGTCCCTGCCTTCAAGGAGCTTATGTTTTAATAGGAAAATACAACAAATAAGAGGCTACCAGAAAGGGAGAAGGAAACAGTCATGGTGAGAAAAAGAGAAGTAGAGCAATTGTTGATTGATTGATTAATTGGTTGATTGATTGGACACTAGTATGGATGGCATTGTGGGGTAACTGGTACAATTAATCAAAACAAATCATTGCAAATATAAAATATAACCTAACACTGGCAAATAAAACAATGAATCAAATCTAAAAACAAACATTTATTAAATGCTTACTGTATGCCTTATATTGTGCTAGGTTTATGGGGTGCAAATTCAAGCAAAAAGAAAGTTTCTACCTTCAAGATGCTTCTAATGAGGGAAGATACCACACAAAGGGAGCTGATAATGAGCAGATGGTAGGGAGGCATTAAAGAAGGGACATGGTGGCAAATTTCAGAGAATGAATTATGGCTAGACTGGGACCTTCCCCACAATGAAGCTTCCCAGAGGAGCTCTTCACTGGGGAAGGTTGCCACAGGGTCAGAGGGAGAAGCCAGGTGAAAGTGGTTGCAAAGACAGGAGAGTGACCATAGATGGTCCAAGCCCTTAATTAAAAGTTAATGGACTACAAAATCAGTGAAAGATAAAAGAAAGGAATGTTCTGTCTGGCTGAAATAAGTTTCAGGAGAAGATGACATTAGAATGAGAAAATGATTTGAGACAGGTTCTTCTAAATGACTATTCCCAATCTCAATATCAAAAAAAGAGCCCACAGAACAATTGAAAGAGAATACATGTGACCAGATGGAGAATGCCATCTCTTTCTTGGATGTAATTCATTCCAAAAAGATTCTTACTTCTGAGATATGACTACATTGGTGTGTAGTTGAAGTGAAAGAGTTTTTTGGAATTGAAAAGTTTGAGAAGTTAGGTGGTGAGTTTGTCAAAGGAGTTGTCAACATGAATATTGAATTATCTGAGGATGATAGCAGAGCATGGGATAGAACATGGGAAGTCTAAGATCTAGCACATTTATTGAAAAAGTTGAGAGAATGATTAGAAAGTCAGTAGATTATAGCAACCAGGATGGAAAGAAAGAAACAACTAGTTTGCCATTTTTTGGTATTATGAAAAAAAACCACCATGAATATTTAAATAAAATATGGGTTCTAAAAAAGGGAGGGGGCTTGAAGGCACTTCTTATTTAACCTAGTGGTGGGAACCCTGGATAAAATACAAACAGTTTTATTATTTTTATTATATATTACACCTTTTAAAAACACCTTATTGATGCTCTCCTTTCATATCCCTCTCCCCCTACAAAAGGACTTTCACTCAAAACAAAGAAGTATAATTAAGCAAAGCAAATGAACACATCCTTTAGTATTAAAATATATGCATAATTTCAGCTTTTCCTACTTCTGCCAACATAGCACTTCCATCTTTCCTGCCAATATGCCACTTCCAACTATCTGTACCAATTAAATTGTTATGGGATAGCATCAGAATTGTTTTATTTCACTTTTGTCCAGAAAGTTTAGAGTTTGAAGAAATTTTCATATAGTTTTTAATAATTTATTTCTTCATTTAAGGCTCGTGGCCTTCAAATTCTTCAGAGGAAGAAACTACGGGATTATAGGATAGAAACTTTTAGCTGAGAGAAAGCTTTAAAATGGAGTCCTACCCCTTAGTTTTATACTGACAGTAACTGAGTCCTAACAAGGTGAATTGACTTACTACTCAGATAGTAAATAGCTGAGCTATTTTAAATCCAAACCAAACATCTTTTCTTACTGTAGGTAAAATCAGTTATGAATTCAATATAAGGGATGAATATGGGGGATGTGTGAGATAACTATAAAGTTTGTACTTTGAATGACTGGAAGAATTATACTAACCGTAACAGAGATGTTGCAGTAGGGAGCTCAATTATAATGGGAAATGAAGACAGACAAATTCAATTTGGTCCTTTTGAGTTTGAGGTGACTGTAGAATATCCAAGGAGAGTTGACCTGAATGTAGTTGAAAGTAGAAAGCTAGGATATAGGCTAAATGCCTGTGCTAAAGATAGTCCCATGAATACAGTGGGTTCTCTACAAATCCACTTGCAAAATGGATTTGGGCTATATGTTCTCTAAAATTCCTAGTATTCTATGATTCTATAAATTTTTGTGAGAGGTGAAATGATGTAGTAGAGAGCTGGCCTTGGGGACAGAAAGATCAGGATTCGAGTCTCCCTTGTGATACAATGTAACTCTGGGAAAGTCACAAATCTCATGCCCACAGGCAATTTTCTGTCTTACTTTCACTCACTTTTTTTCCCCACAGGCAGTTCTCTAAGACTACAAATTGCTGGGAAGGTGCTAAAATGCATAGGTGAAAGCAATGTCTGCCTCTTGGAATTCTTATTACAAGGAAATCATAGATCCAGTTTCTGTTGCTATCTATGGATTAAAAAAATTATTTAACATTCTCTAAGTTTTATGAAAGCAAAATTAGATCTCTTTTGGAGATCTACTTGGAAGCCTGCGAAGTCTTAAAATCTGTTCAGTCAACTGCTGCAAAGTGATTGATGAATCTATTATTCAATTTCATTTGAACATAGTTCTAGAACCAGTGTGCCTGCCTCATGAAATTCTCAGGAATTGGGCCCACATATTGGAATCTTATTCTTTCTTATTATTGACCCCACTACTTGATACAAATATAAAGATCCTTGCTCTCTTTGAGCTTACATTCAAATGGGAGAGATGTCAGATCCACATAGAAATATATAAAGAATCAATATTTTAAAAAAATAATAATAATCCAAGGTAGTTAAGATCAGGGTAGTTGGGGAAAGGAGGATATTATCAGTTGGGAAGAATATCAGAAAAGGCTTTATGGAGAAGGTGTTGCTTGAACTTTGTTTTAAAGGGATAATAGAATTCTCTAAGATGAAGATGAAGAAAGAATATAGATAAATCAGATAATACAGTGATCTATAATTTCATTATTATGGATATTTGCATCAATTGAAACAGATCCCAACTCCACTATAATTTAGTAGATGCTATCCAAGAGCTATGGCCAAAAACATTCTTTACCCTGGAGCCAATCTGCTGATGAACACTGTAATGAGGAAATTATTTCTCAATCTTTCTGGTTTTATTGCCAGAACTGAGAAATAATTTCCTTGCTACCTGGCTCTGGCAAATTGCCATCAAATCTTATCAATAGCTTTTTTCTTCCTTGTAGTAATACATAGACACATATGTATATATGTGTCTATGTATTAATATGTGTGGACATACACACATACATACATACATACATGTTCCCTGAATGCTGATCAAACTGATGAATATTTCTTATCCTACAGTAGCACAGCCACACTGGTGTGTCCTAGTGGTCACGCAAGGGTAAGGGTATTTGAGGAAACAAGTAGTAATTAAGTGTCTACAGTGGGTCAGTCACTGTGGTAAGCCCTTCACAAATGTTATCTGATTTGATAATATTTGTACTTCATGGATGTCCCCCTTCTCTGGTCCTCTCTTGGGGAATGTCCTCCCATTCTCTGTCTCTTTTTCTTTCTGTTGTTCCTTTAGTGAGAGGCAAAACATTCCTTATTTCATGGCTTTAAGATTTCATGATCCCAGCCTCCCTATTTGGAACTCTGAATGTGTTTTACCATTTAAATGCTCATTGTCTTCACCTTCTATAGAGTTTAGGACTGTACTAGTTAAGTAGATTTTTGTGAGTCTACTGGGGAACCTAACCACTATGTATAACAATGTTTCCATAAAAAATTCATTTGGAGAGCTAAGCAATATTCTTACATAAGAAATTTTAGAGCACAAACCTTTTAAAAGATAGTCTTCATGTACTCTCTATGGATATTGCAGGGTGGAGATTGATGATGCATCAGAGAATCATCAGAACAGGTTCTTAGGCATTTAGATACTTAAGAACAAACTTGCATTTCAAAAGCATGTCAGAATAATTAAACTATTCGAATGGTTTAAAGACTACAAGTGATGTTTTCTCTTCATTTCTGAGAAGTTGTTGACTAAGATTTGGAAAATTTCATAATCTTTTCTTTGGCACAGGAATGTCTACATACCATTCGGTAGTAGACTATGATTGAATCAACATGGAGCAATAGTTTTCCCCCAGTAGTGTAGTACCATCATTACCCAAATTTATTATGAAGTTAAATGAATCAGTCTGCATCTGATCACTCTCTTAGTCTTCATAAAATTATGGAATTGATCAGAACATTAGAAGACACTTAATCCAATCTCCTCATTTTGTAGATTACCAAAAACCCAACAACTGAGATCCACAGAAATGAAGTCTAGTGTTCTTTTGACTTCCCAATTCCATTAAAAATGTGTCATCTTCACAACGCCCTCCATAATTAACCTTCCATTCCCAGAATCTCAGATCTCTGAATCCTGATGCCAAGCCTGGGCCACATGTGTACAGTTTGGGCTGAGCCTTATTATTGTCCTGCTACTTAAACCTTCAAACATCTGGTAGTAAATGGAATGTTTTGTTTGTGTATATGTGAAAAGGAAGAGGTCCCTTGTGAAATGAAGGATTAGACATAAATAGTGGTGAGAGGAGAAAGCCTGCATTTCCAATTTTCAGAATTCTGTGGCCATAATGCTCATTGATCCATTTCAGATTAGAGCTGCTTTTGTCATACTCATCATGCAAAGCCTCATTCATACTGAGTTCTAAAAAGGGCTCCCCTCTCCTCTTCCCTGCCTTCCCAGAATTGTTACCATATTGGTTTTAGTTAAGATAAATATATTTTTAAAATATTTTATCACCTTCAATTCTGAGTATATAGCAATCCCTAAGGTCTTTACACACATAATAAAAAGGGGGGGGAGGAATCACTTAAACAAATTAATCAATATTTCAACGTTTCTGATGGGGTATTCATTGTTCAGGCTAGTAGGCACCCAGCTTTACAAAGAAGGGGTACAAGTGGATTTTCTCAACTCTTCTTCAGTGACAAGTTCAATCATTTTAACTACATAGCATTCAGTTACGTTTTGCCTTTTTTTCTATTTATGTTGTGCTCATTGCATATAATATTTTCCTTGTTACAGTGCAGTTTTAACAGGTGTATGATTCCCTTGATCCTTGTCCAAAGATTCAAATTTTTCAATTGGCTTCTCTAGAAGGAAAATCAGGGGAAGGAAACTGGGGCAGTCTGGATATCTTTGTAGTTATGACTCATTTTTCCCTTGAGTAGCGCCGAAACTTTCTTTGTGGTATGATTAGGGGTAAATTGAAGATGTCCAAAGAGTCCATTTATTCCTGTTAAGGATCTCAGCAGATACAGGAGACTGAATTTTAGTTCTGCCCAGTGACTTCAGACAATTCTTCTTTTTTTAAAAGGATTTCTGTATTAAACTTGAACTACTTCATCTTAGACTTGTTCCTAAGTTTCTAATCATTTTTCCTCCTTCCATCAGAAATGACCAAGTCTGCACCTCCATCAAGTTGTTAACAGACTTGAAGGACAAAACCGTGCTTCTATTTAGGGTGGGATGTTGGGAGCTACTAATTTAATTCATAATAAAGTTCTTGGTAGACAATAGGTTCTCAATGAATTCTTGTTAATTTCATAGTTTAAACATCTATCAATTTATAAAATTTCATGTGAACCATAAACATTTCCACCAGGATGTTTGAACACTTTACCAAACAGTGTCATCTCTCCCTGAGTTAAGTGCTTCTCTGGCTCAATTACTCCACTGTGGTTGTAGTCTCTGGCCTTTAGAGAGGGGGGAGGAGAAAGTAAGTGATAAAGAAAACTTGAGATTTTTTTCATGAGATCATAAGCCTTAGATATAGAACAGACCTTATCCTTGGACCTTATCAATGGACATCAGCTGGTCCACTCACTTCCTTTTACAAATGCAGAAATAGAGACCTAGAGAGCTTAAGTGAATTTCTCTAGATGCAAACTAAGTGGAAAAGTTAGAATTCAAAACCAGGCCTTGTCTCCAAATTCATTATTCTTTAGCCTACAATATACTGTCTCTCTGTTAATCAGTTACAGATTATTGCAAATTCCAAATGTAACCAAGAATCAAGACTCCATGGCTTATTTAGCAATGATGTTAAATTGATTCCACTTTTAAAAAATGTGTCTCCCTGATGTACTCAAACTTCTATAGCTGTTAGTGATATCCATCTTTTCTTCACATACTTCTACCCCCAGGTAACCAATTTTCCATGGATACTACATGTAACAAAGGTAATTTGAAACCAAAATAACGCAGCATGAGAATTCAGTGATTATGAGTCACCAATAAGTTAAATAATGGGATTATGCATTTTGCATTTTGAAAATCTATCATAAGACTTCTTTAGCAAAGTCTTGTCAATATGTGGACATTGCTTAATTCTGTGCTCACTAACTAGTCTGACATCATATTTGACATTTTTGCTGATCATCTGTAGGGGTTTGCCTCTTCTAAGTGTGGGCAATTGAACTGGGATTCCTTCCCCAATTTTTCACTTCCAGGCATACTTTATAAATATTACAGCTTGAATTTAACCCTTTGATATATTTAAGGAGCATTTTACAATTTCTGCTGTTGCCTTTATTTTTGCATCTAAATGTTCTTCATTCTATTATCAACTAACTACTCTATGCCACCTTCCTCTCCTTTTGACCCATGACAAATATCTCCACTAATTCTTCATCAAAGTTCAAATCAATCATCATTTCTTAAAAGAAAAGAGAACAATGAATTAGCCATGGAAGGAACATAGTACAATGGGACAGGCACTCAATTTAGAATTAGAGGAGCCTTGTTCAAATCCTGCCCCTGCTATGTAACAAGCAAGTAACATGAGCTCTGTAGGGCAGTGTCCCTCATTTGTTTTTGAGGGGATTCCTCTAGAAGAACTTTATGATCAATAGTAGTTCTGAATCAGTGACCCTGTGATCTTGAGGGAGATCACCAAGTCTTCTGTGGTAACAAGTAGATTTCATATTAAAATACTCAGATACTCCAATGGGATGATTGGGATGCTCACCCCAATGATGAGGGACCTCACCAATCCATCCTTGCTTGCTGATCCAGTATAACTCTCATGCTGGCCCATCTATAAGTTCACCATGGGGTATGTGCCCAAAGTTTTGCACTTGTTTTCTCTCAACATCTTAAAGATACCAGGGGAGGTTTCAACCTACTCAGCTGTTATTAGCTCTTAACACATGGTACTTTTTTTCTGATAGTTTATTTTTTCTGACAACAAACCTTTAGCCTACCCCTCTTCAACTTTCATTATTTATTCCATGAATAAATGGATGAGCCTACCCTCATCTACTCTGCATCTCTTCCTTGCCCTCAAAATGTAGAATAACATTTCTAATTAGCGATAGCTAATTTCTCCTGGAGACTTAATTAGCAATATCTCTCAGTTAAAGATGGTCTCTCTTCATTGGAATTCCAAACTTAAGGAATTCATTATTTAGTAACAAATTTGTTTTGGAAAAAGTATCATCCTTCCAAATGGATGGAATGTGGTCATTTGCTTCTGGGTAACACTGGTTTGTGTCTTACCTTTCTACAAGTGTAAGGAGATAAAACTTCAGTGGGGCCTGTTTTGTTTTATGTGGGGGTGTTGGCTGGCTGTTGAGGGGAGGCTCAAGGGAGATTCCCTTCCCTTAAATAGATCAAAGGTTTTTCAGAGGAAACCCTGCCTTACATAGCTGCTACTGCTGCTTTTGTGCCTGCCTGCTTCTAATTTAACCCTTAAAAGTGTAATACTGTATCCTGTTCTCTGTACTAGCAAGTGTAGCACCACAAAGAGTGATAACTGTCAAGCTCAAAGCTTTTTGTTTGTTTGTTTGTTTATTTTTAATATATCTGCGGTAAATTGCTCCGGGTGGCAGCAGCCAGAGGAGCAGCAGCAGCTGCAGGAAAAACCTAGCATAAGCATCAAAGTGGAAAATTTTTAGAGTGGGGGTGTACATGGGATTTTTTTTGTCTTTTAGTAATTAGGCTCAAAATGAATTTTAAAAAATACAACAAAAAAACCAGTCACTAATCTAGTGTGAAGGGTCTGATTTAGTCTTCCTAGGAATAACCTGGTATTTTAGGTGTTTGGGGGGGGCACTAATGTAGGTAAGTAGTTTTTGAATGGGATAACTGGGTATGGGACAGTAATGATAGGTTGGGACTAAACAAAAATCGATTCCTTAATAAAATTCCTTAATAAAATCTCAGAAAAAGCATTAAAATTTTCTCTTTTTTGTGGCCCTCAATGTCATGATTTATATAATCCCTATCTAGTATTTGCTATTTTGTATAGGATGAACTTGTTATAAAGTCAGCAGGAAAGCTCCTGCCTCATAGGTGGGTAGATCCATAGATAGATTGAGCAGTTGCTAATTATTTAAGTACTAGGCACTGTGCTAAGCACTAATACAAATACAAGTGAAAAGAAACTCTCCCTGCCCTTGAGGAACTTAATTTCTACTGAGGTAAAAGGAAGTAAAACTACAGACAAAGTTGACAATCCACAAAAAGGGATGGGAATAGCTGCAGTGGTGCAGTGAATAGAACACCCTGTCCTGGAGTCAGGAGGACCTGAGTTCAAATTCAGCCTCTCTCTCTCATACACACACACACACACACACACACACACACACACACACACACAATCCTAGCCCTGTGACCTTGGGCAAGTCACTTAACCCCAAATGCCCTACCTGCCCCCCCTCCAAAAAACAAAAGTAAAAACAAAAAAAGAAAAGGAAATGGGAATAAGGTGAAAAACTCAAGAAAGCCAGGAGCTGAATCTAGTTAGGAGTGTTGGTGTTATGGGAACATTCACAAGGACCTAGATTGCTATGGGAAGGTTCTTGGGAAGAACTCACCTATGGGGAGAGAAAGCCAAGGTGGTGGAAGAACTTCCAGTGTGAGAGGTGATTGAAGTAAAGATGGGAAAAAAAAACCAGGATGTTTACTACTTGGATTATTTTGCATAATTTTTTTGAAGAAGGCTTTAAGTAATGATAATTTTATAATAAATTATATCATTTGTAGTTACTGTTTTTAATTAAAATTTTGAGATTCTTATATTTTCTGGGAAAGATTTATAGAGGTAAGTTAGAGGAGTATTTGAAAAAGAGTTGGAGAACTGTCAGTTGGAAGAAAAAAAATAATGAAATATAAGAAATGTCAGTTGTCTAAACTTGGTTGGAAATTGGAATGGAAATAATTATTCTTGTTTGTGAGACCAAAGGCAGGTTCTGAGATTTTCAATTTAATGAACTGAATTTGTTTTCTGAGATTTACTGGAATTTCAGAGTGATGTCTTTGAATATTTTTTTTTCTTACTCTGGTCAGAGCTGTCAGTACCTGAAGTAGAAGGTATAGTGGGAAGGTTGAATTAAGAATAGGGTATATCAGATGTTCCTTATTCATTCCTCTCTCCTACATCAACTACTAGAGAGAGTTCTTAGTTTAAAAATCTTCAGTGCAGTTTGTGGAACAGCACATCCTACTGACAATCTGTTTCCTCTAATGCTTAATTAAGCTTTCTTTGCATAATAATGTTTTGAGAGAGAGGAAGTTAATTTTCTTGTTGGCAGTTGATGGGAAAGGTTCTGTGATATCAACAAGTACCAGCATATACTGGTATGACTGCTAGAATTCAAATTCCAAAAATAATTACAGTCAGTAATTCATCAAAATGCACCTAAAGCTACAATTTTTGGAGACATTCAGAGAAAAAAAAACAAACCAAAAGGAGGCAGGTTAAAGGTGGATGATACAGTATATTTCAGAACATAATCCTAGTCTCTGGGAAGCAGAGTTGATTCATTGTTATATGTCTTTTAACCAAAGATTACAGTACCAAAAGAATGAGAAAATGCCTTTTGGTGTTAAATGCATATCAATTATTTCATAAATAGGGAAATAATTGCCTTGTGTTCTAGTTCCTTACATTCTGCACTTTACCTTATTAAAAACTACCCTAGGGGAGGTTAGTATGTTTGATACAAAGCTTCCCTCACCTCTGTAGTACCTTCCTAATCAAGTTGTCAAGCTCAAATGAAATGATACCTCATTTGGGAAACTTCAAATCGATACTTAAATATTAACATTAAAAATGTTTATCATTACCACTTATTTTTTATCATTTTAATGTCCATTTTGGTCTAAATGATATACATTTTATTCATATTTTCACAGAACAAATCATAAATCATAAAAATAGTAATAATATTCTGCCCTTCATTTTTTCCACATAAAATATTTTTCTTTTTTCAAATTGATTTTGTCCGTAGCCCAAGGTTCAATAAGCTTGTAGGACAAAATGAAATTATGATAATAATGGAGGAAAACCAAACTCATAATTAAGATTAGATATTCTAATCCAGACTTATCTATAGATATAAAATAATACCTTAGCCAAGTCATCTAACCTTGGACTTCAATCCCCTAATCTATTTTTTTAATACATTGAGTCAATTTCCTCATCTATGAGTCTGAATTTGCTGTCCATTAACATATGTTACAGTTCTATGTCTCTGATGCTGTTCTGTAAAATGTTGGCATGGTTTTGAACCAACATCTCAGTTCTTTCATTCCATTCCTCAGTATGGCAGCTGCACCATAGACAATAGAAAATTGGCTTCAAAGTCAAAAGGTCTGGGTTTCAATCCCTTTTCTATCCCTTGTTAGCTGCTTGATCATGGAAAAGTCTCTTGGCTTCTTGTTTCAGTTTTCTATTCTTTAAAATAGGAGTGACAATCAATACAATAACTACCCCACAGAGGTTATTGTCAGGAAAATAATTTGCAAATTAAGTGTTACATAAAATAAACTGAAGGGATTGTCCTTTCCAACCATGAAGTTCTATAGCTTTATGAGTATTACTTGAACAATTGTCCCCCTTATAAAGTTATTATATTTTTCTTTAGACAGCCTTTTTAAAGTAAAGTCATTTTATTTTGTCTGTGATTTCAAGGTGATGAATTGAACAATGTTGAGTAGGTAATTTTATTGGTGGGAAAAATTACAGGTATCCTTCTTTATAGGTCATATAGGAAATTAGTATATGGGGAATCAAATAAATCAAGGCTAAGTCACACATATGCTTGGAAACAAGGAAAAAGGAGTGACAGTTTCAATCTAAAGGGCTAGGAAGGTGATGGGTGAGGACCTTGAAAAGGACAGTCTCTACAACAATATTTGAGAGAAAAGAAAAAAAATACCTCATGTTCTTGCAAGAATGCCTTTGATTTAAACAGGGTGCTGCCTGAGCTGGCCTAGAACTGATTTCCTTTTCTTTTGTAAATTTTTCTTTTCATTTCCTTTTAATTATGAGATGACAACTATTTAGGAGAAATGCATTTTCAAGATCTAATATACAAGGGATACTTAACCAGTCTACACCCTAGTTTGTACAATTCAGATTTACTCTGGTTATAACTTGTGGGTGCACAGATATTTACATATTCTCTCCCCCATTAGAATATAAGCTCCTTGGGGGCAGGGATTGTTTTGACTTTTTTTTTCTTGTATTCTTGAGGCTCATCCCAGTGCCTGGAACATAACAGATATTCATTAAATGTTAGTTGATTTGATGAAGAGAGTCAGTTAGGCTTGTTTTTTGGAACATGAGGGAAAAAGGCAGGGAGATTATTTTAGTGTTGTCAACAGCAGAGAAAATGTATTTCCCAGATAATTAGTAATAACTGTACCATGCTTCCAAACAAACAAAAAGTATAATTACTTGAAATTGAATATAATTACTGCAGGAGAGGATTGTGATGGAAGACCCCATATGACCTCATTAAAAAAAATTATCTCAGTGTGTATATAGAAGTCACACTGTGTAAAGCATATCTGAAAAATTAACTTTTCTGAGTTTTTAGGTAGGTAGTTGTACATTGGATAGAATGATCTTGAGTTCAAATTACTTTGCATATTTACTAGTTTTTGTGTCCCTGCACAAGTTAATTAAACTCTATCTGCCTGTTTCATCATAGGAGAAATGGACATAATAATAGGACCTGCTTTTCAAGTCTTTGAAAGCCTTACAATGCTTTCTAAATGCTAGTCACAGCAATCTTCATCATTATCAGTTTGGAGATAAAAAGAGGTGGGAAAGTAAGTGTTTATTAAGCAGCTACTAGGTTCCAGGTCCTTTGTTAAACATTGTATAAATATCTCAATGGATACTCATGTTAGCCCTGGGAGTTAGGGTACCAATATTATCCTCATTTTCTGTATGGTAAAACTAAGGCAATTAAATAGTTTGCCCAGGGTCATACAGCCAATTAAGTGTCTGCGACTTGAACTCAGGTCTTCTTGACTTTAGGTCCAGTGATCTATGCCCTGTACCACTTAGCTGCTTATAAAGTGTCCTTATTTTCTAGAAGAGGCAACTTTGACCTTAGGTGTTTTGTTAAAGTTCACACATTTGGTTAGAGATAAGGTTGAGTCCATTGTTATTGTCACCATCTTCAAATCTAGAACATTTCCCACAGTGTTGAGTCCATTGTGATATTTACCAACTTTAAATCTAGAACATTTCCCACAGGTTGTGTCCATTGTAATATTCACGGACTTCAAATCTAGAACATTTCCCACAGGGTTGGGTCCATTGTGATATTCACCAACTTCAAATCTAGAACATTCCCCACTGTATCATTTTGTTTTCTCTTATAGAAAACAAGTGGTTTATGTAGAGATTCATAGACTTATTAAGATATTATTAGTTTATGGGGTTATAAGTAAAAAGAATGCTTTTTTTAAGATTAGTAGCATTTAACATAATCCCTATATTTGTATGCAGCACCCTTTTCCCTTCACCCTTTAAGAAATAAAGAGGCTAATTTTCTGCTGCTCGATGCCACTTTCAGTATGATTTTTTTTAAAGGATACTCAGATCCACTGAGAACCTCTGATTTTTGCAAGATCATAGAAAAAAGCTAACTCAGATGATTTAACTGACACAGATGCTAACGTTATAAGGTTCATCCACTCAGTCTGAAAAGAAATCTGTTACTACCAACACTTCAGATCTGTTCGATGGGGAATCTACAATTGAGCTGTGAAGATTTTCTTCAAACTGGTCCAATATAAAGAGAGCTGAGATTATAATCAGAGGTCCTGGGCTCAAATTCTACCTTCACTTTCTACTTATGTGAACTTTCTTAAGACACACATTCTCTAGGCTTCAGTGTCTTTTTTTTGTAAAATGCAGAAGTTCGATTATATATCTAACAAGTTCTTGACTCAGCTCTAATTTTATGACACTGTGAGGCCCTCCTTCCCCACCCCCCCCTCACCTCCTATATTGAGGTTTCTACAGAAAAATTATAGAGTTAATACAATACAAAAAAAGGTAAGACAAATTTGGTAGATTGCGATATGTGAAAAAAAAATGTCATTTTATTCCAGTGAAAGTGTTGTTTGAATGTGGCTCCTTTTAAATAAAATTTTGAGCAAGGAAATGACAGAATGGTATGAAAATATTTTCCTATAGATCAAAAGTAGAAGACAATTAAAAAATATTACCTGCCTTGTTCCTACTTAATCCCTAACCCCTACCCCAAGATGTTGAATTGAATTGAATTAAATTGAATCCAAACTTCACGCAACAAATCCCCTTAATAAAACAACTTTCCTCTGTAAAACTGGGACTCAGTCAAAAGCCCCTCACCCAAATACCTAGAAGGTCACATGTGGCCTAGAGGCCACAGGTTCCCCATCCCTGAATTAGACAAGCCAAAAATTGCTCTGCTGTTTAAAAGTATTGCAAATATTCTTGGACATTTGAACTTTTTTTTGCTCTTTCCTTCTAAATCTCATTTTCATTAATTCACTTAATACCACTTTACATTAATAAATCATTTTGAAATTACAAAGTATTTTGCACACATCATTTCATTTCATCTAATGTATCTAATGTACTACAATCTTGAGAGATAGCTAAGACCATAATGCACTCCTTCAATGATGTAAGTTTTCAATATCATGATTTCCTCCATTCCTGTATTGCTAGATTCTACATCTATAGAGAAAAATAATAAAAGTTACAATCACAAAATCTGGAGGAAGAGACAAAACACATTAAATGACAAGGAGCATTAACATAAACAAGATCATTGCTGCCTACTTAGGTGATCAAAACATGGGTTGTTGGTCATTTTAGTTATGGGTGAAATAAATAGAAATAACAAATTTTTATTACATCACAGTGTTTAAGATATCTTAACATTGATAGGGTTAGTTGATTTAAACAGTGTTGGTTCTAATCGGTGACGTACAGGTAAATGTACAACTAACTCTCTAAGAAAAAAAAGACATATATAAGACACATTTTAAAGTTGAATCTGCATTGTTAATGTTTTCTGGATTTGTTTCCTAAGTCTAGATAGTCAGCAAAACAGCAAATAATCATAAATCAATATTGTTATCAGAACAATGAAGCAATAAATCAAACTCTAATTTGTAGCTTTTGCTGATTTCTGGGGTGCAAATGTGTACATTAAAAAAAAAAAGCAATAGGCCTTTAGAAGCCAGTCCCAGTTGACTCCAACATACCCTAGTTCTAATAATACTAATTATTCATTGCACATACTATTCAAAATTATGCGAATATGAATCAATGTCTGAATATCTAGAGTAATGTTTTTAATCATTTATTTATTATGAGCTCCTTTGCCAGTCTGGTGAAGCTTATATGGACCATTTTTCATATCATATGTTCTAAAAAATTCACAGTTGAAGGAAATGCTAACTTTCACCTCCAGGTTAGTAAAAAACAAAAGTGTAATTTTTTACCATCTAAGTTTATAGACCATTCCACCCCCTGAAATCTATCCTCTGACCCCTTGATACTCTGTGAATATTAGAAAAAGAGGAAAATATCTAGCATATATAAGATGAACTATTTTGGTAGACTTATGGGAAGACAAGAATCATACTAAATGAGACGACATGGATGGTGTTCCACACCATTGGGAGGAATACTAATCATGATGAAATTCTTGTTCAAACAAAATATTCACTGTCAATAACATTGTATAAATGTGAATCAAATCATTTTGGAGCTGGAAGATCTAAGAGGTCATATTGATAAGGAAATGAGATAAAGTGACTTGTCCAAGGTTGACTAACTGACTTGCTTGTTTCTGAACAGACTGGTTCCTGGTTTCTCATAGCTGTCCCATAGTCGTTTTTGGACTCAGTTCAGATTCATAAAGTTAACTGCATGGAGTTTGCTTCTTGTTCAATGAATTCTGATTCAGTAGATATAAATATCTTAGTGTTATGTCAGTACTGATCTCATCACATCTTTAGATGTGCTTACATGCATTACTCCTTGCCATATAGAGGGGAAAATAGTTTTTCTAATCCTTATCAAATTACAAGGAAATTTTTATTACTTTATGCTTTTAACATTTATAGATAGATATAGATATAGATACCTATACAGATATCAAGAGATAGCTTTATCTATAGACATATTTGTATCACAGAATAATGCCTGGCTGGTAGGAGGTGCTTAAACATATTTGCTAAGGTTGAATCTGCTTTGCTTTTGTAAAACAATTGGTTTAAAAAATGTGACTTCCTAGATGAATAATTTGAAAAAAAGCATGGAGATTGGTGATGCAGCATCATGTGTAAGGAAAGAGCACACAGAGGACAGCAAGTAGTCCACTGTGGTTAGATCACTGCCTGTAGAGGAGTAATACATCATAAGACTGGAAAAGTAGGAAGGGGTAATGATGTGAAAAGTTTTAAATACCAAATATCAAAGGTAATATTTCATCCTAGAGGTACTAAGGACCCAGTGCAGTTTGCGTGATATCATCAGATCTATGCTTTAGGAAAATTACTAGAAAAATCCTTTTAACAACTGTGCAAAACACTTATTGGAGAGAGGAGGGACTTGAGTCAGGGAGACCAATTAGGAGGCCATTGTAGTAGTTTAGGTGAGATATAAAGATTGTCTGAACTGAGATACTGGTTAATTTACTAGAGGTGGAGAGTGGGGCAGGGAGAAACAGAGAAGATGTTGTAAGTAAATCATAGTAACTGAAGCATTGCCCAAATATGGCTTCACCAGGAAAGGCTACTGAGATAAAAATAAATAATTCAGCCATTAACCACTGTTATGCAAGCTGTCAATCATAATGAAAGGGAGGTACAAAGGACCAGTGCTCATAAGGGCTCCTTATAAAAGGATTCCCATTTATGTGCCTGATGTTCTTGAATTTCTGGTGAGAAGCATTCAACATGCCTGTCCTCCTGAGGAAGATGAGTAAGGAGCCTAGAATGCCCTTGAATAGCAGGACTTTCTTTGCCAAGGAACTGTTAAACTATAAATATGACACTGGAAATGGATTTTGTCTCAGTATTCTCAGGCACTAATTGCTGAAATGTTTAAAAGAATTTTGACGAAGGATACTTAATTTTTATCCAGAGAATAGAGGAATTATACTTTGATGTGGGGAACAATGTCTTTTTTCTTTTAATTAATTGCCTAAAAATTACCCCAATAAAAAATGTGCATGTATATGTGTATATATTTACATATCTGCACATGTATAAACATGTGTATATATGTGTACATGTGTATACATGTTTACGTGTGTGTACACATATACACCTATATACATACACATTATACATATACACATACATATACACATCCACTTGGTCTCATACTGAGAAAATGTATTCTGACTCCTATCTTTGTTCTATTACAATTTTTTTTTAACTTTCTTCCAGGGAAGAGTTTGAACCTGAGTATGAGGACAAGATATATCTATATCTATTTCTTTTTCTAGCCTATATCTATATCTCTACCTATCTAGACAAAGATATATAGATATAGATACATACAGATATAAATATATACATACTCTATATACACACATGCAAATATATACATATGTGTATTTGTGTGTGTGTGTAAGAGAAACAGATGAATTATATTGCCTATACATTAAGACTAGAAGTCTGTGGCTTCAAATTAAGTTGTTTTTTTAAAATCTGCCTTTGTCTCTTCTATCTCTTAACTATTCGTTTTTTACCTGTTGATGTTCCCTTTTACCCTTCGCTTGCCTTTCCTTAATTATATACTTTTTTCCTCCTCTTCTCTAATGACTTTTCTTTCCTACTATTTCCCATCTTCATCCTCTTTCATCCTAGGTCACTCGAGGAGGTAAGGATAGTCGATTATGTATAATGCCAAGAAGGAAGAGCTAATTCAGCATTTGTCCCAATGGTTGTGAGGAGACAGACTAACTTATCATCAGTTCCTCAGCGCTCTCTATGTATTAAGGTTGCCTTTAGATTGACTTACTGTCAGTCAGCAGAGGAGCATGTTCTGGTCTTTACCTATCTTTCAAGATTTGTGACAAATCCATTGCAAGATGATGAAATTTAATAATGTGTGCTAAATATTTTATAATTTCTTTTTTTAAAATAATAGATTTGTTTTTCCCAATTACATGTTAATATAATTTTTAACAAGGGAGGGAGGGAAGGAAGGAAGGAAGTAAAGGAGGGAGAAAGGAAAGGAAGGAAGGAAGGAAGGGAAGGAGGGAGGGAGGGAGAAAGGAAAGGAAGGAAAAAAGGAAGGGAGGAAAAATTGGCTTCAGTCTGTACTCAGACAATATTAATTCTTTCTCTGGAGGCAGATAGCATGTTTCACCACATAATTTCAAAATGATTCATTAATGTAAGGTTGTGTTAAGTAAATGAAAACAAGATTTAGAAGGAAGGAGGGAAAAAAAAATCCAAGTGCTTGAAGAATGTTTACACCAGAAAAAATGCTGCTAACTCTAGGGCAATTTTTGGTTGGTTTCATTAAACATCTTGGATTCAAAGTTGGGAGTAAGATTGGGAAGAAAGCAGGTGTCTTGATTGATCACTTAACATAATCTCAATAGCCAGCATTTAGCTAGCATTGCAAGGCTTGCAAAGTGCTTTTCGGGTTATCTCACTTGACATTTTCATGTCGACTCTGTGAGGATGGTACTATTATTATCCCCTTTTTTACAGAAGAGAAAACTGAGGCTAAGAGACTTAGAGTCACGTAACAAGTGTCTGGGAGTATATTGAAATGCATGTCTTCTAGATTCCCAGTATACCATGCCACAGCTCCTGCTGTGATCAAACTGCCTGAGATTAAGGAACCAAATAGAAGGCAGAAGGTTGCAGAAATACTAAAAAAAGAAGAGGTAATCCCCAAGTGCCTGAGCATCTTTTAACTTTAAGTTATTAAGTATTCCAGGAAAACCAACCATTAACCCTAAAATTGATCACCAAATTTGAATCAATGTTAATGCAAAATATTTAAGTAAGACTTCCATTACCAGAAATTTTATTATCATTTTAAGTAGAAATCATGTTAATTTTGACATCAGAATTACCGTTTTTAAGCTTCTGCCTTTTAAAGTAGTCAGTCATTATCTATTGGGATATGATCATTCAATTGGCACCGCATTTTCCACTCATTTTAAAAGTCACTGTGGAATGTCAGATGAAGTAACAGAAGCTTATATTCTGGGCCTTTGGAGGTCAAAGAAAAATAAATTATTTTTTTTAAGTCAGCAAAGACTCCTGTGACCTTTGTTAATAGTGGAGGAAACAGCTGCTCAATGAAGAATGGACATCCAGTCTAGTGTTGCTTGTGTGGGATTTCTGCCAACTTCCTGACACCATCTCATGCAATGAGCACCTTTCAGTTTATTTGATTTACCAGGGACTGAGGCCAGGGACTGTTTGATTTTTGCCTCTGGCTCTCTAGGACCTAGCATAGTGCTTGGCACATAGTAGGCAGTGAATAAAAACTTACCTGGCACATTTAATTAATGCTTTTCACTGATTGAGCAAGGAGAAGTAATTGACAAAGATGCCTTTAAATCTATGAAGAACCAGAAAAATGTTCAAATCAGAATAAGTTCTAGACTTATCTTGCCACTATCTGTGGGCCAACTTTACCTCCACGTAACTGCTATGTCCTTTGGAAATGATGAGGTTGGACTACCTCATTTTTAAATTTCCTTGCCGATTCTAGTCCTAAACCCAACTTCTTCCAGAGGTCCCATCCAAAGAAATCTGATTCCACAAAAATTCAAATTACCTGAAATTGAGGAAATGGATTTGTGAAGAATCTTCCAAAGTTAGTATACTTCTTACATTTGATTGAATGGCTAAAGAATAGTCATTGACCTGAAAGAAGTTTCAAGTTTGTAAGCTCCATATGGAGGAGAAGACATACCCCAGGGGTGAGAGGGAGAGAGAGACAGAAAGAAAGAGATAGATAGAGAGAGACAGAGACAGAGACAGAAAGAGAGACAGAGAGATTTCAGTTTTACCTCCTGAAGCTTTTGCAGAGGGAATGGCTCCTATGATCTTAACATTCAGTGAGCATTTACCTGAAGAATGATTCTGGAAATGAAAAAGAATGAAAATATTTAGGATGGAGTGAAAACCCAAATTGAGTGAGGAGATAACCAGAACCTAGTTTTTTTTGATGATTTTGTATCAAAAACTAGATGAATTTTGACCTAATTCTGAATGACCTAGTAAGTAAGAGTGCTCTTTGAAAGATCTTAATGAATTGAAGAGAATTAGAGTGTTGCCCTAAGTTTCAAAAAAAAAAGGGGTGGTAGAGGGGTAGAGGGGATATGGAGTCTCTAAACTAGATCCCAATATCTATCAACTCTGGCTCATTCTCCTCTTGCCTGGAGCTCTTGATTTCTATCTGTTTTCTTCCTTCTCCAATCTGTCTTCCACACAATTGCTGATACTCCTATAGGAAAAAGTTACCGTTTCACCACATTCAAGAAACTTCATTGGCTCCTCATTGCCTCTTGGACAAAGTGGCAGCATTTTTCTTTTGTATTTGTAGTCTTTCACATTCTGACTTCAAGGTACCATTTTGAACGAAATACTCCTTTCCCAGCTCTATACAGTCCATGTTCCATTCAAACTGAGCTATTGATTATTTCCTTTACAGGGCTAAGGTTAATGCCTTCTCCCTGATTACTTCCAATTTATCTTGTATATGCATTATAAATGTTTATACATAGTTGTTTGAAATATTTCTTGAAACAGTAGACTGTAAATTCCTTGAGAGTAAGACCTTTTTTTGTTTGTTTCGTACCTGCAACCCCCAGCACTTTGCACAGTGCCTGGCACATAGTAGGCAGTAAGCAAATACTTAATACATCTAATTGAGTAGACCTTTTGGCCACATTTTTGATCCATTACATAATGTTTATAAAAGTAGTAATCTCATTGGCTACCTCCTTTGAATAGTTTAATGTTATTATTTTTCTTTTGGGGTGAGATGGAAATATATGCCACATTCAAGGCTACATAGATTAACAGGAGCAGGAAAAAGTGATGATAAGGAGACAGTATTATGACAATTTTTGTTCAGGTTTCATCCCTTCTGACCCAGGCATCCTGAGAGAACAGGGAGGATCTTAGAAGTCATTGCCCCTGATCCTTTGACCAGAGCCATCCTCACCCCACTCCTGTCATGTTTCTGGGTTCCTGATACCCTCTCATCTGCTGGGAAATGCTCACTCTGGGTTCTCTTGATCTTCCTCTAGCATCAATTAAATGTGCCACCTCTGCAACACTATTTTTCTCTCTGTTTCTATCTGATGCCCTCAGTCAATCTTGGAGTTTGAGTGAAGCTGTTGTTCTCATCAAGACTATTGTCAGTAACCACTGTCTTCCTGTTCCGGGGATAGACTGCCCTGCTTTCCTAATTATAATGAAACTGTTCTTAATTTTAATCTTTGTATTATTTCAAGACTTGTTTTAAAAATATTTCCCCAAACCTCAAGTTTATATTAGTTTATATTGAAAGGTAGGATGCAAATATAGATGCATAGTGAGTTGGGATTTGGGATCAGGAAGAATGAGTTCAAGTCCCATGTCTGATTTGTATGGAGTGTATAAGTGGATCATTTAACCTCTCAATGCTCTAGACAACTCTCAAGGACTCTCGCTTTCAGGGCATATACTTTGGTAGAGGCAATTTCTTACCAGGATCTCCCTTCAACAATGAAATCACAGGCAAGGACACATCTCCAACCCCTAATCACTCTCCCCCAAAGGATATGTTAAAATGTTAATTGCAAAGATTGTTCAAAACCCCATAGTTGGTATGGCTTTGTCATTTGGAATTATATTGCATTTTAATTCTCATTAAGTTTTCCATCCATTTGCATTCCAATAATTTTCACACAGAACCTGGGATTGTAATATTTCTGTAACAGATTCTCTAGAGATGTATACTGAAGCAGTAATCTCATGGTGATTTAGACATGAGCTCCCTGTTTAGGTGATTAGAGAATCACTGTTATGAAAAAGAAGCTGTTTTGTGTATTCTAGCTACCTCAAAACACAAATATTTTAAATACTTGTTCTTTAATTAGGAAAAGAAGTTTCCCTTTACTCAGCACTGTGCATTACATCAGATTGCATTTTCTAGGCAGCTTAACCTCATTCAATCAAATGCAGTTTGAATAAGTTGAGAGAAACCACCCTCTCTGCTTTGCCACCCCCACCTGGCCCCATGCCCCCATGTTGGCTTGGTAATTATCGGAACTCTATCCAATGCCTTTCAAGCATTACTAGTACAAGTCTAACATTGGTAGTAGTGGAAACGTGGAATACATAGCACATTTAGTCCCTTAGGAAACTTATAAACATTTGTACTCACACAAGCTTGTGAGGTTTATAACTATTTTGCCTTTTACCCAAACCATATATACGCAAGAATTACTATGTGATGCATGAATTCTTAAAATCAAAATTCTTCAGCAAAGTCACATGCATTAGGTTTTTTTTTTATTTTGGCTGATCAGTTCTGAATACATCATGTTCAGTTAGAAAAAAGACCCAATATAAAGATAACAATAAGGTGCTGTCTGCCATATGCCAAGATGACGTTATTGACTCATTCACAATAGAAGATGCTTTTGGACATTTTTTTCAATATAAATACTTTACTCTTGCAGTCAGCATGCCTTCCTTAGGTCATAACAATAAATATTCAGAGACAACAACTCTTGTATAATTGCAAGACATTTTTTTCTTAAATATTTCTTAGAGACTTTATGATTTGAACTGCTTGACTCAATTGGCAGCAAATCTTCATTACAGATCAGTGAACTTTGCTGAAGAGAAAACTTGCTCATAGAATCATTAATCTAGATGCAGATGGAATTCTCAAGGTTCTTTAGAGGTTCAGTACTTACCCAAGGTCAGAGGCTGTATCACAGAGGGAATTTGAAATCAGGCCTTCTGATTTCAGAGCAACTGCTCCTTCCATTGTAATATAACTCCTTGATGCTGTAGGAAAAGACTTTATCCCTTTCTCCTGTCAGTTCCTAAAAGAATAGAGCATGTTTACATGGCATAGTATACTGTTTCCCAAACAATGAAATGGGATGCAGATAAATAGGGGAATGGAAGTGCCAACCATTAGCTTGAATAAATATGCTCAAGGTTTTGTTGTTTGGGTTGGGGTTTTTTTCAATTGGGAAAAAAATGATTTTTTATATTTCTATCACTGCATTAAACACTGTACTTCTAAAAGACTATAGGTGTTAGATGAAATATTTTTTGTTGTTTTTTAAAATTCCAGTCTTTGATAAAAAGAAACCAAAAGTGACAATGTATATGCTTAAGGTCCTCATTACTCATTTTTCTGAAAAATACAATGAAACTATTAACTATTATGTTAGTGAATAATAATTTATGTAACACTTGAGGTTTATAAAAGCACATATCACATAAGATAGATATTGTAAGTAATTTTAGTCCTGCCTTGCAGGCGTGAGAAATGAGAACTTAAGAGGTAAAAGTAGACTAAGGGATCAAATCTAGCTATTCTTGACTTCAAATCCAGTGCTCTTTTTCAAACTAAAATGGTTACTTTAGGAATCGTATTATCATGAATTATGCAGACTAACACACAATATATATGTATACTGTATCATTAGTATTATTAACCAAAATTAATCATACAACTAATAATAGCAATACTTGTATATATATAGAAGTACTAATTCCTGTTATGTAAACTATTAAAATATGTTTTCAATGACATGACATTGTATGTGTTGGCTTGAATAATTAAGTTTTCATTGAATGCCTTTGAAAAGGGAAGTGACAGTAACTGGGGTGAGTGTCTGAACTTGGTCTTGGAATCCTGCAGTGGCATGTTACCCATTATACATCATCACATTGATAGAATTATTATTTTAAAAATTAGCAGGAAATACTGTTTTTTGAAGGTGCATGAGAGAACCTTCATAGTCTTAATCCTAGACTAAGTATATATCCTTATTCTATTCTTTTACAAATAGTCTATCTTTGATGTAAATAGTTTTTTGATGAAACATCTCATTAGTGTAATGAGTAATCCCTTCCTGGATACTTGCCAATAAATTATAAATGACATTTTGAAAAAAATTGCATTTCCATACATCATACATGAGGGGGTGTTCTTCCTCTAAAACACATGCATGCTTGCACACACACAAATATACACTTTTACATACGAAAATATTACAGTAGTGTTTATCTATAACAAAGCTGTTAGCGACAGGAAAAAAAACCCAACTTATTTCTACTTCTGGTCTTCTCTACCTTCCCACCACTCAGAAATAGTTTTATTCCTTTTTTTAATTAATTAATTTTTTTTTTTTATAGAGGCTTAGGTCATCCAAGAATCTGTGTTGCAATGATGTGATGCTTCATGAATACAGAGTTTAAACAATGGGGGCTTGATCCTGGTGGCTGTAGCCAACTTAAGTATCAACCTTGGTGCTTTGGGCCATGTATCCACATATCAATGAGCCACATTTGGTGTGACTTAGAGACTTAGTTATACTTTGACTTCCTAAAACATTTTGGATGGGGCTATATATATATATATATATATATATATATATATATATATATATATATATATATATATA
>CM053601.1:23678594-23726887 GCA_028646575.1 Pseudocheirus occidentalis | reverse complement strand
GAACACAATTTCATTATTGTTATACCCTAACCCTGCAACACAATCTAATACTGATTTTAAAAAGTAACATTTTCTGCATATAAAAGATAAAGTGTACATATTATGTACGTAGGAAGAACAAAGCATATATGTGTATATATGGTGATCAGATGGGTGATCAGTCTTAATGGATGGATGAGTGGATGAGATCATTTTGCCCACTGAAGACTTAAGCAAAATCGTATTCATTCATTCATTCATTCATTCATTCATTTACCACTTGTTTTTGATGACATTACATATATGGCTTCTAATATGTATCATGTATATGATGCTATGGAGAAAACAAAGATTAACAAAACATGAATGGTTCATGTCCTCAAGAAGTTTGCAATGATGTCTGATAGATAAGGAAAGTATGCAAATAACCATCAAAAATTGCAAAATGTAGCATACACCTAAAGAAAGGTACAAATAATGTATTATGAGAATTCAGAATTTTAAATATATAGCCAGGTGACAAATTTCTCTAAAATTCATTTAGTTACAGAAAAGAAGCCAATCTGAAAATTTTGTTGGTCACCACTTTGATTCAAGTTAGTCAACCTAGGTATAGGTTAGCCTTAAGTTGTGTCTTTTTACTTTTAACAAGTATAGTGAATCAATCAGATTTAGACTCTGTTGATAAATTGTATATCTATACTTCCCTTTCTCTTCTATTGATAGTTTTATAACATAACTGAATCTTCTAATCGACCTATAATGTGGTCATGTGTTTAGAGGGATATAATTACCTTCATAAACCATCCCACAATGCATTTAATTATATTCTGTTGAGTTATCTCATAAATCATTAAAACTAAATGAATACGGTTAAAATAAATGGACACAATGTAATTGATAATATGGCATTTTGGCTTTAGTGTCATTATTATTTAATAGTTTTAAGGAACTATATTCTGATATTACATGGTCATACATATATACAAACATATGTGTATTAAATGTGTGTATGTGTGTCTCCCTATCCACACACACATATGAATATGTATGTATTTATTTTCCCTGCTTGATAAACTTCTGTCCCATAAAAAGATAAAGGAGATGGATATGACCAAAGACAGACAGATGGACAGAAATGTTTAAAAAAACAAATAATTTTTAAAGCATCCTAAAGACAAAAAAGTTTGAACAAATGTTCAGTTTAAAAGGGATTGTCAACTGGAACTCTCAATTCAGAGATAGCGTGAACCCTCAAAGTAAGGAACTCAGGCAATGCAGATAGACACCTTCTTTTTAATTTACAATCTTAGTGAGTAAGGTAGGTGCTGGAATTGTAAGTTCTGTTAGGCAAATTGCCTAGGATCACACATTCATTATGTACAGGAGGCCAGACTTGTACATAATTCTTCCTGACTTTTAAGCCAGCTCTCCATCCACTACAATATAACTGTTTAGAAAAAGAAACACATGTTTCAACTATACTCTACAACAGGCTTTCCTCTTCTTTATCTGCCTAATCAGCACCCTTATTCACTGATGTCCAAAGAAAAGGGGTGATAGAAATAAGGATGGAAGAGAAAACTTAAAGAAATAGGAGGAAAAAAACCCAGGAGAATGTACTGTATGTGTTACAATTAATTTTCTCGCCTGCCTTTTTGAATGCCATTCCTATCAAAAAATAGAACCTATATGACTCTAAAAACCACAAATTTCTTTAAATCCCCTTTCCCAGTCAAATTTACAAGATTGGAATGGGGCAGGATTACAGATTTGGGACCACTTTGAATTGACATGAGAGAGAACAGTGTGGGGCACCTGTTCTTCTATTGTTAAAAAAGCATCAGAGAATTCTTTCTCTAGACAGTACAAGTATGAGGCATCTTCAGTAACCTTCCTCATTGTCTTATGCATGGAGTCACTAAGGGAGTTGAATGTTCCTTACAGTTACAGTATATGGGTACCTAATGAAGATATGGGAACATAAGTTGTCTGAAGTCACTAGGGACAAGTTTCTTTGGTTCCACATAAGCAGAATATACATTAAGTGACACAGATTCTAGCATGACCTGAACATGAAGGATAAAAATGGAATACTACTGCAGGCAGAGGGAAGACCTGTGTTTTAAAATATTCCTTGAACCACTTAAAGCAAGAATATAATTCTTTGATCTAGAGTTGGAAGGAAGCTCCAAAGCTACCTAGCTTAATCATCTTCTTTTACAGATGAATAAACTGAGGCCAAGGGAGATTATGTGACTTCCAAGCTTATACAAACTGTAACTCTTCAGCAACAGGGTTTTAATTCAGGTCCTCCCAATACAGACCCAGAGCTCATTCCAGTAGTGTTTTACTCATCCAATAGCTTTTAAAATGAAATATGTTTGCCATGGCATATTTTTTTTTCCAATCTACTTCTTTAATTTTAATGTTTCATATAACAACTATCTACAGATTTGGTTATCAAATGATGGTCCGTTATTCAAAAAAGTCTGGATAAGTAATTTTCCTTTAATAAAGATGTATTATGTAGGCCCTGGAGCATAGCATTGTATATTAGCATTATACTATTACTAACATGCCTGTAAGTTTCTTGGTATAGTTCCTATTTTTAAAATTTCTATATTTTAGCTTACTGAATGTAATGTTAATGGAATCTGAAGATCTTCTGTGTCCCTTTGTATTGGTAAGTAAGCAGGTATTTAGCACCTTGTTTCAAGTTAATGCTTTGTTTAAGCTACTTAATTAATACAGAAATAATTAATACCTTGGGAGGAAGTTGCTGATGTAACAAGGAGGGTCTAATATGTATATAAGGAAGAGCATAAGCTGTACAGACAGAATTTCATTAGGTAATTCCACCCCACCAGGATCCTTGGCCTTCCAATCTCAATCTAAATTACCGTGGATCCTGGAACAAATAGAGGCACTATGTTATCCTGCCAACTATGCTTTAATGTAAAGTTGCACAAGCACCTTTCCAGAGGACTGCTACTATGAACAGCTTTTCAAGGTTCTGATTACACAGTAAAGCAAACTCATTATTTATTTGATAACAAATCAGAGCAAAACATTCACAGAAAATCAAGGTACAGCATTCACAATTTTACTGCTCATCACAGAAAATCAAAATACAGCATTTACCATGTCATAACTCAAAAACTTATCACTAAAATGACCACATAGTTTTCACCAAATTGGTCACATAGTTTTAAACAAAGTACATTCATTTAGTCAATCACAAAATCCTGAATTCAGTTACAAAGTACAAAAGTCAAAGCCCTCCACCCATGGGGTGCAATTAAATTACAATTTCATCTGTCACTACTCTGTATCCATGGAGAGATCTTTTCATCTTGACTAGAAGTGGGCAGCTCCTGCTTGAATCCACTAAACTGTCACATGGGTTCAAAGGCAAACAGCTCCCAGTTCCTTGTCCAGCTGTCTGCGCAGCTTCTGCTCCACACTGAAGCTCACAGCATCCAGTCCACCCCAAATCCTTCAGAGGCTCTGTTCCTGGGAAGATAACATTCATGCACATTAACAAAGCCACAACAACATTTGTACAAAATATTGGCACCCCGGTCATGCTTCTTCAGTCTTTGGCGGCTCCAGCTGGACCTTGAGAATCCTCAGCATCATAAGCTCTGTTCTCAAAATCAAAATGACTTTATCCAGCTTCCACATAGCTTGCTCCAAGGAATTCTGTCTCAGTTCTCAATTCTCATTCCACTTCTCAGTTCTTCTCAATTCACAATTCAGTCTTCTGTCCAACAGCAGCCGCCCTGCCTCCATGATGCTTGCCCCAGGAAATTCTGACTGTCCAGCTTGTGTTCTTCCTTAAATACAGTATAACTCCTCCCTGTTCAGCCCCTTCTTGTGAGGTCAGCAACAGGGGTTCCCTATTTAGCCCCTTCCTGTTATATCAGCAACAGGGCATCATACCTTCTGTTTCTTTAACAGAGGCTTAATTTGAAACTAGGTGCTAAGTACCTCTTAGCTTAGCAATACAACTGGATCTTCAAATTTCATTACTATTACACTTTGAAATTACAAAGTGTAATCACCTCCGATTCATTAGTAAAAGGAAATTCCAACATAAAGTACAGGTTATATAATCCTAAGCCATTGATGCTGTCATGTATTACTCTAAGTATGTTAGCATGAGCTCAGTGAACATATGAATTTTCTAGTCATCTTATGCTTCAGAAAGGTTTCAACGAATTGTTAGGTTTTACTTAGAAGCATGGACGTTTAATTTAAATATTCTATATAATCTTACTCTATTTCCATTTATCCATTGATCTCTCTATCCACCCATCCACCTATCTCTATCTGTTGACCTAGCTAGCTAGATATACAAGTCTATATATAACTACATCTATATGCTGACCTATATGTATGTCTATATAGATAGATAGATATACACCTGCATGTGTGTATGTATGTGTGTATATCTATATATCTATATCTATCTATATATCTATATATACATCAAAGAGATCTTTTTTTTTTTCTTCAAAGTGACCCTCTTTGATCAAAACCAAACAAAAGATGGTTTGGACTTAGGCTATGACTCATTCTTCTCTGATGTGATGTTAAAAGCATAATGTGAAAAGAAGCAAAACCATATGTCAAAAAGTAAATGACCTTAAACTATTAAAATATATATTTACTTTCAAAAGTATTTTGGAGTGTGCAAGTATGCTGCCTGTGTAGATTGTTTATAAGAGGTAAATTTAGGCTTGATTTAGTGAAAAGCTTCTAAAAACAGGTAGGGTGCTTTGAGAGGTCGTGGTCTTCCATTATTTAAAAATCTTCCAGCAGAGTCTAAATGATCACTTGTTGATCACACTATTGTAGGTATTTCTTTTGAGTATAGGTTAGACTAGATGGTTGCTGCATTCTTTCCAACTTTACAATTCTGTGTTTCTTGATGAATTATACATAAATGAGAATATCATCTAGAGGGAGATGTGTTTTTAGGGACTAAGATAATAAGTTAAAAGATGATAAATGTTATAACTAATATTTAACTTGATGGACAGTTACTGATTGGGGGATGAATGTAACATCCATCTGTCCATTTAATCTCGTAGTTTGTTAAGAGAAACAGCATGGAATACTGAATAGCAGACTGAACTTTGTTTTGAGATCTAGGCTCAAGTCCTGTGTGGCATCTAAATCTGTGACTTTGGCCAAGTCACTTACATTATCTCATTCTCCAGGCAACTTATCAGTAAAACAAGAGCTGGAACTAAGAGGCCTAAGTAAGTTCTATTCAAAGTCTAAATCTCTAATAACCAACCCTATTGATGCTTTGATATGGCTTAGTGCATGTGTTCTGATTATCTTTTATGTTTTTCTTTGGTTTTTTTTTTGGAGGCAATCTAGTTAAGAGATTTACTGGTGGACACAGGGCTAATAAATAAGGTTAGATTGGAACCCAGGTTCTTCTGACTCCAAAGCCGGTGGTCTACCCACTGTGCCACCTGGATGCCCTGATCATCTTTTAAATGAAGATTTCCTCACTGTGTTTCTCAATTTAAACTTGCAGCTACAAAAGCAATGGTCCGTCTTGAAATATGAGATATATTTCTTTTAACTGACCTCTCCATAGAGTTAAATGTGTAAGATTTTAGTAACGTATATAATATTCATATCATTCAAAATGCTGGCTATGGTTCAGATAGTTTTAATTCAAAGGAAATAGTTTTTAGGAATGAAGGTTTATTAGTCACATTAAAACAAATCTACTTAATTTAGGTTTCATTTTAAAATAAATGATGAGTGACATTTACTTTTAGACTAGTCTACTGAAATAAGGATGAAGGTATTTGGGAGCATTTGCTTAAGTTAATGATGTGGTGGTGTTATCTCAAATGTTTTTAAATAATTTATTAAGCACTTATGTGTCAGGCACTAGATGTACTGGGTTTTAGAAATACAATCACAGAAAAATACAACAGTCTCTTTCCTCAAGGAGCTTGTAATCTCTTTGATATAATTTTTGTACTGGGACATGAATGCAAGGTCTGAAAAGTAAGTGGGATAAGACCAGCAGATCTTGGGAGAAGAGGTCCCTGCATTGAGACTTGTGGATTCCCAAGATCCCAATTAGCTGCTTTTGGGGGTCTGAAGAGGACCAAAGGCATATTGAAATTTCTTGAAGAATCTATTGAGTTCCACCAAGAGGGCCAACCAATGTCACCATCCTCATAATTTCAGCTTTTGACTGAAATGAACTTGAACATTTGAGACCAACTAAGAAATTATTTGAAATGAGCTTTCTTAATGTAGCTCTCTTATAGATTTCCTTCCTTTCTTTCATTAAATGTGAAGAAAGATTAGCATTCATGTTCATTCCCGGACTGTTGAGTTTACAGACAAAAATTCCCAAGAGTCTAGAAACTCTTGACTGTGCTCTTGGAGCTACAGGATATCAGATATCAAACATTAACAGTAAATTTGGATTCCCAAGTGGAACCTTACAAATTTGTCCAATTCTTATATGCCCAGCATTTGCAAAGCTGTGAAAATGATTTAGCCATCCAATTGGGTGTCAGGACCTGTTCAAATTCTCAGCCAACGTGTCAGCAGTGATTTTATGTGTCCTAGGGAAAATGAGTCAGGTTTGTATGTCAGTGAGAACAGGAAAAAGACCAACGGTGGTGTCAAATAACCCTCTATTGGTTCATTGGTTGCTTTGGTCTGGAGCCAAATAATCCAAACATTTACGAGTTAAAGTACCACAAATCTTCACTGTCACTTTTACCTCCAACATTCATTTCTTCAGTTGTCTCCTGCTCTTCCCCAGGAGCTATTTATTATAATAGTTCTTGACCTAAATGGCCATTGAAAAGTTCTTATTATTTATGTTCATTTCTTATCTGGAGGTTGGAAGAATTATGTGTTTTCCATTGTTACTAATTATTTTTCCCCTGACTTTGTTTTCTCCAAATGAGTTGTTCCCATAAAGGAATTTAAGCTGTGGGTAATTGTTATTCTGCATTCTCAAAGTGAGTAAAAACAAAACAGAAAACCAAAAAGTTGACCATGCGGTGAAGGGCTGTTCAAACTTGGCTTTGGGGCTGTGGTGAGGGTGGGGTAGGGGGGAAGTGAGAGTCAAATTGCAGAAAGATGGTGTACTCATTTTTTTTAACACTTCCACCTAGAAATTAGTGAATTATACAGAGCAGGGAATACATTTGAAGGATTTTTTTTGGGGGGGGAGGCAAAATAAGATGGTCATTTGTAACTGAATAATAGTAGATAACGTAGATCAAAGAGATAACAGATTATTGCCCTAGGCAGGACTTAATATGGAGCAGCTCTAGTTCCCTTGAGAATACTTTTCACTGTATTCTGCAGATTTGAAATTTAAAACAACACAAAATTATTGAACATCCTACCTTTCTAGATCCTCTTTTTCCATCATCTCTTCCCCTCTCCTATCTTCTCCATAATTGAGAAACTGATGATCAGGGTTGGCCAAGGTCAGGGCAGAGTGGGGAAAGCATCATGACCATGCTTAGTTTAAAAAGAATTTAAATCTTTTCCTTAAGAGTTTAAGATAAATACTAGTTTCCCTTGGAAGTAATTATCAGAATTTTCTCTTTCCTTTACTCATTTTCCTTACTCCATTGATGGATTAAAATACCAACATCTGTTTAAAAATTACAACCTGAAAAGTATATTATTTAAATTAATTTCTTATTCCATTTGCTTTATAAGTAGCTAGGTAAAAGAGAATGAATAGGAACCCAACAGTAGATAAATTCTTTTTGTCATTATAAAGAAAAATAGGATTTGGGGAAAAAAAATAGGAGTATATACTTGCTTCCTGGTAATAGTTCATCTTTTCATATTACTTTGTTCAATGATAGTTATTTCAGAAATTTTAATCTTTTCCCTTTTTTAAAAACTTAGTTTCATCCTTAAGGGTCTTTTCTTAGCACAAGTTACATTTAATTGGGGGGGGGGTGGTCATTTGCGTTGTTCACACCTCAAGAGGCAACTTGTTGTTGTTAGGCTCATAGGCATTTATTAAATAAAAAAACTCAATGAAATTAAAGCATTTATCAACCAATAACCATGTTAGGTGTGAAGAAATTGAAATCATGATGTAAAGGGGCAAGATATGGAGATTTGAAGTTTTAGTGTTAGTTTGTGCACTTAGCTGAATGCCCATAGGCAAACCACTTAACTTTGCTGAAATTCAGTTTTTTAATCTATGATGTGGAGCCAATAATTTTTATAATAAATGTTAGCCCTAAAAGAATTGAATCTCTTTTTTTTCTTTACTCTGAAAGAGGTCACTCCTGAATAATATTGGACACCATATTATTTTTGTTTGCTTGTAAATTTCAGAGATGTAGGCAATTGCTAGAAAGGAAATTCCCTCTATCCATTCTACAATTTACTGACATAGAAATTTTCCTAAAGCCCTGAAGGGTTCATAGACACTTGCTCTTGTGGGTGAGTTAGAGGATTGTGGGCTTGATGTAGACTCTGGAAGACTAACATTCAAGTTCAGCCTTAAATACTTAACTAGCTGTGTGACCCTAGGCAAGTCACTTAACCACTGCCAACCTTAGTTTCCTTGTCTATAAAAGTTATAAAGAGCACCTATCTCCTCTGCTTGTTGTGAAAACTGAATGAGCTATATGTAAAGTACTTTGTAAACCTTACAGTGCTATATAAATGCTACCTATTGCTGTCTTTATTATAATTATTATTCAGTCGGTTGTTTTTCCTTCATTCTTGAAGAGGACATCGGGGAGGTGATGCCAGGATATGCAAATGAATTGGATTTAAGTGAGGGAGGGCTGTGCACCAGTGACCAGCTACACTTTCTCCTCTAGAGTCATCTGGATCTAATGGTCAGATATAGACCATGACAACTGGAGATGGCCCTGGATGCAGTGGGAGACACTGGCCTTTCTAAAGACCTTATTCAGGCAGTAGGTATGAGGACAGTACTTGAACCCAGGCCTTCTTGACTCCAAGGCTAGATCTGTGTCCACTCTGGGTTGCTTTGCCAACCACATTGTTATGTTATGCAAGTTTTTGTTACTATAGAATCTCTTTCGAATTCTTGTTAAATTTTGGTAGGGTTGTTATTGTTGTTACCAGTGAATGGTCATCACCATATTGAAAATTAATTGGATCAAGTCCTGTGAGAAAATTGGATTTGACTGAATATATCTCTGATGAATGCTCCTGAACTTTTTCCCCTCCTTAGTAATGGCTTCTTTCTGCAGGATACTTGATCAGCATAATTCAGCACATTTCATTTGTCTATTGACATATTATCATTATTGCTAATGGGCAAATAAGCATCTCCCTAGAGGCTATACTCATAGGGTGATCTGGCGAGCCAGTCTGGTTGCTTACATCAATAAACCATCTGTGAAGGAATCCCTGGGTCACAGCGACATGGTCATGGAGTCATTGCACTTTGTCATGTCAAGGATTTACATACTGCATTCTATTGTTGTGAGGATTATCTTTTTAAGAAAATGGCTATGGCAGCTAGGTGGTACAGTGAATAGAACACTGGCCTTGGAGTCAGGAGGACCTGAGTTCAAATCCAGCCTCAGACACTTAACACTTACTAGCCATGTGACCTTGGGCAAGTCACTTAACCCCAATTGCCTGCCTTACCCCCTCCAAAAAGCAGAAAAGAAAAAGAAAATGGCCAATTTGGTTTCCACTGAGAACTCTCAGTATTTTATAAAATTTAGTGCTATTGAGTCAGATTTCTCACTTGCTAAAAGTTGTGCTCTTGGATATTAAACTTTGGATTTAAAAAAAGCCCTCACAGTTATAATCAGTTCTAGTCACACTTGTTTATGCTCCAAAGTCAATTTGCCTCATAACACAGTATTTTCCTTGAAAGGATACCAATAATAATGTTTGATATTGTTCGTATTTTAAGGGAATTGATAATATTTTCGTTTAGGCTTTTCTTTTAGCCTTTCTGACAAAACAGTTTGCTCCATGCTTTCATTCCTACCAGTTTCAATTTAAAAAAAAATAATGGCAAACCAAAAAGGAATGCAAATTTTAATTTATTAATAAAATCCACCATAATTAGGTCATTAGCATAATAATAACAATAATTGCTAACATTTCTAGAGCACCTAATATGTGTCAGGCACTGTTCCAAGCATTTTGCAAAATGTGTCATTTTTTCCTGTCCACAACCCTGGAATTAGGTGCTATTATTATTTTCATTTTATAGATGTGGAAATAAGGGCAAACAGAGATTAAATGACTTGCCCAAGGTCATATAGCTCCCATCTATTGAAGGCCAGATTTAAAATCAGTTCTTCCTGACTCCAGGTTCAGCACCTTATCTATGTTGCCACCTAGCTGCCTCTGTTAAGACGTTGGACATTAGAAACTGATAGGATTTTATTAGTGGAAATAACATTAAAGAAGATATATTATTATCTGTTTTTACCTAAGGATCATGGGACATCTCATTTGTGGCCAAAACCTTCCAAATATGTTGTCTTCTCCATTAGAATGGGAGCTTCTTGAGAGCAGAGACAGTCTTACTTTTCTGTTTGTATTGCCAAAACCCAACAGTGCTTTGTTCATTTATTCATCCACCAGAATCTAGAACTCACCTCTCCTTTGAGGTTCTAAACGGAACCTCTTTAGCACATTTCTTCACAACTGGACACTTGCCAATGGGAGTGGCTTTCACCACAATGAATAAAAGGACTGTTAATATCCAGGCAAATTGAGCAAAAGAGACTATAATTGCGCTTCAACATGCCTTGAAATGGCCTGAACTCTGTAAAGGTGGATCATAAAAGTCTAATATGATTGATTTAGGGATTGACTCAAGTGGTGGATATATTTTGATCATTCTTCCCTCTTAGCCATTATCACAAGGGTTCCCTTCCTTCCATGTAGAATGTCTGAAAGCAGATATCTGAACATAATGGTGCAAAAATGATGGTAAAAACCAAGAAGCCCAGTCAGACCCTTCTTTCTTTTGGCTACTTGGGTCTGGTGGAGCAGTGAGTAACAAATGAAGCCAACAGATATGATATCTTGGGGCATCGTGACCTCTTGCCTTATCTATGGCAATCTTAAATTTAGTTGTCATATTTCTCTGGCCTTTGAGATAGCAGTAAAGAAGCTAGGTCCACCAAATGGGGCTGTTCTGAGAAAATTTTCAGAGAAGCTGAAGGGGAACTTTGTACTTTTGCTCCCTGGAAAACATCACGTGGTCCCCCGAGAACAGAAATCTTCAGGGTAATTAGGTCTTAGCAGTGAGGGAGTTCATTTGGTGCAGAGGGGCATCACCTAGGTATGTTTGGTTGTTTGTGTATGTGCACATATGAGTTTGTTTATTATTTCATGGGAGACAACTAATTGGGTCCCCTTTGGTTTTGTAAGGATTCTTAATCATCCTGGTACCTTTGGGGAAGGGACATAGTAAAGCCTAAATGCTATTTAGGGTTTGGGCTCTAGGAATATTTTCCAATACTCCAACTATGGGCAATTCAGAGTATTAGACTTGCATTGTTTCTTTCTTGAATAAATGTTGAAATAAATAGATAGTTGATAGATGGATGGATGGATAGATGTATGAATGGATAGAAGAATACACAAATAAATGTTAGAAATTAAAATAATCTGACCCATCTGTCATTCTTTCTATTTCCCACCTGTTTCTTGCCATCTTTCATTCTGAAAAGAATATGAGAAGCAAAGAACACCTCCCCCAAAGCAAATCCCACAACCTTTCTATTCCTTAATTTATAATACTTCTTTTAAAAGTGGTGATGAGATTCAATGCTTTTGTAATGTTCTCAGTTACCAAGTTGTTTTCTTTCTAGTATCTTTAAATAAAAAGGAATTTGACTGTTTTTTAAGGAGTCTTTGATGTTTACAACCTTTCAAACACATGAGGAAATGCTATACTATTGTTGAGTATGGGCTTTGTTACTAGACAACATCCCAGAAAAAAATAATTTTAATACTTACGGAAATTATGAATTTTAGGCATACTCATCTTCTGACTCAAAACATCTTTAGAGAAGATCAGAATCCTTTAAATTTGATTCCAGATGAATGGAATTAACTCCCATTGCTTGTTGGGGGTGTATAAAACTATAATGCCCGAAGGAAGGAAAAATTAGAACTTATTTATCTGACATTTTGAGGGAATGAGCTATATTGTTTCAGGCAGCTAACTGATATAGTAGGTAGAGCATTAAACTTGAAATCAGGAAGACCTGAGTTCAAATCTCATCTCAAACACTGACTAGCTGTGTGACTCTGGGCAAGTCATTTCTCTCTACCTCAGTTTCCTCATCTGTAAAATGTGAGAATCAATAGTATCTGCCTCATAGGGTTGTTGTAAGGATAAGATAAAATAACATGTGTAAAGTGCTTTGCAAATATTAAAATGTTATACAAATGCTATCTGCTGTTATGGTTATTCTGCCTAAGTGACTTTGCCAGATAACAGAATCAAAAACAACAACAAAAAAAACTTTTTTATTTGTTTTAGTCATTTTTATAGAACTTGCTAAAATGTATTATGAACTTCCCTACATTACTGAACAAAATGATCATAATATAATCTTTTCTTGATTATTGAGGGCTCTCCTAATTAACCAGTTATTAGACAATATAGTGATGTCCTTGTGGCTGTTGTGATTCGTAGAGATCTATATTTGATTGGACACAGTTACCCCATTAACAGTACACACACACACACACACACACACACACACACACACACAATCTTAAAGAAGACCTTTCACATTAATATGTTAGCAGGGGTCTATTATATCGTGATTTCCATTTAAGTTGAGTGGAGTATTAAACAAATAATTCAGTTTAAGGGTAGTTTTATATTACTAACACATTTGCCCAGAATTGTGTGCATTCTTTTTCAATATTTTTTTTGCCTTTTTTTTTCTTTTTGGAGGGGGAAGGCAGGGCAGTTGGGATTAAGTGACTTGCCCAACGTCACATGACTAATAAGTGTTAAGTGTCTGAGTCTGAATTTGAACTCAGGTCCTCCAAACTCCAGGGCTGATACTTTAGTCACTGCACCACCTAGCTGCCCCTCAATATTTTCTTTAATGTTTGAAGAGATGGTTTATCATAAAAGCCTATGTAAGTTTCTGTTTCTTGGATAAAGTGACAGCATAATACTGAGTTTTGAGCTGAAGACGTATGGATGTTTCGGAACCTAACCCCAGCATAGTTTGATGGAGTCTAGAACCTGCGCATCCTTATGGGATGTCTTGGGCACATTTTTATGAGTAAAGAGACTGCTGTATGTCATAAAGAGGACTGTTTTTTTTCTTCCTATTAGAGAGAATTGATTATTTGTGGTTCATTGTTACTAGCTAGATAATTTGGATACTAAGAGGAGGAAAGATGGAAAAATAGATCTTTTCTCTTGCTAAGTACTCTCCAGACTGTGGTGAGAAAGAGTTCTACTCATGTTTCAGACATTGTAAGCTCAAAATCAATAAAATAATTAAAGATATTCCTTTCTACTGAAATGTAGAGCTTAACTGCATTTATGCTCCCAAGAACTTTAAAAAATGCTCTTTTAAAAGTGAACATTTTAATTGGGTAATTCACTCTGCAGCCTTAATACTGGCAGAGGGCTTTTGAAAATCTTGTCAAGTTTGTATATTAGAATATAGATAAATAGATAGATAGATAGATAGATAGATAGATAGATAGATAGACAGACACAGACAGATGATAGATGACAGATTAATAGATAGACAGATAGACAGATAGATAGATAGATAGATAGATAGATAGATAGATAGATAGATAGACAGACAGACAGACGGATGCTTCAAGCCAGCAGAAATAGTATAGCTCTCTGTGATTTCAAGGGTTTTGCCTTTCTGTGTCTTGCCACCACTATATTTTGTCTTTTTCATCGTTGTGTGCCCTACAGGATCTAGCTCAGAGTCATAGAAACATCAAGATGAATAGTAGGTATTCAATAAATAGCCATGGTTCAGTGGAAAGGGCACTAAACTAAAAGAAGGAGATGTGAATTGTAGACCTGATTCTGCCACTAAAAGGCCGTATGACAGGCCAAGTCTCTTAAGCAATTTGAAGGCCTCATCTTTACTATAATAGGGTCATACCACATGATCGTTGAAGTTCCATCTAGTGCTAATGTCCTCTGGTTCAATGGCACCCACAGTTTGTGTATTAGCAGCTCTTGTAGAATCTCTCTAAAATTTTACAATATTGGAGCCAGAGAGGACATTTCTTCCTATTTTCCACAATTTACATCCCTGCCCCCAACCTTGGTAATGAATTTCCTTTTAATGATAGAGATTGTAGCTCAGCCTGTACAACTGTTGCCCGTCTTACCCCCAAAACTCACCACAGGGAATCCAGCCAATGTAATTATGATATGGATAATATTAAGAAAAGCATCAGTAGTTAACTTTATGAAGCAGTAAGACTTGTAAAGCACCTCGCATAAATCATCTCTCATAACATCACCAAAATTTATGAGCAAACAAAGAGAAAAGATTAAACTTACTAAGCAATTTCTCCAAACCCTTGGAGTTTGATGAAATAATTTGTAGTGACAGAAATGTGAAACTCTTGGTCAAAAGGAGATTTAGAGAGATTATCTGTAGTTATCAATTCCCTTTTTTTTGGAGGACAGTTGGGGTTAATTGACTTGCCCAAGGTCACACGGCTAGTTTTTTGTGTTAAGTGTCTGAGGCCGGATTTGAACTCTGGTACTCCTGACTCCAGGGGCAGTGCTCTATGCACTGCGCGACCTAGCCACCTCTGTAGTTTTCAATTCTCCATCCACCTTATGTTAGCTTTCCATTGCTGTAGGGATGTGACAGTTGATTTTGTATAAAACATGCCAGACATTTGGAACTCTGTATATGTGTGAATGCATACACATTTGGAACTCTATGTATATGTGTATACACATATGCATTTGGATCTCTATGTATATGTGAATATACATAATAGGTTTATGTGTGCATATTTGTTGAGGGATAGATACATAATGAAACTTCTAATTTGATGTCTGATGGAGGCACATCTTATTCAGTAAGTTAACATGAAAATGAGCTCATACTAAGAGTAAAGAAGATCAAGGAAGATAATTTCATTATAAATTTTCTTGCAATTATCTTGAAACATTTAAACCTTGAAAGGAACAGCCACAACTCCATATTGATGAGGCCATGGAAATATTTCATTTGCATACAAGAGAATTTTAATTTGAAGTCATAGGAACAGAACCCCCTATGTACCCATTGGTGGCTCCCCCCGATTTTCAGGAATGCATGCATGCTTCATCTCAACCAGGACCAGGCAGATGTAAATGACAACCTCTTCAGTAATCACAGGGGCTGTGCTTTTCATTGAAGCCAACAGCATAAACATTACTGCAATGTGGGGACCCAGAGGGCTCTGTGTTTCATTGCAACCTGCTGTTGGTCTCCTTCAGGTAATAGAGTGCACAGGACAAGCCCAGGAGGGAATTAAAGGCAAATGAAGGGATTTCCCTGGGGCTCAGCTCTCCTGGAGAAGGTCTCTGAGGCAAACAAATGTTTCAATCTTTACCTCATTGTGACACAAGGGGCAAGCATTCTCCATCGATCTATCAACCCATAAGTATTTATTAAATTCCTATTCTGCCCTGGCATTGTGCTAAACAGATGAAGAGAAGACTTTTTTTTAAGGAAATCTTAAAACTGAAGAGTGTTAGGAAATCAGGTAGCGACCATATGTTGCCGTTAACACAGGAAAAGTCAAGGCTTTCATATATTTTATTTTCTCAGCGATCATTCTAAGAGGAGACACTCTATTAGTGAACGAAAGCGAATAGTGTGGGGGTTAACCGCAGGGGACAGTGCCGGATGGAGGCTGTGTGGGCTTTGGAAGAAGTCTGGTGCTGACTGATGAGCCCGAAAGTAAAACATTGAGTGTGTGAATCCTATGTACCGACATGCGTTAGGGACTGTGGTATAACAGAACGAATATTACATTGTGAATTGGTGTGTGTGTGTGTGTTACTTGAAGCCCCAAATTTCTGATAATGTAGATTTCTGAGAATTGTACTTGGCTAAAGGAAGTAAATGAGAGAAAAAAATTGCAAGGGGAGGGGCTGGAGAGGGACTCGGTGATGTCCTTAGTTTGATTTGAGCGGTGAAGAGTTAAATTGAAAGTTTGCAACTCCCTGGGCACTTTCTATGACTGAAGCATAATTACTATGTTCAGAGGGACATGCTCATTAGGGAAATACATTAAACTTGCCTGAAAATGTCTACCATTGTTTGTTTCTTGGTTTGAATCCCTTCCCAAGATGTTGCCCTCCAGAGAGAGGGCTCCCCAGGATTCATTTTACAAGAGAAAATTCTTTAAAAGTACTTTTTCAACTTTTGTTTTGGGGAGCAGGGGTGAGGGGTCAGGCGTGATATTGAACTCAGTGGAGTGGTCAGAGATTGGTGAATTTCCCTAAGTGAGAACTTCCGTGCCCTCTAGGGCGATGGGAATCTATTGGTAAGTGAGAACTCCAGACAGTGTTTGGGACAAAATAGCCTTATCTGGAAGAGTTAGAATAGTTTAGTTTCAGCTTCTTCTTTTATAAAGGAATCAGTTGTTACCTTTAATTTTATGATGTCACGTTTTATTGAGTGCATATGCAATTATTTCATTTTGGGCACATATGTGTATATTAAATGTAGTGCACATAGACTTAAATATACATGACATGGAGGTGGAATGAAAGAAACATGTAGAATAGGTTTATAGGTCTAGAGCAAATAATTTAGCATTTATAAGACTCTTTGCAAATGACCTTAAAGCACTATATATATATATATATATATATATATATGTTTTGTCATTTTATGTTTAGTCATTTTTTTCAGCTTCAACTAACTGTTCATGATGCCATTTGCAGTTTTCTTGGCAAAGACAGTAAAGTACTTTACCATCTCCTTCTCCTGTTCATTTGACAGATAAGGAAACTAAGGCAAACAAGGTTAAGAATGGCTTACACAGGGTTGCACAGCTGGTCTGAAGCCAGATTTGAACTAATGTCTTCCAGACTCCAGGGCTGGTACTCTATATGCTGCTCTACCTAGCTGCTCATATAAATACTATTATTATTATCATTATTGAAAAAACTTTATGTAAATATATAATTTAAATAAAACTATTTCAAATTCAGATAACAAAAGAGAGCTATTATTGTGCTATGATCAGTCTCTCATTTTCTCTAATTAATCATTAATCACCTGCAGCTGGAACAATAATTCTTTTAATTACCTAGTGTCTGATCTTTAAAAACACAAACCCTGTTTATAGGTTATTTTAGGTTCAGAGCCAAAATACTGTATTGTAAACTCTATTTTGTAAACCAAGAAAAAAAAGGCTTCTTCTAGCTGATATAGGATAAATCCTTATTACTACTTTTGTGAGGTTATGTGAAGTTGTAATAAACATTGTGTTATATGGAATCCCTATGAAAAATGCCTTAAGAGAGACAAATGCAGTGTGGAGCATGCAAATGAGGTGGTCACTCAGGACTCCAGACGTTGTCTAACACAATTGAAAACCCTTTTCTCCCCAGAATTTGGTTCAAAGGTTCACCTGTTGGTTGTTGTTGTTGTTGTTGTTGTTGTTGTTTTTTATTGTTGTGGAACATGTATATTTTCAGATTCACTAAAGTTGTTGATAGCAGGAAAGAGTAATCTATCTGACTTTCCTTATAGGTCTAGTGTACAGAATTTTTTTTAGCCTTGTTAGAACTTGCATCCAATTACAATGGTTGCTATATACAATTTGCCTAAGCCTGTGTCTTACTGGGAACTTTAACACTGTGATAGTCATGAACGCTTGTGAAATGTAAGTATATTATCATTTGTTAGGCAATAATTAACTCTTAGGAAATGTTGGAATACTTAGTTTAAGCAAACAAGTCTTTGGCCTTTAAAAAGGAAGTATAATTGGACCCTAATGAATTTCCTGAGTTTCATACCTAAGCTGGATTGTTAGCTTGATTTTTCTTCTATAAGATGGTCAGTATTTGTCTGCATGTATCCATGCTAGGTTTATAGTTAGGCATCGGCTAAGTTGGTTACTTGTTTCTTAGTGCCTTTCATACTGATCTAATAGTGTTGCATAAAAAACTCCCAATTTCTCAAGGAGCTGAATTTGGAATGATTTTACTACAGAAAATTTGACTTTAAGATTTAACTATAGAAAAATCGTTACCGTGAGATTATATTTCTAGAAGGATCCATGAGTCAATAAACACTTTCTTTCCTTCTTCCACGTCTTTTACTTTTTTCCTTTCAATAAGCAAATAAATTTATTAAGCACTTGTGCTAAGGAGTGGGGTTAAAAAGTTAGATACACACACACCCATGTGAATGTACAGGCTTGAGCACATTTATTAAAGAATGTACCTCAAATAGCATAATTATGCTGATTAGGCATATTTTAAATTGTATTAAGGAAATAAGATTTGTTTTTCCTTTAAGATTCTAGAAATCTATTGAGAGGGATGTGACCCCACTAAGCAGGTGCACCCTTCTCCTGATTGCCTCATCTGCTGAGCAGTGGGCATAGGGCTTGGAGCTGGGACTTCAAACCACTGATGCAGGATCTGTTCCCCTGGCCTGGGGTAGGTGAGCCTAGCATGAAGAGCTGGGGGAAGCAATCTGGGGTGAAGAGGATGCTCTGACTTTGGAAAATTAAAGAGAGGATAAGTATGGTATGGAAGACATGGGGATTGTGAGGAGATCAGGGAAGGTTTTCTCTTTTTTTCTATTCCTACTTTTAAATACTAGATAAAAGAAAATGGGGCGAAAGATGGATAGAAGAGAAGGGAGCTAGGAAGAAAGAAAAGGAAGAGGGAGAAATAAGCAGCATCAGGGTGGCTTTTCTACTGATGGGGCCTCAGGAGAGTGGTAAGGTTTTCATATATGATAAATAAAGCATCTTATCTTGAAAATAGTTGAACTTAATATAAATATTTGTAGAAATCAAAGGAAAATCTACTATGTATAAAATGGCCATTCATGTAATGTTTGACCTAGTAACAGAGATCAAAAGCTATTTGCTATGATGGCAGAAGTTCTTAACCTCATGTCTGATCTTTAACTATATACATATACATATATATATATGTATATATATGTAATTACATATTAATCTTTTTTACAATGATCTTATTTTATTCATTTAAAAGCATTATTGTAAAAAGGGTTCCATAGGGCTCCATGACATAAGAAGCTGGAGAATCCTTGTATTTACACATTCAGATATAATTAAATTGACAAGACCATTTTCCTTATGTCCCATTGGATTTTACTTTTTCAAAAGGTGATTCTTTAAAATGTTTCTTTGAACAATTAAAAAATCCATCCATGATGAGGATAATTCTAAAATGATTTATTTTTAAAGGGAGAAAGACCCATGAACTAACTTAAGACCAATAAATTATGAAAGCTTGGTCATGGAATACTGCTTTCTACCCCACGATTTTACTTGGAAACTCTGGTCCAGTGAGTGACTCCCAAAGTCACACAGTTATCATAGCGAACCTGAGAAGAGGTGACCAGGAACCAAGATACAGATGGGAGTCGGCTGCAATCAAGCAGTAAACAAGTTTATCTTATTTTTTTCCAGTCCTAGACTGTTGTACTTTTCACTAGCCCCCCTCAGACCAATACTCATAACAACACTAAAGTTCAAAGGGAGGGGCCATTTTTGAGTAGCTTTTATTTCGCCCCAGGACACGTATAATGACATAGAAAGAGCAGGGATCAATAGTAGGTGCCCATAAAACACTTGTCGATTGTTTCAGATACATACAGATTGGTCTATGGTCTATAGACAACTGCCCATGAGGACACATGTAGAACCAGTACCAACTGAAGGTCATAACTTGACATCTATGTGGTTTACATGGAGTCTGACCTAATGTAATGGAGCTATGCTTTCAACATGTGCTCCACAATGCTGATGGTGCTTGGGAAGCCACTAGTCATGAATAATATTTGACAAAATTTGCTCCTACAGCAGTTATCACTGGGGACAGGGATACAGCTTAAGAGAAACCTGGGAAGACTTGTACGGACTGATGCAGAGTGAAGTGGGCAGAAGGACAAGAACAATTTATACAATAACAGTAACACCATGAGGACAAAGGACCTGAACTCTGACTTGCCATGTTTTGGTGTGCCCTAATGTGTAGAATGTGCTACATTTTTTTTTCTTCTTGGAAGAAAAAAAAAACCATAGCTACCATGTTTTCTCATTTGCTCCTTATAAAAATCTTGTCAGGTAGGAGATAATATTCTCTTCACTTTACAAATGAGGAAGCTAAGGCACAGTGAGATACAGTAGTTTGCCCAGGGTCACACAGCTACTAAGAATCTAAGGCAGAACTTGATCTCAGTTCTTCCTAACTCTAAGGCTGAGCTCTTATGCGTGGCACCACTATTTTTTGTGTCTTTGGCTTTTAAAACATTTTATAATCTGACCTCTTACTCTCTTTTTCATCTCTTTATACCCAACTTCCTTCCTTCCACATAAATGACACTGGTCACCTTGATGTTGCTCTCACAAGACTTGGTGTCTTAAATCCATGCATATTTTACTGCCTGTCCCCAGGCTTAGGACTTTCACTCTCCTCCTCTAGAGCCTCTTGGCCTCTCTGGCTTCTGTTATATCTTAATTAAAATCCCACCCTCTTCAAGCTTTTCTTTGTAAATACTGCTTAATCTCAATGCTGTTGCCCTGAGATTCTTTCCAATTTATCCCATACCCATCTTGTTTATTATTGGCGAGTTGTCTTCCCCATTAGTCAGTGATCTTCATGAGAACAGGGACTATTTTCTTCTTTGTATCTCAGAATTTAGAGCAGTACTTGCCCCAGGGTAGATATTTGAAAACTTCTTAGTGATTACAATTTACCAAGGTTATAGCTAGAGATTTTTTGACAGAACTTGGCACTGCTCTTTCATATAAATTAATCTCACTTAGAAGGTGCCTTATAAAGATGTGTTAATTGACTCTAAAACCACACACTGTCAGAGATAAAAGGGATCTTAGAAGTCATTTAGTCTAAACCCCTCATTTTATATTTGAAGAAACTGAGGCAAGAGATTTGAATGAAGTCATGTTTACCAAATAGTGGAAATAAAACTCAAACCCAGGCATCTAACTCACAGTCTACTTAAAATAATAATAATAATAATAATAATAATAATAATAATAACAATGATGATGATGATGATGAACAAAAATCTATTTTCTCTCCATTGTTCCCTGACCTATTAAAAAGAAAAGAAAAAAAATCCCTTTGTAACAAATATGCATAGTCAAGCAAAACCAATTCCTGTATTGACCATGTGAAAATAAAAGGTCTTTTTCTGCACAACGCATCATTACTTCTAAGTCAAAATATAGGTAGGTAGCATGTCTTATCATGAGTCCTCAGGAATCATAGATTTTTTTGTTTTGTTTTGTTTTGAACAGAGTTCAGGTCGTTTGTCTTCACATTGTTATTATATGAATTCTTTTCCTGGTCCTGCTCATTTCACTCTGCATCAGTTGATACAAGTCTTCCCAGATTTCTCTTAAGTGGTCTCCATCACTTCATTTGGTAAAGATGTATCCCATTACATTTAGATTCCATAGTTTGTCCAGCCATTACATCCCTAGTGGCACCCCTTAGTTTCTAGGTCTTTGCTACCATAAAAATAGCTGCTGAGTATATATGTTTACAAATATGGTCCTCATTCCTTTTGCTTTGATCTCTTTGGGAATTTAGACTTAGTGGTGGTATCCTTGGCTCAAAGGATTATCATGCCCTTTTGGGAACTCAGTTCCAAATAGTTTTCAACCATTCTCAGTTCCACTAGCAGTGCCTTCATAGGCCTTTTTTCTCATAAACCTCAAGCACTTACATTTTTCTTTTTTGCCTTCTTTGCTATTGTAATGGGTGTAAGGGAGAAGAACAGAGTTCCTTTAATTTGCTTTTCTCTAATAGTGATTTGAAGCATTTTTTCCCTCATATAACTATTGAAAGCTTAACTTTCTGCCTTAGAAAACTGCCTGATTTGTCCTTTCACCAGCTGGGGAACTCTAACCTACTAGTCTTCCAATGACCCTCAGATGTCTGAGGTATCTGATTCCCAGATTAAGAAAGTCTTTTTATGGTGTGTGTGTGTGTGTGTGTGTGTGTGTGTGTGTGTGTGTGTGTACACGTGCAAGCATACAGGGAACCTCTAGAGGGAATAATTAATGAATCTGATCCATTGTTCAATGGGAATATAGCAGGGGGAACAAAGTGTTTTGTTTTATATCATTTCATTTGTTTATTATAGTCGCTGCTCTAGAGTACAAGCAATATTCAGGCAGAGATTAAGGCACCAGACCACAACATTGTTTGGCCTTGTAGCCATCTGGGATATTTCTTAACAGGATGCCGTTGAGATCTTGTGCCCCAAATATGACCTACTCTGCTTTTTTTCTTTAACTGTAATGTTTTTGGTTTTTGCTCTATTTTTTTTTTTTGGTGGTGACTTCTTTAAAGTCATTAGAAGTGAAGCTGTTTAAAGATATTTCACTGATTTAATCAGTTCTTGGGAATTCAGAAGTAAATCCTAGAAAATATTTGCCAAGCAAGCAATGCCCACAGGAGAGATATCAGAAGGCTCCTCCCTGTTTTCCCCTTAATTCTTTTACAGAGGTAGGAAGTTCATGGGTGTGGAAAATTGTGTATATTTTCAGATTTTCTTAACGTATCAATCAGTTTTATCAAGTGTTTTTTTCTTTTAAAATTTTGTTCTTTGTCATGAAGAGCGGCTCTGTGAGAGTGAGGTGATAATGGGGCTATTTCATATTTAATTATTAAATAAATGAATTCATATAAATAGTGTGAAAATATAGGTAATGTAGGAATAAGGTATCAATAAAATTTGTTTTTAAAGATAGAAAATGTTTTCTAAAAAGTTTTCTAGAAACCTAAAAGGTTTTTCTAAAAACCTATCATTGCTGTTTGGGACTTGCCTGATATAATCACTGACATCAATATGCTATAGGAAAATTTGAAAATAAGATTAACCTTGTATACATGACAGAACTTTTTCATAACAGAGCCTATCTTTCTTGGCTCCGATTTCCCTTTTTTTTCCTCTTCTTTTGGCAGAGGTCTGCATGTAGGACATGGTGCATGTGGAAACACAAACAAAAAAGATCTTTGCACAGGTGGCCCTGCCTCTACTGTCAAATACATGACCATTAGCCCCATCTCTTGCAATGCCCTAGGTGCCTCTTCTGTGTAGCTGGCAGAATCTTAGGGGATTTGTCTTTGGCTGCCCAACCTGTTTCCTGCTGTTCTCTTCCATCTGCCTAACCGGAATTGGGCCCCATCTGATCAGTCCCCTCATCATCCAACTGGAGAGAGTCCCCTCCGCTTGGCCTCTCTCCCATCTCATATTCAGAGCCAATTCCAGGAGCCCAGAGCAGGTGGCGTTCCCTCAGCCAGTTACCTTAAGTAGTAGCAATTACTGGAAAGTCAAGGGTCTAGAGAGATGGGAGGAGCATCTGGTACTGCAGTGAACTTGGCCTTGAAAAGAGTCAAGGGACCAAAGGAAAATCTAATTCGTTCTGGGGATGCTTTCCCTGGGGTGCTCTCTCTTCTTGCCTCCCTCACCTTATTGCTCTGGTAATTGTTGGTTTAATTCCTGATTCAGTCTTGAGCTGAAACTCAGAAAGTGGGTTGAGATGGAGACCTCCATTAGAAAGAAATTTTTTTTTATTCATTCTTCATGCATCTACATTTTTCTGATGCATTTATAGAATTAGGCTAGTGCTTTTAGTTATCAATTTCTCAAAACATCTGGCTCTAATTCTTGACCTGGGATTCATAAAGTGTCCGTGAGTATATAGATACAGATATAGAGATACATGTACACACATATATAACCATATGTATATGTTTATGGATGTGCATATGCATATAGATACACACGTTTCAATGTAATGAGTTTCCTTTTCAGTCTTATATGTTTCATTTTATGCATTTAAATATATTTGTCTGAGAAAATATCCATGGACTTCACCAGATTGCAAGTGGTGGTGGTGGTCCATAGCACAAAAAAGGTTAAGAACTTTTCTAAATGATTCTCTTCCTAGCAAGTTTCATGTAATAGATTCCGCCCACCTCCCTCCTGGAAAAACACCACCACCAACAGAAATACAGAACCTCTGTGTTATATAAAGGGTAGCTAAGTGGTACAGTGGATAGGCTGCCGGGTTTGTGACTCTGTTCACCTCAGTTTCCTCATCTTTAAAATGAACTGGAGAAGGAAATGGAAAACCACTCCAGTTTCTTTGCCAAGAAAACCCATAATGGGACCATGAAGAATAGGATAGAAGTGAAAAACTACTCAACAACAAGAAAAGTGTCGTTTAAAGGTAGCAAAACAAATTTACAGGTGGGTCAAGCCCTAAAATGTATTTCTTAAGCTGAATATTAGTCCATCATCTCTCTGTCCTGAGGTAGGCAACATTCATTATCCATCCTTTGGAGTCATGGTTGACCATTTAGTCTATTAGCATTTCTAAGGCTTACAGAGTTGTTCATTTCTACACTTTCAGTTATAGTATAAATTATTCTCTTGGTTTTGCCCATCTCATTCTGCAACATTTGATACAAGTCTTCCTAGGACTTTCTGAACCCATCACTTTTTTTCTTATAGAACAATGGTATTGTATTACATCACATTCTAAAATTTGTTTAGTCATTTCCCCTATTCATGAATATCCCTTTAGTTTCCAATTATTTTTTTACCATAAAAAAAACACTTTAAAGATTTTTGCATAAATAAGACCTTTTCTTTTTCAATTTTCTTGGCGGGGGTGCGGGGGGGAACTCTAATAATGGTATCACCAAGTCAAAGGTAACCAGTTTTGTAACTTTGGGGGAATAACTCCAAATTGCCCTTGAGAAGGGTTAGATCCAGTCACAGCTCTATCAACGGTGCATCATTGTATTTTTTTCCCTCCAAAGTCCCACCAACATCTGTCATTTTACTATTTTTGTTGGTATTACTGGTCTGATGGATGAAGCCCAGAGAAGTGATTTTCTGGATAGCACAAAAGGAAGAAGTAGCAGAATCAGGACTGAGATCAGAAAGCCTCTAATTTCAAAGCCAATGCTCTTTCCACCTTAGCATATAGTCTTTGATATATACATCAAATTCAAAAGATAAGTCCCCTAAGGACTCTCTATATGTTATAAATCACTATTGATACTCCATCTTTGAACCTGTGTACTGAATGCTCATGTTTTCATAACATTTTAAATCTAGTAATTTGAGGATTTTCAATATTTTTGAATGCTAAGATTACAAAGAAAACCAAATGTATTGAAATAAAGCTATCAGGTTTGTTTGTTTATTTTGAAAAGTTTTATGACTCCAGATTAAGAACCCATATCTGAGATTATAAATTATGAAAATGTGGTTGATCCATTTGGGATGTTCTGCAATATCTTTTTAAAGTTGATTTCTTAAATCCAAAATACATTTTCTCATAAAAGCAATGGTGGTTAAATTCCCAGGCTAACCCACAAAGGCCTATTTTTCTCATAATCCTTCTGAAGTATTGTACTTCAGAATTTAACCCACCATCTATAGCTGGAGGTTCCCGCCAGTGGTATCAATTTCAAATAGAAATGACTCCCTATTTCTGCACATGGCTTGAGAAAATCACAAATTAGCATAATCTGTGTTGTATTTCATCTTTATTTTGTTCAAACTTTCCCCATTGCATTTTAATCTGCTTCTGTCATCCTTTAAAAGCTGATTGCTTCAGGCCCAGAGTTTGACACCTATGCCTTACATCAATGAAATCGCATATCAAAATTATGGCAAAGTCCTGAAGTAGGAGTAATAGGTACAAGATGGCGGCCAGTGTGGCTCCTTAACAGCATGGGCTTATAGGACTGTGGAGTTACCATTAGATGGGACCTTAGCGGTAATCACGTCCACCTTTCATTTTTAGGTCTTTCCAATGTGTACATCCAAGCCAGAATACATGAAGGCGTCTATATTGTGAGGCATTTCAGTTGTGCCTGACTCTTCCTGATCTTTTGGGGGTTTTTCTTGGCAAAGATACTAGAGTGGTTTGCCATTTCCTTCTCCAGCTCATTTTGCAGGTGGGAAAACTGAGGCAACTGGATTAAGTGATTTTCCCATGGACACACAGCTAGTGTTTGAGGTCACATTTGAACTCAGATCTTCCTGGCTCCAGGTCTGGCACTCTATCCATTGTGCTATCTAGCTTCCCCTATACCTGTGTGTTAACTGGTCTTATTTGAAACTGTCTGGCATACTTATGAATACCTTTGGACATTAGTAGAGCTCATACCTTGATCTCTGGCCCTCTTCCCATACGTTGCTCAAAGGATAGTACCTCCATTATGGAGTCCCATTTGGATTGTTTCTCCTTAGTCATTGCTAGAGCCCTTAGGTTCCTCATTACTTTATCTCCTTCCCCTATCTGTACACCCTCCTGTCCTATACCATATTACCTTAGGACCAAAAGCTACTCTACTCTAAGACTGTGGTGGTGGTGGTGGTGGTGGTGGTAGTGGTAGTGATACTTCTACTACTACTACTACTACTACTACTACTACTACTACTACTACTACTACTACTACTACTATTACTACTACTACTGCTACCATTGCTACTACTACTACTAAATAGCTTATCATTGATGTAGTGATTTAAGGTTTACAAACCATTTTGCATATTATCTCATTTGCTAACTAGCAAATGGACAAACTCCTTGTCCTAATGTGCTCATGAATTGTCGATGCTCCTCAGGGCCCTCCATCTGCTTCTTAGGACATACATGTACATCCTGGCAAGACAATTTGGAGACAATAAATGATTTTTTAAAAATTTCTAATGCATTATTTTAACATATCAATTAAGTAAAACTACCCAGTTGGGCTGCTTGTAGAGTCTTGCTGGCATATATGACTTCAGAGGGTTGTGAGTTTAATGCGACTCTTCCAAAAGTTATCTTCTAAAAATATCACAATACACGGCTCTTCTCCATTATCAGGTTATGGATCCCTGTACTGTAGTATGCAATACTATGCTTCAGATGTATTATGGTCCAGAAGTCCTTTGGGGGCTAGCCTGGGAACTTAAGCATCTTTGATTCTAAGAGAAAATTCAGTTTGGATGTAAGGAGAGACCTGTCCTTCAATGCAAAGCTTCGCCTATCAATGAGTTGGAGCTCCCTAACCTAGAGTCTTAGAGAGTTCCCTGGGGGTGTCAGTGGTCACAAAGCAGGACTGTGACAGAGGCAGGACTTCATATTTCCCCTTCCTCTTCTCTCTCCTACCTTCCTGAGAACTTCGGTCTCTATTCTCTGCTGACATCTTCTCAGTCCTGGGGCACTAACCCTTATTTGTAGGTGTTAATGGGAAAGTATCTCTGGCTGGTATTTACATTTCAAAGACAATGACTTAACTGAAAGGCGTGATTGATGGCTGGTACTTGGCCAGCCAGCTGCTCCACCTTTGCCTAGGGCTGGCCCTGGGTGGAGGTGTTGAGAATGACTTCCTCCTGCACAAATTAGGCGGAGTCAAAGGGAACAGCTTGCTATTGTGTCCTATCTTTTGGCACATCCATGATGGGGGATGAGGCATGGGCTGAAAGAATAAGAATTATAGATTTTCTTGCAGTGACCTAACTCATGCCAACAGAATAGAAGGTGGAGAGCTTTGATAGATAACCTTTGATCTTAGTCTAAAATGTTGAGGCATTTATTTATTTTTGATGTTTTTTCTTGTAGGTTGGACATTAGGCTTTTGATGCTAAAGATCTGACCCTTTCTCTTTCAGCTGTCCCTTTTCCTCCAAGTCACCGGCTCACAGCAAAGGAAGTGTTTGATAACGATGGGAAACCTAGGGTGGACATCTTAAAGGCACATCTTATGAAGGAGGGACGGCTGGAAGAAAGTGTTGCTTTGAGAATAATAACAGAGGGTGCTTCAATTCTTCGACAGGAAAAAAATTTACTGGACATCGATGCTCCAGTCACAGGTAAACATCCCACAGATGTAGTCCTGTCCATTGCATATTCGTGGCTCATACATCAAATTCAAAAGATAAGTCCCCTAAGGACTCTCTATATGTTATAAATCACTATTGATCTTATTGTGACTTGGTTATTCATTAACATTAAAATTGGCCTGCGGGGGCGGGTGGGAGGGATTACATTTGAAGGATAAAATTACAATGTAGAAAAATTTTTGGTCATTTCATGTCTATAAAAATCATGCTGTTGTTTTAGTAATATTCAAACTGTTGGAGCTGTTGCAGGAAGAAATTGAGATAATATATATGTATGTGTGTGCATATATGCATATATGCATATGTATCTGTGTGTTCATATTTATACACAGAAATATACACACACACATATATATACATGTGTATATATGTGTGTGTATACGCACAAACACACACACACACACACATACACATATCTATAAATCATTAGAAAGACTGTTGTGTATGAGAATCAATGGCCAAAGAAAATAATGGATGGATTTTTGGAACATCTCAGAGGCATAAGGGTCATTGTGAAGTGATCGGTCATCCACGGATGTTAATTCTCCACAGGACATGACTATTCCATTGTTCTTTTTCTGAGATAATTTGTGACAATCTATATGTCCATTTTTGCCTTTTTAATCATATGTATGTTTGTTTGTTAATCAAGTTTGCGCTATCATAGCTTCTTTGAGAAGCAGCCTGGCGGGGCATAGAGAGCTGGCTTTGAATCTGTGATCCCAGCTCAAGCCCTACCCCTCACACAGACTGATGGGGTGGCCTTGGAATGTCACTTAACGTGTTCTAAAGAGTCCTCTCAAACTGTAAATTCTGGAGGAAGTGTTGACCTGCAGTAGTAGAAGTAGTTTTACCATTTGAGATTTCTCTGTGCCAATGACATCAACATGTCCAAGTCCTGCTTTTTTAGAACCCTCCTTCCTCCACAGAAAATATGAAATCTGTCATTAGCACCATTGATTGGTATATGGAATGAAGACTTCTAGAGAAATCAAATTTCCTGATTGGCATGTTTAATACAGAAGAAAATATTTATTTTCTTTTATCTTTCTGATTGAGTAACCAAAATTTTGAGAAGTAAAATTTTGATGACATCTCGACAGAAAGAAAGGAATAGTCTCTAGGAGATTTCATCTTTACAAATTCTCTTTATTGGTGAAACTAAATCTCTACGTTGCTTTATGTTACATAACTCAATTCTGGTTCTCCATCTACTTCTCTGATCGTTCCTTCTCAGTCTCATATATTGGTTCCACTTCTTACTGCCCCACTCTCTGCCCCAAGTGTGGAATTCCCCTGTGGTTCTTTCTCTGTCTTCTTCAAATGAGATAACATTGATTTTGAAAGCCTTAGCACTCTGCCTGGTATATGAAAGGTGGTTAATAAATACTTGTTCCTCTTTCCTTTTTCCCTTTTGTCTTCTGTCTCTATGTTCTCTTTTATGACAATTTCATCCTCTTCCATGACTTCAGTTATCACTTTTTTTTCCCCCAGGCTGACTCCTTAATCTATATTTCTAATCTCAAACACTCCCCAAGATCCAGTCCCACACTGCCAACCACTTACTGTCCATTTAACTGAATGTCTGGACATCACCACCAACTCATTTTTTTTTTCCAAAATGAAACATATCTTCCTCAAAATCTAACCTTTCTATTTCTCTAGATGATACTGCCATGCTTTTAGCTAAGTTGAAGTTTTGGAATCACTTTTACTCATTCTCTCCTTCACCATCCCTAACCAATAGGCTGCTGGGTCTTTTTGTTTTTGGCTTTGTTTTGTTTTACTGTTTGCAGTATCACTCATAGCCATGTTTTGTAGCCTCTCAGTCACCACCCTTCATCAAGCTCTCATTATCTTTTCCTCAGACTGTTGTAAAAGCCTCCAAACTGGTTTCCCAAGTTTAAATGGTTTCCCTTTTCAGTTCTTCCTATATATTACTGCCAAAGAAATCCTTAAAATTATACACACTTATGAAAACCTAATTATTCTTAATAACTATCAGTAACAACAATGATCACATTATGGACATATGGGGGCGGCTAGGTGGCGCAGTGGATAGAGCACCGGCCCTGGAGTCAGGAGTACCTGAGTTCAAATCCAGCCTCAGACACTTAACACAAAAAACTAGCCGTGTGACCTTGGGCAAGTCACTTAACCCCAACTGCCCTCAAAAACGAAAACAAAAACAAAAACCACATTATGGACATATGTGAAAAACTTAAATAACTACACAAATGTCAGTGATTATTAATGTGGATTCTTATTGCTTATCAACTAAAATGTAAGTTCCTTTTTCTCCGTCATCTGGTTCTAATCAGTTTTCTGCCTTATTTTCCATTGTTACCCTTCTCATCTACTAGACTCCAATCAGATTTTTGACCGTTCCCTGGTTCTACCCTTCACTCTTCCCTTACAGTTCTGCCTGCTGCAACCACTTTAGATATCACCTCCGCTATAAATTCAGAGAATTTAGAACTAAATAGAACCTTAGAAATCACTTAGTCTGTTCCTTCTTTTTGAAGATTAGGAAACTGACGTGGAGAGAAGTTGAAAGAATCCCTTACTCTACATCTCATAGTAAAAAAATAAAAAATAAATAAATCTGAAATTTGGAACCAAATTAATCCACTTCAAAATCCAATGCTTATTGCTATGCTATAGTTGCCTCTTCTAAGAGTCCACCCTACCCCTCTACAACCCCCATAGCATTGATTTCTTTTTTTTGAATCTCTGGCACTGTTTCATTTGATCTCTCCTATATACTTACTCATATTTTAATCAACAAATTAAAATATTTATTAAGCACCTGGTATGTGCCCAATGTTATGCTAAGCCTGGGGAGACAAAGAAAGGCAAAAGAGAGTATTTTTGTGTATATTAGAATTATTAATGGACTTCCATATTCTCTAAGACTGTAACTTTCTTCAATGAAATTATTTTGCCATTTTCCTTTTTTGCATTTCTTTTCCATAATTGGGTATTTCTTATAGCAGGCCCTTTAAATCTCTGTTGTCTTGGATTAATATTTCTTCCCTTTATATCCAAGAATATATATACATATATATATATATACATATATATATATATTCTGCTGGAATCTATGAAACTGTTCTGAGGAGATGACTTTCCATGAAGCTTCTGATACTGCCTGTGTGGGCCTGGGCGAGTCACTCAAGTTCTCTAGGCTTTAGTTTACTCATTTGTAAAATTAAGGGGTTAGACTGCACGGCTTCTAAGATTTCTTCCAGCTCTATTGACATGTAGCAAATGCAGCCATTCATCTCCTTTTCCCAAGAAGAAAAAGATGATTCAATTTTCTTGAATGGAAGTTCCTTCAATCTTTTCTATAAAATAGGAAGTGAAATAAAGCCTGGGTCGGGAATTGTCTGTCATCTCTCTGAGTTGCAGTAACTTCATCCAGGAAGGGAAGAGACCTGATGATGTGATTTCAAAGGTTTGGTGAGTCTGTTAGGTAGCTGGGTGGCTCAGTGGATAAAACAATGAATGACCCTTAAGTTAGGAAGACCTGAGTTCAAATCTAAACTGGGATACTTTACTAGCCCTGTGATTCTAAGCAAGCGATTTATTTCATCTCTCTCAGCCTTGATTCTCTATCTGTAAAATTACAATAATAGCACCTACTTCCCAGAGGAGGAAAAAAAGTGTGGACTAAATGGCATGATATTTGTAAAGCACTTTGAAAACTCTAAAGTGATATATAGGTGCTAGGTTTTGTTCTTGTTGTCATTATTATTGAAATGATATACCATTATATAATATGCCATATGTAATGGTCAAATCACTGGAATCATAGCTTTACTTGGTTCACAAAGGCTGTGTTTAATTTCTTCAATCATATAGCAGGCAGAAACATGAAATATTATAGTCATCTTTATGCCCTAAGGATGTTAGAAGAATATAATGTTACAATTTATGAAGAAATCTTTTAAAGTTTTATGAGTGAATTGAAACAACAACAGCAACTCAAGTCCTATTGTGTAATATAACAGCCATAAAAGTGACTCTCAAATATTGAAGACACTTTGAAAATGCCTGAAAATTCTTTTTTTTTTCCCTCATGTCACTATTACTTTTCAAAGAGAATCTGTTATGTGTAAAATAGATTTGTGCTTGGCTTAATAATCTTATCTGAAAACAGAAGTCAATGTAAATCTGTTTGGCAAGGGTTTCTCAATCTTTGCTGTTACCTTTTTCCTTTTAACTATCCAGACTTCATGTCCAATTTTAATTTCGTAAAATTGACATTTTGGTATTCAATAGTAAGATAGGGAGGCAACTGACCTGTTACTTTATTGAGACAAAAAATTCCCAGATGAGGAAAGTACCTTTGCAAATATTGGATAGCCTGTAGTTTTCCAGTAACCTACCCAAGGTCACACAACCATCACATAACCAAGGACGTTGGCCTTGAACCCTAATTTTCCTCTCTCTGAGGCCAGCTCTTAATATATCTAACACCATGCTGCAAGGTATCAATACTAAGCATGATAATAAAGGGCACATGTAAAATAAATGTTTAAACAAGATTTACCAGCTCGATGATTCCTTATTTACTACTAGTGTTATAGAACCACAAAATGTTTCATGTTAGAACCAGCAGGGCCTTAAAGACCCTCTCTTCTGACCTCCCTTTTCCCTCTTATTGTGGTTTGTCCGTCATTCTCAAAAAGGACCTCAGCATCAGGAAGGTGATGTCATGACTTGCAAGTGAATTGGATTTAAGTAAGGGAGGATTGGACAAAGTCACCAACCTCACTTTCTCCTAAAGAGCCATCTGGGTCCAGTGGCAAGATCTCAATCAGGACAACTGGAGATGGCCCCACTTTCTTTCTTATAGAAGAAAAGACAAGGCCTAGAGGGGTTAAAGGACTTGCCCAAGTTCACACAAGTAATAAAATGAGGTCTTATCTTGCTTTAAAAAAAATTCTGTCTTAAAAGAACAGATATAGAGTATGTCTTTGGAAAACCATCACACTCAAACCTGGATTAGAAAACATTTCCAGAGACACCAGACTGAAAACTTTCTGTGGAAAATGTTATCTTTTCACTTCTCAAAAATAAAATCCTATCATTCAGAGAAAAAAAAATGTCTTATATCAGCTTTCAGTTATACAGAGGTATACACAAATGTACAAAGGGTCTGGAAGAAGTGGTGTCCTGGTCAGCTAAGGGTTAATGGAGCTCCTGATCCATGATTTCCCCTGTTAAAAAAGCATAGATGTTGACCCCTGCTGCATTTACAGACTTAAAGTCTTCAGAGCATCCTTAGGTAGCGTGTTATACCCTACAGTTCTGATGACAATTTTTTAAGCGTTTTAGCTGGGATCCTCATTTAACTCTGGGTCAGACTAGTTGGCTTTTGAGGTCCATTCTGTAATTTTGTGTGTGTGTGTGTGTGTGTGTGTGTGTGTGTGTGTGTGTTTAAGGGGTAAAAGGGGATTTCCCAGTGTAGCAAATCCTTCTATCTGCAGAACTTGTAACACATTTCTAACTTGTCTGCTAAGTTTTAGGGAATTGTCTGAGGCACATAGAGTTTAAATGATTCATCCAGACATTCAAAGTTTTTTTTTTAGTTGTGTTTGACTTTTCATGACCACATTTGGGATTTTCTTTCAAAAGATGATATTTCGTATTGCCATTTCCTTCTCCAGCTCATTTCACAGATGAGAAAACTGAGGCAAACAGGGTTAAGTGACTTGCCCAGGGTCACACAACTAGTATCAGAATCCATATTTGAACTCAGGTTAGCTCCCAAATGTGTCAAAGGCAGACAGGCAGAACCCAGATCATCAGGACTGTCTCTGCCCTAGCAGTCTAATATATACACATGAATAGAAGAAAAAAATGCATTGGAAATCAGATGCTGAATTATGAAATAAATTTACTGATTTTTTTTTACCCAGGAGTAACTAAGTAATCAGTGTAATGTAGAGCACATGCACTGGAAATATAATCTAAGAAACAAAAACCTTTTGATCTCATCTACTGTTATTCTCACAAAGGTCAGGACTCCAAGTAGTTTTTATTACAATCTTTATTTTTTCTTTTCTTTTCTGAGAGTCCGAGGGTTGATGTAATAGTGGTTGAGAAGTAAAATGTATTCATTGTCTCAGGATCAAAACACCCCTTGCTTTGCATCCATATGTAAATTAGAGACTGCTCTACCCTATGAATGTCCTTCCAAATTAGATTTTTAAAAAAGATGACTGTAAACTTCTTTATAATTTTTCAGACTTTCTTCAGCTTACAAATTATTATGCTATATAACTGTATTTAATTTGGAATTTTCACTCTCTGGATACATATGACTCAGCTATGTAAAGTTTATATAAAAAATAAAAATAGAACAAATTTTGATTTTAAAAAAAAATAAGAAACAAGCAAACAAAGGAGCCAGGAATGTTGCTGAGACACATAAATAGGAGAGTAGCATATGGTAGCCATGAGCTAACCTTCCCATTATAAACCCAGCATGGGTCAGAACTGTATCAATATGCCATACCCAGTTCAGAATGTTACTCCTCAAGAAGGAGAACTTGACTGGGCTTCCCAAGGTGATGATGAAATGGTTGAAAAATAGAACACGAGTGGGAAGGTTATAGAAATGAGGATGATTTAACTTGAGTAGGAGATGGCCTCTGGAAGGTTAATGTGGATTGGTTTTTAATTCTCTTGGAGTTAGAAGCTCCTCTCTCTGCTTCAGGTTCCCCCCACCAAGTGGTGTGTTAGGAGATTAAGTAGTTCCCCTTGGATGGGTGAACAGGTTGTGCTTCAGTGGAGTGCCAACATAGGCTTTCATTGAGAAAGTGCGATATACAGTTATCCTGTCCATATCCTCCCATTGGGGACAATTCCATGGGTTGGCATAAGAAATTAAATGGAAATTTGTGGGGAGTTTTGGGGAAGCCTCAGATGACACATGAAGTCTTACAGATGACAAAGAAAAAGTTTAGAAACTCAGAAATGCATAAAATATATGTATAATATTATAGAATATCAACATATTTTATCCTTTAATACCATAACAATTCAGACTTCTCAGGTAAGAAGGAAAGGGCCAAAAAATTTTACATGGATTTTCTAGATCCCAGAGGCACTGAACCCCAATTCCCCATGATGAGGAAGAGATAACTCCATAACATTTGAAAAAAAATTAAATGACATATGTATGTTGACACAGTCTGGTAGAGGATTATTCAGCTCTACATGTATATTAGGAATACTGTAGGCCACATATCAACTTAGAAAACCTTATATAAATTAAAGGTTATCTATGTCTTAATGTATTTTTGTTTATTTGTGAAATATTTCCCAATTGCATTTTAATCTCATTTGCACTGTACTTGGCAGTATTGTGGGACATACATGGCCTACAGTCTGCGTGTTTGATACTCCTGGCATAATGTACATAGAGTAGCCCTTCAAGCCAGAAAGATCCTGATGTAGTCCTTCCTTTAATATATGCTACCTATGGAACTCTGAAGATGCCAAACAATTTCTAGGGGCTATAGGCATCTTTTAAAGAAAAGGTGCCAGCCTCCATTGGGAAAAGACACTTCTTCATTCAGGAGTTCCCTATACTGTTGGAATCACCAATCCAGGTCCCAGCTTTCAGTCTCTATCCCCATATACTACAAATTTGTATGCACATATTACATTTCTTTCCCCTCATGCGTCTTCTCTAAAATTTCTAAAAAGTCATTCTCTAAGAATGTCCTTAGCAATATCATTGATTGATCTTTTTGAGATAATTTCTTCAATTTATTAAATAACAGTGTTTCATCTACATATGTATATCTATCTGTTTGCCGGTCTCTCTCTCCCTCTCTCTCTTTCTCTCTCTCTCCCCCCTCCCCCCCATGTCTATCATCTATAGCTATCTGACTTTGTTCTCTTTCTGTCTCGGTTTTATACATTTATATTTACAGAATAATAATGGTGATTATAATAAATATCTAGGATTTATTCAGCCTTTAACGTTTGCAAAAAATTTCATAAGTGTTATAGTTTTTGTCCCTCAAAACAATTCCATGAAATACGTCCTATTATTACCCCCATTTTACAGATGAGGAAGCAAGTCGAGGAAGTGATTTGATCACGGTTGCCAGTTTGAGCTCAGGTCCCCCTGACTAAAGGCTTTCTTCACTGCACCACCTGGCTCACACCTCTCAACCAGAGTTAATTGTTAGTTTGTTTTCTTAATCAAATACAAACTGAAAAGAGGACAAAAAAGCCAATAAAGGATGTAGAAGAGTTGACAAAGATTTTTCCAGCAAATTCCTTTCACCATCTAAGAAAATGGAGCTGTCACTTTGAGGGCAACAGCTTTGTAGTCCTAGATGTGCTTCCAGAAAAGGTGGTTACATCACTGAAGAGGGAAAAAAACAAGAACTAGGAAGAGCAGGCATCAAGAGAACACAGACAGTAAAAGGACTCTGCAAGAGAAAAAATCAAGAAATGCGGAGGGGTTGATTTTCAAGGTATCTGAAAGGGAGGGGAAGATATCGAAGGTATAGGAAAAATCTTGGTCTTTGTTACTGCTGAAACAGATTGAGAGAATGACAATTGTGGATTTATATGCATTCCTTTGTCATTTATATACAACTTGTACAAGAATAATTGATATATGCATTGAGGGCATCCTTGAAGGAATTCAAAAGCTAATATTTCATTGGGAATATAAACTACAATTAGCTTTGCTACTGATAGCATGTGATCTTCCACAATAAACTCCATCTTCACCATGATAAAAAAAATTTTTAGCCTTTTTTTTTTGAGGGGACAATTGGGGTTAAGTGACTTGCCCAAGGTCACATGGCTAGTAAGTGTTAAGTGTCTGAGGCTGGATTACCATAATAAAATTGACTGAATGATGTAGCAAGAAGGAAAGAAAGAAAGAAAGAAAGAAAGAAAGAAAGAAAGAAAGAAAGAAAGAAAGAAACAAAGAAAGAAAGAAAGAAGCAAAGAAAGAAACAAACAAACAAAGAAAGGATTTCCAGATCTGACTACACTTATAGTTTGTTAAGCACAATAAAGCATTTGTCTCAGGAGAATAAGATGCCTCTGAAAAGACTCTCCTCCAACCAGATTTCTAACCGTCTAAAAGTCAAAACTTTAGGAATTTCCTCAAAAGATATGGACCGCAGAGCTAGCTTTATTCAAGAACTCTCTAATCCTGAGTCTCAAGTGAGGTATCAAATAGGAAAATATATGTTTGGTAAAGGTTCTGGCCATTCTTGTGAAGGAGATCCAATGCAAAGGCCAAGCTAAAGAGGTTTTACCTGAAACGGTCAGGAGTTCTACATCTTTGTAATTGATATTATGATGTTTACATCAAGACTCAGAACATTTTGGAGCTTCTTGAGTGAGTTCCATAATCACACACACACACACACACACACACACACAGTTTGGCTTAAATTAATGGAAGAGGGATACCTGTGGCCTAGTGACTAGTGATTAAGAGACTAGTGATCTCCAAAGTGGGATCTAGGAGTGGCTGTGGGGCCATGGCCTGAACTCAAGGGAACCATGTAGCAAGTTAATAGCTAATATTTATATGGCATTTACTTTGTCCCTGGCACTGCACTGAGGGCTTTACAACTATTATCTCATTTATTATCCCCATATTAAGGATGCAGAAACTGAGGCAAACAGAGTCTAAGTGGCTTACCCAGAGTCACACAACTAATAAGTATGTGAGGCCTAATTTGAATTCAGGCTTTTCTCATCTCAGGCTCATTGCTGTACCCATTGTGTTTCATTCCACAATCCACAGTATCACCTATCATGGGGACTGTCTCAGACACAACCATACCTATTCATATATCCCAACATATCTTTTCTCATTCTCCCTCCTTCTGCTTTGTAAACTATGGGACTACCCCTTGTTTCTGCCAAGCTTTGACCTCTCAAAGCCAATGAAATCCATTGTTGTGTTCCCACAGATGTAGCTACAGAGCAGGAAAAATCCTTCATGCTCACCCAACATATCCAACCTTTTCTCCCAGCACCTCACAGCTTTGGCAGGCAGCCCTTTCAGAGACAGTGCATTCCTGGATAGTGCCAGTGACTACAAGCTCCACCTTCACTCTATTCATTATTCATGACTTGGGGAAGATTGAAAATCTCATTACATTTTCTTCCCCACAATCCCTCCACTGATCTTGCTTATTAGGGAAGGGTAACACAATCATGGCAGCTATCCAAGTTCATAACTTTGGTGGCACCTTCTACGCCTCACTGTTCTTCACCATACATATCCAATTAATTGATAAATTGTGTTGCTTCTACTTCTGAGTCTCTCCTTTCCATTCCCTTCTCAGTACTCACGTGACCATTAGCTTAGTGTGTTTACAGTGACTGGCTAACCAATCAGGAAACCATTGCCCCAGGGGAATTGTTGTTGTTTTCATTGTTGTTGTTGTTGAGTTGTTCAGTCATGTCTTACTCTTTGTGACCCAGTCCGTGGAGTTTTCTTGGCAAAGATACTGGAGTGGTTTGCTGTTTCTTTCTCTAGGTTGATTACAATCTGCATTGCTAAAAGGAATGCTCTTACCTTTCAGATTGGAAATCCAATTCAGTATTTGAGCATTCCTAAAATGTCTTTCTTCAAACAATAACATTCCAGTACTTAGAGTAAAAAGTTGAAGCAGCTTAAGTGGAGGCTACATCCCTTCTTTATTGGGGGTGGGGAGACAGAGACAGAGAAAAACAGACAAAAAGAGAAAGAGAAATTGATGAATTCGGGATGAATCTAAAGGTAGTTTTAATATTTAGGAATTTCTTCCTTCGACATTTCATTTTGGGATGAGTCATATTGCATTGAACACCAGCTCACTGCTGGTATCCCCCCAGCAGACTTGAAGGTATATCAGGAGACTACACATGCTACCCCAGTTTTCCTGGGAATTTAAGGGAAAATGGAGGTGAGAAGTATGGGGCAATGCTAAGGGATTGGAGGACTCAGTGTTAGACAGTTTACTTCATGAGGACAACTAAGTTTTACTCAGGAAGTCTTTAAAAGCAGTGATAGGTTCTATTATAAGGGAGATGAAAGGCAGAAAATAAAATAAGAAAAGAACTATATCTCTATCTTTTTGAAAACTTTACCCCCTTAATTTTATTTTTGGAAATAGAGTTGAAGAAATATATGTGAGGGGGCAATATAGAATATGTAAATAGGATATGTGAATATGCTTTGTCTCCTTCTGTTTCTGTGTGCATATATATGCTTACATCTAGACATCTGGACAGATCTTGAACAGATAAGTAAGCAAGATAACCTTCTCAATCTGCTGAATAGCTAGAGTCCCAGAAAGGCAGGAATGATAGCCATTACTAACCAGATGCCTGCTCCCATTCCCATTCCTGTACATAAATATTTAATCCCTATTGCTTGGCTGGTGAAATAGCTGAAATACTAGCCTGTTAGCATCTCTAAATATAAACTTATTTCTAGCCTTAAACCTATCCAAATTTTGGGATTGATCATTTAGGCTGTAATCATGTATATATATATATTCATGTTGTGTTGGCTATCATGTTAAGCACTGCTACAGATTTCAATGGCTAGATAAGATTCATGTCCTTATACATGCTTCCATGTCTGTAGTAAAATCTAATCTCTGATAGATCTCTGAAGGCCATGTAAGGCAAAATGCCCCATGGAGTCCAATGGGGAGTGTGAGAAGGAAGATCTGAGAAGACATCATGGAGAAGCTATTTAAAATGGGCTTTTTAAAGAGCGGGTTGAAATTTGACATGCAAAGAAGAAAACAAAAAATATTCAGTGATGGGAATCAGAGGGAGCAAAGAGAAGGCCACTAGAAAGCATTGGTCATCTTCCTAGGCACAAAAATCAGATAGAGCATAGAGTATGTTAAGGGGAGTGACATTATTTAAGGTTGGAAAGGTAGGGAGTCACATATTGGGGAGGAGGGGGTTGCTTAACTACCAGACAAAAGAGTAGGAAGCTGATAATAAATGACAAGGAATTATTTGGGAGAGAAGTGTTATGACTGTTTAAACAAGTATGAAAATGTCATAATTAAGTATTATGTACTAATTACCAACAGTGGCAGCAATTTAAAGAAGTAACTTCCAATATGATCATAGATTTAGAGTCATAAAAGACCTTCAAGGCCAGCAAGTCTAACCTCCTCAACTTTATAGACTGGGAAACTGACCCTGGGAGACGTTAAGTGACTTGCCCAGGGTCCCACAACTTGTAAGACAGAATTTTACTCCACTCCCAGTCCTTTATCCACTAAACCTCCTTCTAGTACTAGTTAATAAAATTTCTTGTAGTACAGATCTTAAAAAAAATCACACACACAAACATATACTTAGTTCAGGGATACATTTTTCAAACATCCATTTTAAGTCTTTGCTTAGAGACTTATTTTTGTAAGTAGCTTTTAAGGAATTTTTTTGTTAAGGTCAAGAGAGTGTTACTTTTCAACAGTACACCTTGAAGTTCATTTATTTCCTGTCCGCCCTTTCCCCTTTCTGGCCTTTCCTTGCAGATAATGCTCCCCCTTTCTGATTGTGGAAGCATCCACAGTTGTTTTTCCTAATAGATGTTATTCAGAAAGTCAGCTTCAGCCGGTCTGGTCTCAGTGCTGAGTGGACATATCACCATCAGCAGGGCAAACTGCTAATCTCCACAATTTGTCTGTTTCCTGAAGCCGGGGATTTGTCCCTGGTGGAGCACAGGATTCCCTCCTATGCCAATGCCTGCCATTTAGCATGCCTGGCCGTTGCCAGGAGAGCCCTCTGGCTTTGTTCCTGGATCCAAGAGTGGACTTGTGGCCAAGTTTAAGGTCATGGCAGTCCTTCCCTTAAGGCAGCTGACGTCAATTAGGAGAATTCCCCAGGCCTGTTCTCTTGGGAGAGCTAAGTGGGGCTAAGAATGCTGAAAATTCTGGGACCAAAAAGAATACCGTTTGCTTTTCTCATCTTCTCTTCTGTCTCAGAGAGAGAAAGAGACAGAGTCTGGTAATATGTGGAGGCAAAATAGATCCTGTAAGCCATTTCGCCCATCTGTGACCTCATTGGGTAAACCTGTAATGCCTGGCCCCTAGCCAGGTATCTATTTTGGTGTCTGCTCTCCTGCTAGCACCACTATATTATGGGAGAGTGGAGGAGGGCAGAGCTGCTTTCTGCCATCCTGGGTGATATCATCAAATCCTTCCTCTGTGAGCCCGGCCTCTCCCAATTCTGGCCTTTGACTTAAAAACAAAAAAAAAGTCTATCACTGCCCAGGGAACTAGGGGACATGCTTCCATTCTCAGGTTCACCCTTGACCTACTCTGATCATTTCCACCTTCTCTAGGCCCAGGAACAAAACCATACATCTATATTCTCTCCCAGGGAATTCTTTAAAATTAATTGTTAAAGCAGATCTCTGCCACACATTTTGGCTTTAGATAAAGGAAATCCCCGGGGTCCTGATTTTACTAATGTTTTCTTTATCTGTGATACATATCTAACTTTCTGCTTTTGGAATGGTTAGGAAGATTATTATTATTAATAAACACATTGTCAACCTAGGTAAATAGTATATTAAATAGCAAAATTGATAGACATGTAATAGCTGTAATAACTTGCAACTCATCGCATATTTAAAGGCAGTCATAATTTAGTTTATTAAATTTATTATGAAGTTGAAGTTGTTGTTCAGTCTTGCCTGGTTCTTTGCTTCTGCATGGACAGTATTGTTCATGGAGTTTCTTGGCAAGGATAATGGAGTTGTTCTCCCTTTCCTTCTCCAGTGGAGTAAGGCAAACATAAGTGAAGTGACTTGCCCAGGGTCACACAACTAGTAAGTGTCTGAGGTTGGATTTGAGCTCAGGTCTATACATCAACAAAGTTTGATAAAGTGAGGATGCTAAATAGAGGCAGCCTGATCTAGTGGATAGAGGACAGGCCTCAGAATAAGGAACACAAGGGTCTCAAGCCCTGACTATGACAAAGCTGTCAGTGGAACTGGAGGCAAGTCACTGGGTCACTCTAAGGCTGGAAATTGCCACCAAGTGTTTGCTAAATTGCCTTGATAGAAAGGAATTCCTAACCCAGATTTGTTTTTCTCCACAATGGGGGTAAGGGAAGGAGGAGAGTGTCTGAATCATAGATAGTTTTCAGGTGATCTGTGAACTTGTCTGATCAAACCCCATACAAACAATCCCTACATTTTGATTTTTACTACTCTGAGTTCATGAATTCCTTCAACTATGAATTTCTAAAGCATATCATATGAAGCTGCCCATAGGCTTCATTATATTGAATATATATCAAATATGTATCTGTTTGTATGTATTTAAGCTGTGTATATATATACATATCTGTGTGTTGAAAGATAGATGGATGGATGGATGGATGGATGGATGGATGGATGGACTGAGTTTCCAAATTCTTAGTATAATGAAAATGGTGGGGCAAGGGGGAAGATTGTTGTTGAAGGAGTGAATTTCCAAAAGAAATAGGAGAAAATAAGGTGAAAGGAAGGTTCCAAGAATAGTAGTTGGTGTTACCAAGGAGAAGAACTCCTTCATCCTCTGAGATTAGCTCAAAGGACACAATAAGAGATGATGCTGAATGATTTACATATCTTGTATTGTTCACTAATTGTTTCATGTTCACTAATCGGGTCCTTAACTCAATTTTAAATTGCATGGGGTTAGAGATCTTGTCTTACTTTTTCATTTTGCCTTCTAGCACCTAAAATAGCATATAATATATGCTTAATAAATATTTATTAACCAATATAGGCTTAAGGAAGGAGGGCCTACAAGGCTGTTGGTAGAAGATGACTAAAACCTAGTGTTTATAGTGTCATCATAATGGCAGGTTTTTTCATGGGAGTAAAGTGGCAAATCTGTCCTTTGACTTAAGAGACTGTATCCTGCACTCAACAAGGAAAATATTATCTATAATAATAATAGAAGCAGGTATGAATACCATGTAAACAGACCAGTATGATACCACAATGAGGTCAACACATGGTTGACCTGTGGTACAACATGACTGGTCACTTAGAATTTACTTCCTTATTCCATAGAACTATAGATGGGTGGGGTTGGCAAGAACCTTAGAGACAATCTAGTTTTGGACCAAGATAAGGATAATGATAGAGATTGGATGTGATTTCATTGGTGTAGGTACATCCTGAGTAAAGAAGTTCCCTGGACCAATGCACGTAAACACCTTCTCTGCAACTTGTAGTCTTGAGTGTCACCTTGGAAAGTGAAGGGCTAAAGGACTTACCCAGTGTCACACAATCAGTAGGTTTCAGATGCACAATTTGAACTCAGTTCTTCCAGGAGCCTGGTCCAACTTTATGCATAATGCCATGCTACCTGTAAACATAGGAAATCTATTTGGCAATAAATGTCTTTGTCATGCAAATATTATATATAAAAAGGAGAGAATCTTTTTCAAAGACACATTCCAGTAACTTTCTGTACCCTTAGGAAACAAGACTATTGTCTTCAGCAGACTTAACATGCTGCTGTCATATAGAATGTTTGGGTGAAATAAAGAGATGGGAAATTTCAAAATTTTTAGATGGAAGGGACCTTGGAAGTCATCTGGTCCAGTCTCCTCATTTTAAACATTGGAAACTGAGATTCCCAGATGTTAAGTGACTTGCCCAAGGTCCTAAAGGTGATGAGTGGCAGAGGGAGGAATTTAACCCAGTTCTTCAATTCTAATTCCAGTATCTTTCTATTGTAGGTTGGTTTTTCCTTAACATTGTTTGCTTTTAACATTTGGAACGAGAAATCAGGTGGCAGCATCAGACTATTATAACTTTTTAAAGAACTTGTAAATATGTCAATAGGTCCTAAACCTTATGAGCTAATAGATGTCCAATGAAATACCTGACAGTCCATTCCTGGGCTGTTATTCACCTTGACAATAAAGGGAACCTGGGGAGGGGGGGTGGAGAGAGCATTGGCGAATGAAGGCTATCCATTCCATGAAGGGTAAAATTCAGTTATTAAGCTAGCAGCCAACATTTTCATATGCCTTTATTTGTAACGAAGTACTTTATTTCAAGAAAATACACACAAACTTTACTCTGCTTTATTTATACTTGACTACAGAGCTGTCCATTTTAATTAGAGCCTATGTGTTATTCTATTGAGTTGTTCCAGCTTTGGGGACTAGTGTCTGGCATTTTAAAGTTATGAGATCTATGATGATTTCATAAGAAGGATTTTGTTTCAGGCTATCTGTTATTAAAGAATTCAATGATTCTCAATGTGGTAACTGATTTGAGACGCCACCTGGCGGTGTCTTCTTGATATATCTCCTTTTGCTTCTAGCTGACATCACAGTTACACTTCCCCTTTTTTGCTTGTGAGGGAGAGTGACTTGAAAAGATATGTGCCAGTGTTTGTTACCATGGCTAACACAGGGAGATACTTTTGTGCATCTGCTTTTATAACTACAAAGTATTTTAAACCCACACTTGATAGCATCTCAATATTTGATTTCATTTCATTAATTCATCACATTTTTATTGAGTGCTTATCTTATATTAGATCTTCTCTACTACTACTACTGTCCTTTAAATGATATAATGTAATGAGCCATGGTCTTTTAATGTTCTTCATCAGTCTCCTAATTGATTCTCTAAAATATTTAAAAAACTAGAGTTTTTGTTGATTGTGCTAAAGTAATGCTTTATGCACTGTTTGGACACCACTTAATAAATTGGAGATTAATAGAACCATTACGGGTATTAAAAATAATAATGGATTTGAAATTTTTTATCTTTTAAAAATAAAGTCAATACCCCTTTAAAAGTCGATATCAATTTAATTTTAATTGTTGACTACTTTAAAATAGATTTTAGAGACATACTGGTCATGATTGTATGTGTATATTATGTGTCTATGTCAAACAAGTGAAAAAATATAAATTGTAAACATATGTTTATTAAATCAAGATCTGGCCTTGGGTCCAGCAACATGTAAATTTGTCCTTAAAAAAAAAATGAAGTGTGTGACCTTGGGGAAATCACTTGATCTCTCATTGCCTCAGGCAACTCTCCATGAGTATTAGTTACAAAGAAAGTAAAGACTTGCATTGGGAAAGTGTATTACTTTCCTCCTTAGAGGAATTCTGAATTGAAGAGATGCCTAAGATACTGCAATTTTTGTTTTTGTCATTAAAGAGTCAGTTTGGTGGTGCAATGAAGAGAGAGCAGTGGATTCAGGAAGACTTGAGTTCAAATTCAGCCTCAAACATTTACTAGCTGTGTGACCCTAGGGCAAATCACTGGATCTTTTTCGGCTTCAATTTCATCATCTGTAAAATTGGGATAATAAAAGTATCTACCTCCCATGATTGTTAAAGGAGGTAATATCTGTGAAGAACTTTGTAAATTTCAGAGTTCTAAATTAATGCTAGTTATTTATCATTATTATTGGTTATAGTTCTTAAACTACTTATTATGTTAATTAATATTGCCAATTAGCTTTTTAGAGTAGGGCAAGATCCTAAGTTGGGGTGATTGGAGCCTAGTTTCAGTGTGCAAAATTTAGAGGAAATGTGGCACAATTCTTGGGATATTTCCTCTCCTGCCTGACTTGTCCACAATCAGAATAAGGGCTGACCACAGCAACCTCCTCCCAGAGATACTCCCTCCCACTAAAGGAGATTAGATATGTTAGTTTCTCCTGAGATTGCAGAAATAGAAAGATTCATAGGAATATAGAAAGCTGTTGGAAGTTTCATAAAGTTTTGTTTGGTTAGAGTAATACAAGGAAAACCTTCTGAACCCTCAGCGTTGTGTAAAAGTGGATAGGCAGACTTAAGAGCTGGTGCATTCCATGCTCTTAGGGAATCTTCAAGCAGTTAATGTCAGGTATGTTGTTATGGGGCTTCCAGGATGAGTTTGGATGGTACTAGATGGCTTAGAAACTCCCAGCTCAGAAATTCTCCGATTCTGAGTCACTGACACTTAGAAGCTAAATAACCCTGAGCCATCCAACCAAGTTCAACAAACAGTCAGCAGTTACCAGGCACAAGGCATTGTCCTCGGTACTGGGAAAGTCATTTATCTTGTCTAATCTTTTCTTACTTCATCTATATGAGTAATAAGAGTTATTCCACATACCTCATAAGGCTCTTTGAAGGAAAGTACTTGGTTACCTCCAAAGTGCTATGAGATTTCAAATTCCAAATGATTTTCTGAAGTACTTGTATACCTGAAATTGTGCTGGGTGCTAGAAATTCAAGGACAAAAACCTTAGACTGGCCCTGCCCTCAAATAGCTTACATTCTACTGAGCAATACAGTATTTAGACAGTAAATACATGTGAGTTATTAGTATTATTAGATGGAACAAAAGTAAAATATCCATTTCCACTCTCATCCCCCAGAAATGGGTATTGTACTTGTCTTTTTAAGAAGACTAGGTAGCAAATGTCTGGATGGGGTTGGTGGAATTACAGGTTGTCCTTTTTATACATGAATGCCTGAGTCAATTCATATAGCTCTGTTCATTCTACTTCTCAAGTCCTGTTAATTCTTTAAAATGAATAAGTAATGAAGTCTCCTTTTCTCTTTAACATGAGAGCAAGAGTGATTTTGTCTTCTTTGTCCTTGCTTTGTCTTCTCTTCCTCCTCCTTCTTCTTCCCAAAGGTGGGGCTAGAGATTTCACTTATTTTAATGCTGCTACTTTCCTACTTTATTCTATTTTCATTTTTTCCTTGGAGAATTGAATTGATTTGTATCTTAAGAATAGGAATTTTTCTAAGAAAACAAACAGAATAGAAGAGTTCTTAGATCTTTCAGAATATGAATCTATGTAGCACTATTTTTTTTCTGTGTAAAGACTATGTGACCTCTTAGCTGGTATGTTGCACAGAGAATCTTTCTTCAGGTATGAAGAAAGCCACTGAACTCCCTTCTGACTCTGAAATTCCTTGATTTGTATTCCTTGGCTTTGAGTAACTCTCAAAATCTCTATTCTGTGGAGAATTACAGCTAAGAGTTGGTTATTAGAACATTAATGCCCATATCCTTTTTGCTGAAGTATGGAATAAGTGTTTTTCCCACCACTTGACAAAGAGAAAAGAAAAACATTTTCCAGAGAGCAAGTGCACATAAGTTGCTTAAAGATTTATTGGCCTCTATTCCAAAGAACTATTAATGTGACTGATGGATGCTCCTGTGAGTTGTGTAGGTGTTAGATCTAGTATGAAGATCTCTTACATTTATATGGCCATCAAAAGCTTATAAAGGAACTTTTAATGATAGCAAATTGAGCAACATAACAGTCTTCTCATTTTCCTTCCTTTATGGATATAGTTAGAGGCTGATAGAGCTTTGGAAGCCAATAGGAGCAGGTCCATATGCCCACAGCTGTCCTCCACCCATCTCTTCTACTTCCCAAATGAAATTTTAGTCTAATTAAAGAAAAGTAAATTCTGTTTAAGTCGAAATCATTCATGTCATCAAGATGTCAATTAGGAAGAAAATGAAAAAAGAAAATCTGTGAAATCTGAACTATAAAGATATATTTTAGAATTACAAGTAATTACCAGAAAGGCAAACAAGGAACTTGTTCAGGCATCTTATGTCAAATTATTATGGTTTATATTTGAATGGGTACAGAGTATCCCTGAGGCTCATACATTTTTATTTTATTTTCTTGGTGATTGATTATTTTTAGCTAAAAATAACACATGAAACCAATTTCTGTAATAGGAGTTTGAGTTTTACAGTTGTCAGGAAATATAAAGTAGACTTTCTGTTCATCAAGTTAGAAAGCTATATTTTCTCAAGGTATGATACTACCCCTCTTTTCATCCAAGAGGACCCGCTATGGTATAACCAAGAAAGCTTCATGTTATATTGACTAAAATCCTAGCTCTGTTACTTATGATCTGTGTGACATTGGTCAAGTTCCTTCCCTTCCTTATTACCACCTAATTCAAATTCCTAATGCAGTTATCCACTAGACTGTAGTCCCTTCCTTCCTTCCTCCCTCCCTCCCTCCCTTCCTTCCTTCCTTCCTTCCTTCCTTTCTTCCTCCCTCCCTCCTTCCTTCCTTCCTTCCTTCCTTCCTCCCTCCCTCCCTCCTTCTTTCCTTCCTTCCTTCCT
>CM053601.1:23629968-23678094 GCA_028646575.1 Pseudocheirus occidentalis | reverse complement strand
CAGACTGCTGAGAAGAGCCCTGCCTGCTGCGCTGCCTGTAGCAACAGATGTGCTTTCTGTCTTGTGGAGAGTTTTGGAGCTTGAAAATCTGTTTAGTGTCCCATTTTATGAGTTTTTCAGCGTGTTTGTGTGGGAGCTGTGGTGCTTTGCTGCTTCTACGCCGCCATCTTGGCTCCGCCCTATGAAGTCAATTTAAACTAAACTATGAGTGCTATTCACTGTCAATTCAAAAGTTTTCTTAGACTTTTATTAATTCTTGTACAGTTAGTTTTTTTTGTTTTTTTTGGGGGGGGGAAATGATTTAATGTTAGAAATTCTTCATTGCTTTTGGAAATCTGGAACTTTGCAGTACTGTTAACATGTTTCCAAATATCCTGTAATAAAGAAGAGACTGTGGTATCATAGAAAGAATAACAGATTCAGAGCTAGGGGATGGAGATAAAATCCCAGCTCCTCTAATATCTAAGTAACCTTGGATGAATCGCTTGTCCTCTTTGTATTGCTGTCTTATACCTACTAGGTATTTAATAAACATTTGTCAAACTGAATTGACTTATGGTGGAAAAAAGGGCTGAGATGCTTTCTCCTTCTGCTTTTTCTCCTTGGTCTGGATCTAGAAATAATTGTCTTGAATTCATAATTTCATTTTACAGCTTATCTGTTTCCTCCTATTTGCCCTTTTGTTGATTTTGGGGGGTTAGGGGTGCTCGAGACCCAAAAATACCAACAAGTAGGGTCCTGCTGAATGAATTTAGCTTAAGCCTTCCCTTGGCCAAAGTAAAACAAAATTTATTAATGATTAGCCATAATGTGTAGACCCTTAAGGAATCTAAGTATTTGTGACACTTGTATTGGACAAGTGCGTCAAAATCATCTGACACAGAATAAATCTGTGCTCGATTAATCTCAGCACCTTCATGAAGGCAAGATGGATCTTATATGGGAGACTTATATGGAAAGACTATAGGAGAGCTCTAGGAGTAGTCTATAGGAGAGATTTGGGGAGGGTCTTGAGGAGGAGTCTAAAAAGGATCTTGAGGAACTGAGATCAGGCTCCAGGAACAGGATTAAAAGTAGGAAATAGCAGAAGGTTACCTGGAGATGACAGACAATGAAGGGCTAGGCTAGTTTAAGGGTAACAGATTTGGGTATAGGTATTTTGATAGTATTAGGGGTGGGAAGTGGTTGGACTATGGAGGAGTAGGCTAGGTTAAGAGTAAAGGAGATTTGGGCCTAGGATAATGAAGGCTTATAGCCTCAGGCAAATGCCTCTTCTAGTGGAAAGACTCAAAGGAATTCCTAGAGAGTAAACCCCATCACAGTTTCCATCCTCAATTAGTATGTCACTAAAGCTGTTTGAATTCATAGAAGCTCTATGACCTTTCTTCCTCTACTAACTAGCAATTCTTTTACTCTTCTCCCAGTAATTGTCACTTTTTATGTTGCACTAATCCACAAGTGGATGAGTACACATTTATTATGTGTACTGTACTAATCAATGGACATAAAAACACAAAAATGAGGTAGTAAACCCCTGTTCTCAAGGGGCTTACATTCTACAAGAAGGATATAACATATTCACAGATAAATATATGTAGGATATATTAATTTTGAATGAAAAGCTAGTGATTTAGGGAAGGGCACTAACACCTAGGAGAATAAGAAAAAAACTTATTTAAGAAAGTGACGTTTTCTGGACATGTTGAGTTGAGATGCTTCTGGGATATTCACTTATTAATGTCAAGCAGATGGTTGGAGATGGGAGAGCATAGGAGAGAGATAAGGACATAGGTAGTCATCAAATTTCTGACAGTTAAAAAGATTCAAGAGACATCTTTTCTGGATAATTTAACAATCTTATTAATAAGGTCAGCACATTATTAATAAAAGGATGGTCATTTGTCCATCTCTCTTGGACCAAAGACAATCATGGTGGTGGCTCATGGCTTACATATTCTGTTGGAAGAGGAGTGACAATCCACTCTGATTGGCTCTTAATGTAATGATAGGTGGGCTATATTAAAATGAGAGGCTGAATGTGAAATAATATCACCTTTGGACAGATAAACCACCCCCAGTCTTGGGCCATCTATTCAAAGAATGTATGCCCCACCCAAAACAGGATGGGGTATTGAACAAGAAAGTTAGTATAGTCTCATTATCAGCAATGTCCTTCAAGAGACCAAATTCTTAAAAATCAGGATTTGAGAAGGAGGAGAGAATTTTGGATCTTTCCAAATGATTGGTTATTAATAACCATTTCTCTCAAAATCCTCTTCATAGATGTGATAGTTAAATCTATGAGCTCTGAAAAGAAAAGAAAGTGCAAGACAGAACCCTGGGGAACACACACACACAGGCACACATGCACCCCTGTGTTTATGATGGGGGTTGGGGGTGGGAGGAACAGAAACAAAAAACAGTCATGAAAGAGTAGTGTTACAAAACCCAGGGGAAAAAAGATTTCCAAGGGGAGGAAATCATGAACAGTCCAATGCTGCGGAGAGGTCAAAGAGAATGATAAGGCTACTGGATTTAACAATAACTAAATCCTTGGTGAATTTGGAGAGAGCCGTTTCAGTTACTTTGGTCCCTGGTATAGCCCACTGGGGACAATCAAAGCAAATAAATTGGTGGCATTCCAATACTGCACTAAAGAAGAAAAAAAAATGCCCCCAAACTGTTTCTAGAATCCAAGTTATGTGGTATTCATTGATGTCACACATTGGCAAAAAGTCACTAACATAGCCAGTCAGTCTTAAAGGTATAAAAACCTGTGTTAATTTCTCTCGGCAAAGTCTAGCATTGCAGCAATCCTCAAAAGCACTAACTGGAAACTAAAAATGAATTTTTTAGCTAGTTTTTTTTTAAGCAAAAACTACAAACCTTTATCTGTTTTGTTTCCTTCTTTATCCTGAAATATTAAGTCAATGAATAGTTGGTATGATGCCCCTTTTAGCATAATCATGACCTGGAAACTTAATTTGCCATTAATTTAGGCTTATTGGTGACACTCAGATTCTCAGCACCAGAAGTCAGTGATTAAATGTAGTATGGTGCCCTGTGCTGCTAGACTAATTATTTCTTTGAAAGAAAAATGTTTCTATGAATTTTCAGGAAAATATGACTTCCAACAGCAGATGAGCCATGAACTTAAAAAATAAAGTGAAATGTAATTGGGCTGGCAGAGATGTGTTTAACATAGGGTATCTTTACTAATGATTTTTATTACATCAATGTAGAGCAAAAATAAACATGTAAATTTAAATATTTGGGGCATATTCATCTTATACCACATTGAATCTTTTATTGGAAATAAAAAAAGGAAGTCAGCTTTTAGTAGTCTATGGTAACATAATCAAAATGAACTACACATAATTAAATATATTTTTCTGGCTTTGGGATATGCTTGGGATATGTTCATATTATATATTGGTCTATCTGCACTGGCAGATATTAATAATATTAATAACATTACTTTGGTTTGATGGGGTTGAGACCAGCCTAATTTAAGAAAAAACAAACAGAATACTATTTTATTACTTTTACCTAGACTCTGAAATTGTGTAACAGTAAATTGCCTAAGAGAAGTTTTTGACTGCATACCCTAATCTATAGATGGAACTGTTTTGTGATTAGGTTAGCAACTTATTTGTGTATAAATAGTTATTTCCACCCTGTTAAGTATTTGAAAAAAAAAATATATATTCCCTTGGAGCATTTAACTACTCTCCCTGTACTTTTGTTAATGCAAATAATTTACTTAGCAAATACTTTGTTGAGAGAGAATTCCAAGGTAAATTTCAGTCACGGCCTTGTCCACATGATAAAAAATTCCAAATTAATGGAATATAAATTGATTAGCTTTTGTTATTCTTCAAACAAAACTTACAGATATTTGAATATCTAGGCACTGTTGTTTCTCCCAAACTCCTTCATAGTTTGTTTTCCTATACCCTGAATGTTGATTAAGAACCAATATGGATAGTCTATTACAGTAAAAAAATTTTTTTGATGGGGAGGAAGGAAGAATTTTAAAGGAAAATGCTAAAATGTTATTAGAAGCTGAGGTAATTTTTGGCTTACTTTTCATCAAACTAAATGAGTTATACTCATTAAATTAAAATTATTTTCTTAATTACATTAAATATTTTAAAATTATTTAAATTAAATAAATAAAAAATATTTTATTTACAAATAAAAATATTTTCTTCTTAACTTGTGGAATAAAACAAAAACGTCCATAACATATAAAAAGATGATTAGACATGAATCTGCAAATCTGCTACATACAACTTGCTATTCCTTTTAAATATACAATAAAGTTATCACATAAATTTATTATTTTTCCTCCCCCCACCTCAAGATGGCCACTATTAGAAATAAATAAGTATGCATATGTATGTATGTAAAACTATTCTACACATACTTCTCTTTATCAGTTCTTTCTCTGGATGCAGATGAAATCTTTTTTCATATGTCCTTTTCAGTTGGTATTTATCATAGTAAAAATAACTTATTCACTCAAAGTCATTCTGAAAACAATATTGCTGTTACTGTATGCAATGTCTTCTTAGTCCTGCTCATTTTTCTCTTCCTTATTTTGGACAAGTCTTTCCATATTTTTCTAAGATCTTCAAGTTCATCATTTCTTTGTATTCTATCACAGCTATATACCGTGACATAATTTTTAATACTTGGTCTTTCCCAGTCTACACCCGTGTATGCCCACTATCTATCAACTGAATAGAATTTACACCAGAAGAAATAGTTATTCATCCATTTGGAAAAGTAGTTACCTATGGTTACCTTCAGAGTATGTCATTGTGTTGTTTTGTAGAATTAATTAAGATGAAACAGGAAATTGTTTTATTAGTAAACTTATATGCTACATGGGCTATTGTACAATGCAAGAGTTGAATAAAGAGTCAATGTCGTTATGTTAGTTTTTGTTGTAATTGTTTTCAGACTGTATTTCCCTACTTCACACATTGAGGAAAGAAAGAAGTCATTCATGGGCCTATCACCACTATTGATTAGTGTAAAAGCTTTGATCTGCTCCTTTTCCAACCTATTCCAGTTCAGCCATCCTTAGGCAGCCTGATAGCCTCTCTCTTCTGGGGGCTTGCCATATTAATGCTGGATTTAGTGCAGGTACTAGCTTAGCTTTACTCCTATTGCAGCTCAAAACTCCTAAACTCAATTAGTCCCACAGCAACTGCCCCAAAAGAAAGGATTATGGTATGTACCTCACCTAGGAATTATATTAAAAGTCTCAAATTATTTATGAAGCAAACCAGGGCAAGTTAGGGTTATATCAACACTTCTGAAGCTGTCCTTTCATTAAACAAATTCAAGTAAACATTTCAGCAAACAGTTTTTAAACACCTGTGCTGTGTAGGGCACTGTGCTTAGAGCCAAAGACGTGAAAGGGGAAAAAACTACCATCCCCATCTAAAGAGACCTTTCATTTTCATACAGAGAAATGATAGGTACACAGAGATCTTATGTTCTTTCTTTTTCAGCCTTTTGCCTATACCTTGGAAAACCATTAGGTCCAGAGCCTTTGTCAGATCTTGGTCAGAAACTAGGTCCAGATTCCCTGATTCAAAACTAAATACATGCTTCCTACCTATTATATATCATGTAAGGATAGCCTGGGCTTTATGTCCTTTTCTTATAATTACGTATGATGAATTTGGGGTTTGATAGTGAAAGAACAGAATCACAGAATTTTAGATTTATAAAGGAACCCAGTGGCTGTCTAGGTGTTTTTTTTTTTTCTGAAGATGTTCTGTCTCTAGACTTATTAAAGATCAAATTCAATCATTAGTTGGAAAGTAAAAGTATAATGGTCAATTTCATGTATACAGATACATAGATGAATATACTAAGGATCTGGGAGAGCTTATGTCCTGGTCACCTAGGGGCTCATGAAAACCCTATTCATGGGTTCCCCTTGCAAAATCATAATGCAAGATAGAATATGATGGAGGGACGGGAATAACCCAGGCAAAATTTTCTAAGGAAATTTCAGGAAAGAGAAAATACTTTCAGTGAGAGGGATCAGAAAATGCTTTACTGAGGGGGTAGCGTCTACACTAACCCTTTGTTTCCATATTTAGAATTAAACACATTATCTCTCTCCTCACCTCTGCTTCCGGGACACCATGACTTCCTTTGTGGTTCAGTTCAACTCCCACCTCTGGGAAATGCCTTTCCTGGTCTTTATTCCCACCCACCCCTTCCCCCAATTGCTTGTACCTTCTCTCTGAGCTGACCACACACTTACACTGTAAACATGGATGTTTATAGGGTTTTTTGTTGTTGTTGTTGTTGTTGTTTGCCCACTGACTTCTCTATTAGAATGTGTTTGAGGATCAGGTTTTTCCCTTTCTTTTTATCTCCAGCACTTAGCACTGTCCAAGGCAATAGGTAAATATCTAAGAAATGTTTAATGATGATGATGATGATGATAATGATGATTTGGTGTTAAACTTTTGTTTAAAACATTAGGCATGTTTTCTTTTCTGATCAGATGTATTTTTCATTAAATTCATTAATTCCCCTAACACTTCTATGATTATATTCTGTTTCTCAGCAGTCTAATTTCTTTGTCTTTCACCAGGCAAAGGTGATGATTCTTATCATGTCAGATCTTCTTTAGTTTACTTACAGGATTCCAAAATCCCTAGTCCTCTCCAACAATTCAACAAACATGATACCTACTAGATCTAAGGCAGATTGGTAGATTAGTAGATTCAGAGACCCAAACAATCTTTTACTTAAGGAGATTATGTAATACTATGAACATTCCTGGTTAACCTATTTCCTCTACTTGAAAAAGTCCTGAATTTAAGTCAGTGGAAAATGAATTAGAGGGAGCTAGGTAAAGCAGTGAATAAAGCACTTGACCTGGAGTTGGGAGGACCCAAGTTCAAATCTAGCCTCACCCACTTACTAGCTTTGTAACCTGGGGCAAGTAACTTAATCTCTGTCTGCCTCAGGTTCCTTAACTATAAGACAGGAATTATAATAATACCTACCTTGAAGTGTTGCTGAGGGGCCAAATGAACTAATATTTGTAAAGTGCACAACACAGTACCTAGAACACAGTAGGCACTTAATAAATGTTTATTTCCCTCTCCTTCACTTAGTTGAAAACCTGATCACCTTCTACGTGATGAAACAAAACCTTCTCACTGCTTCCTTCCCTATTTTTTCAGCCTGACAGTCCTGCTCCCTATTGTTATCTTTTTGTAGAATTTTGTTCCTTCAGAACATAATGACAATTATGATGGGAAGGTCATGTGGAGTATAACCACTTGAATGTCATGGAAGTACAGAAGATGAACTGAAGAACAAAAAGTTGAGTGCTGTTGTTTCCTGTACCTTTGCTGCTTTTGACATAAGAATACTTACAGTGTGTTTGAGACATATGTGTTCAAATGATCCACAAAGTTCTTCAAGTTGTTTTGGTATACTGCTATGCGGGAAGATATGATGGAAAGAATCCTGAACTGACCCAGGTTATAGTCTCAGCTCAACCAGTGATGAAGATGTGTGACCTTTGGAAAGTCACTCAACCTTCTGGGTCCCAGCTTCCTTCTCTATAAAATAAATGGGTTGGATTTCACTTCAGAGGGATCTCAAGGGCTACTTGGTCCTATGTGGCCTTCAGAAGACTCATTAATTCAGCAGGCATTTTAAGATTAGAATCAGAAAGTTCTTTTTGCTGCCCAATTGTCCTGCTGAGTTCACTGTGATTACAATGTGACTGTGCTAGTCACACAGAATACCAGTTTGAATTGCCTGTGCCTGAGGTGATCTCTAGCAAATGCCATGAAAATGTGTGATGAGAGTTTGGTTATTTCTTCTTAATGAGAATTGCTGTTTCAAAGCCAGTTTCATTTTCTGCACTCTCTTCACATGCTAAACACTCAATGTAGGAATCTGTCAAGAGTCACTATATTCCTGGAAAACATTAAAATCTGGAGGTTTTAAATTAATAGAAAAGAGAAATAAAAGCACCATTAATATTTTTCATTTAATCAAGTGATTTGAACTGAGGTCCAGATTCCCTGATTCAAAACTAAATACATGCTTCCTACCTATTATATATCATGTAAGGACCGCCTAGGCTTTATGTCCTTTTCTTATAATTACGTATGATGAATTTGGGGTTTGATAGTGAAAGAACAGAATCACAGAATTTTAGATTTATAAAGGAACCCAGTGGCTGTCTAGTTTCAGTTATACCACAAAAGGTGTATGGAGTATTCAGAGAGGACTGGCACCTCTGGTATGAGTGCTTACTGAGCCCTTTCACATCCACCTTTGGTGTCCACTTGTTCACACAACTCTTACTTGTGGTTCCAAGAAGCTGTAGCGTGTGCAGTAACCACACCCTAGTAAACCATCTAAGCAAACTGGCTAAACCAGATTAAGGGTAACATAACCAACATGCCTCAAACCTGTCAGTGAGTGAGTAAGGGGGCTATTCATCCCAGACATGGGAAAATTCCCCCAGTAGAAAGGGTAGATAAGAACAATTTGTTCCAATGACTATGAAGGTGGCTAAAGCAGGTTCTACGGAGTATTTAGAATTTGGTCAGACTTCAAAGACACCAAAATCATCCACTGGATCCTGGGCCATTGCTAGTGGTTTTGCCTTTTGTCTTGCCACTAGACCCATGACTGTGGAAGAGATAGTGAGGCTGATGACTTTGTGCAACTCTGCCTCACTTAAATCCAATTCATGGGCAAGTCAAGACACCACTCCATCATGTCTTTGGTCTTTTTGAAAATAAAGGATGAGTAACAGTAGCTGTAAAAGAAAACTCCATTGGAAAGTGATCATTCAGCATGTGCTTGAATTCTCTCAGTGATGGACTGCCCACCACTTTCTGAGATAGCCTTCCAAATCTGCCCTTTCAAATCCTAGAGTGTCCATCAAACTGTCATTTTTCTCTTCAATCAGTGAAGTAGTCCTTGCCACCTAAACTTCCCATGATTGACACCCTAGTAACTTGTTCTTCCCTGGTAGTGAGAATTAAAACCATGCTTGAAGGATGGAATTACCAATTATGTAAGTCAGGGAGTTGTTGACTCTTCTGCCTCTTGGCAAAAAGAGAAATCCAGCAGATGTCCCACAGATTTAATCAACATCTCTTGAGCTTGTGATTTTGAAATCTACCTATATCCTATCCCATCCTTCCTGATGACTTCCAGTCTCACATCTTGAACTTCCTTTCAGATGTCTTGAACTGAATGTCTAGTAGACATTTTAAACTCAAATTTATTCAAAATAAAACTCATTTAAGTTTTGCCCTAAATCCAACCCCTTTTCTACCTCTCCTGTAGAGGGCAGCACCATCCTCCAAGTCTCTTGGGCTCTCAATAGAGATATCAGCCTGACTCTTCACTATCTCTCAGCATGTCCACCCTTCCTTACTGATGACGTTGTCAAGGCTTGTCTATATGTTGTCACCTTGGCAACATATCTCTGACACTCCTACTTCTCTCCTCTGACACTGCCACCACTCGGGTATAAGCCCTCATTGCCTTACTCCTAAATGTCTGCAATAGCCTATTGGTGGGTCTGTTTGCCTCAAGTCTTTCTCCACTCCACTCTTTCCTTCATTTAGCCACTATAGTGATTTGCCTAAAGTGCAGGTCTGACTATGTCAACGGGTAGTTAGTTAGTAGTTAGTCAATAAACTCTAGAGCAGTGGTTCTCAACGTGTGGGTCGCAACCCCTTTGTGGTCAAATGCCCCTTTCACAGGGGTCACAGAGGTCACCTAAGACCATCAGAAAACACATATTTCAGAAGGCAGGTCTTAAGAACCTCCTCTATCTGTCTCCAGGTGGGTCTGCCCACATGCAGACACGCCCTCATACAACTATTAAAGGGTCACGGCATTAGTAAAGTAGAGAACCACTGCTCTAGAGGATCCCTATTGCCTTTTGGATCATGTATAAAAATACTCTTTTTGTCATGAAAAACCCTTCCTAAATGAACCCTAATTGAAATTCTCCAACACTTCTACATCAGATCCCTTTTTGACAGTCTTGTGATTAGTTACCTTAATGTCTATCTATGATTATTCTATTCTTTCTTTCTCTCCTGGTTGTCTGGAGTGTATGCCAATGAAAGAATTCATTCTGTTTCTACTTCTGTTGACCTCACAGAAGAATCAGATATTCTCCTAATTTTTGATCTTATACTTTGGAGCATTGTGATCATTTGCTGAGAGATTTTTTTTTAATAGCTGCTATATTCTACTTTGATTTTTAGCATTAAATTGTATAGCCCTGGATGTTGGCATCATGTTTGCCATATATAATCCAGACACTCCCTATCTGCAATTCAACATAAAAAATCTAGACTTCTATACAGTAAAATTTTAAACTCTCCTTTTTAATTTAAAAAATTGATTTTTTTATTCTTGTTTTTTTCTGAACCAAGTATGTTCTCATTTGCTCCAGAGAAGTAAAGTTGTCTCCCTTTTATTTCTAAAATAAAACAATATTTTATTTTGGATTTGCTATGGCAATGTCCAAATTGGGGGGGGGGAATGAAAATACTAAGAGCAAAATAAATCTTAAATTATGAAAATTTTCCTAATCTAGAAATTAGGTCTAGACTCTGTTCTTGAACCAACTAGCTATGAGACAGGGTTTAACTGTTTAACTTTCTGTGTTTCAGTTTCTTCACCTGCAAAATGTGGGTGCTGGATAGATTAGATTGCTTTTTTATGAGTGCCTACTTTATTTCAAGACTCAAAAGACTCATGAAGGATAATGTTATCCACATCCAGAGAAAGAACTATGGAGTCTGAATGCAGATTGGAAAATATGTTATTTTCACTTATTTTTTTCATTGTTTTCCCCTTCTGTTTTCTTTTTTCACAACATGACTAAGGTGGAAACATGTTTAATGCGATTGTACATGTGTAGCCTATATCAAATTCATTGCCCTCTTGGAGAGTAAAGAGAAAAAATTTGGAACTCAAAATCTTATAAAAAATGAATATGGAAAACTCTCTTTACACATAATTGTAAAAAATAAAATGCTATTTATTAAAAATTTTTAAATAAAAATGCACGCAAATGTCTCTGAGCAAAACCTTCTTTCCATCCTGTGGCCCCTTCCAGCTTCCATCTCATACTAGATAACTTCAAAGGTCCCTTCAAATTAAAACAAATTTTACTGTGTTCTTTCACAATATCTATTGTGTAAAATGTAGGTTTAGATGCTTCTGAAAATGAATAATTTACTTAGACACTTGATAAAGTTTGTCAAATATTAATTTTAACATGCTTAAAAGGATGCTTTTCAGATTCAGAGCAGTGCTCATAATCCCACCTCTTCTGTACAATATGATTACACTTCAGTTCAACCTTACATATAAGAATTGTTCATTAACATCTGCTTGTCATAACCTTGGAAAAAGTCATGCTGTGTATTTCTGAACATATTCAAATAACCAGCATTATTGTGGCAAACCCTCCATGACACAAAAACCCAGCATCATTTTTCTGTCATTATCAGAGTTCTTCATTATAATTACTGTTAATGTACTCTTCCAACTTATAAAGAATGGGTTAAAACTTCAGTTTCCAAGTGTAATATTTTTTCTTCAAGCACCATCTACCCCAGGGTGTGTTTGATTCCAGCCCTCATTTCTGTGAGTATGCAAAGTGACTTACTGCCTTTTGACTTTAAGGATTCAATTATGCCAGCAGAAATTCACTCGATAAGAAAGCAGAGAATAAAGAACCAGAAGTAAAATATTCTAGTATATTACATGACCAGTATTGTATGTTTGATGTTGACCAAATTCTGTTGAGTTCATTAGGCAAATGTGGACTGCAGGCATTTTTTTTGTAGCGGCAATATGATGAACACTGCATTAGTGCCTTCATGCCATAGGTGGCCCTGTTTTCCTGGAGGCTATGACAGTGGAACACAAACAGTAACAGTTAAAATTCACAAAACACCCTAGGGTTTGGAAAGTGCTTCAAACTTCTCAAAGACTTTTGGGATACCCTTTATTATCTCATTTGGTCCTTGTAACTACTCTGTAAAGTAGGTGCTATAATGATCTCCATTTTACAGATGAAGAAACCAAAGTCATGATTATAGAAGTTAAAGGTCTTACCCAAGGTCACATGCTGATTGTGAGGCATGATTTTGACCTCAAGGTTCCTTGACTTCTCTGCTCTTCTCCATGTGAGCTTTGACAAATCCCCTAAAGTCTCTGGACTTCATTTTCCTAAATTTCATTCCCCGATCAATTGACAAACCTTTTTTTTCCTAACAACTCCTTTGAAATGGGTACTGTGTCGAGGCTACGAAGGCACGAATGAGACAAGTCTCTGGACCTTTTCACAGTTTGCATTTTCAAATGGTTTGGGGGAGTAATAAAGACTTCTCAATGGGACCTAGGAATTTCAAGAGGTAGGAAAATGTTCCACACTGAGGGGACAACCTGTACAAGGAACTCAGAGGCAAGAGATCCAGTTATGTTTACAGAGAGTAGCAAACGATTCAGATTGGTGAGAGTTTAGTATCAGGTGAAATCAACTTGGGAAGACTGTATGAGTCTGAAGTATTCTTAAATACTCAACAGAGCAGTTGTTCTCAACCTTCTTAATGCCACGACCCTTTAATACAGTTGGCGACCCCCAACCATAAAATTATTTCAATTTGGCGGCTCTATGGAAGCTGGATTATAGAAAAGAGAAGCCAGAGATGGAGAAACTAATTATCAGTTGTCCACATGGGAGATGATGAGACCTGAAATTAGGGTGGTGGTTGTGTGAGTGGAAAGAAGGGGGAAGATGCAAAGATATTTGGAGGTAAAAATTGATTACATTTGACCCCTGATTATAGATAGGGGATGAGAGAGAGAGAGAAGAGTTGAGAAGGACACTAAGGTTGTGAATCAGTCACTGGAAGGATGGTGATACCTTCAGGAATTAGAAGAATGGGTAAGGTTAGAAGAAATTAAAATTACCTCCATTTTCAATATTGTTTCAGATTTCTGTGGGATGCTCAGGGGAAGATACTCAGCAAGCTGTTGGTGATGAGGGACTAGTGCTCTGATGAGTGAGGAAGGCTGGATATGAAGATTGGGGATTAATCTGCAGAGAAATAGTAATTTATCCCATGGGACTTAATGAGATCACTGAGAGGAGATAGAGAAAAGATAAAGGCCCATGAAAAAAACCTTGAAGTGCCCATTTGCAAAACAAGAGGACTATCCAGCAAAGCAGACTAAGGAATATTCAGTGAGGAATAAAGAGAAAGAAGCATAATATCTGGAAAATTCATGGAGGAAGGTGTGGTCACCAGTATCAAATATTGCTGAGAGGTTAAAATGGGTGATGACTAAAGAACGACAATTGGATGGAGCAATTAGGGAACTGTTGGCAACCTTGGAAGCATAGCCAGACCAGGGACCAGATTGCAAGTGTTTGAGAAGTGTAAAAAAGGAATAAATTCTAGGCAAAGAAAATGGCTAGACTCCCATCCTCCAAAGGCTGTGAAAGATAGGAAAGATATAGGATGCTAAGTAGAGGATATGGAAAATCAATTAAAAGTTTGGGGTACATGCTTCTAAGCACCAGGAGTGCTTTTAAAGATTTATTAAAGTATATTGTCGTCTTTAAAAGTAAATAAGACTTTTATAGTCAGAGAGGAGGAATAAACAAATGAGCAAATGGAGAAAAGTAAGTAACTCAAGTCATCTTTGGAGAATAGTAAATACAGTACACCCATTTATTTGATGCTGAAGGTTTCTGAAAGAGAATAATGAGATTTAAGACAGGAGAGCTAAGTTAGGCTCCGGTTCTTGAGGATCCTATTTCTGTGGCTAAGGACTTTCTCTTTAGTCAGAGAGAAGCTACTAAGAAACTTTCCTTTATAAGGTTAATTTCAATATTGTTTATTTTTACTCCATGTCTTTTGTTTTGATTAATTTATCTCTTAATAGTAGTCTTGTTTCTATCTGTCCTTGCCTACAGCAATAGCTTTCATTAAACAGATCAAATGTAAACTTGCTTTTCTATCTCCTTAAATAGGCTAATCCCTTAATGTATTTCTTACTTTGCCCTTGACCCAGACCTTTACTTTTATTTCCACTTTGGCAATGTTACAGACACATTAAATTCCTTGACTGTCCCTTTTGAACTGCTTGGAGGATTTCCATCATCTTTATTATAATTGTCTTTAAATGGCTTGAGAACTTGGAAAGTTGGGATTTGTAAAGATTAGCAAATGTCAAGAGTCTGAAAGAGTTCTATGGCCTTCACTTGTAAAAGTCAGAAAGATTATTTTCTAGTGGTTTCTTTTCCAAACACACCTCTCTTTGTGCTACTGCTCTAATACCTATGTTCTCAGTGTCCACTTCGATTTCCTTAGACTTGTACTTTTAGCTGCATGGACCTTGGCATCTTGTCTTGCCACTGGTGAATCCCAGGTTCTTTCTTGACTATCACAATTTAAGAGTGAGATTATAAGGGATTCTTTCCCTCACAAATGACATCCTTATGTCTTTTCCATTCTACTCTTCCTCTTCCTTCTCCTCCTTCCTCTTCATCCTCCTTCTTTCATATTTACTCTAAAATCCAAGGAGCTGTTTTGAGTACTGAACTCCTTCTGAAACTCATCAGTCAAAATTTTGTTACATTCAGCTAATGAGTTGTAATTATTGAGTTTAAAAATACCACACTCTGCTTCAATATCAAATGCATATAGCAGATCCTCAAACAGGAATATTGCAAAGTGAATGTGGGAGCAAGGCCTACATGGGATGTAGGCTGAATCATCTTTTCCTTTGGGGGGATTAGTCTTGCAATTTATATTTTTCCTGTCTTAAATGCTTATAGATGACTTACTTTTCCTTCAAACAGTTGTTTTCATATGCATAATTATGTTTTTTACTTCTTTACTTGCTATCTTGTGTCTCTTGACTGGTTCCACAAACACACACAAATTAACTCTGTCTCCATCCAACCTTTTCTCTCTGTTTCTGGCTCTATTGAGAAATATGTCTCTAATGATCGGCAGTGAGTGTGAGGAGTAATAGCAATTTGTTTAAAAAGGAATGTACTACATGTTGAAGTAAAATTAAATATCATTAAAAAACTTATGCAATAAAACTTCGGAAATTACACAGAAATGCCCTTTACAATCCCAACCATTGTCTCTCTACAGCTTTTGACTATTTGGATTGAATGGGGACAGGTAGAGAATGAATAGGATGATCTCAGACCAACCGAGGGAAGGAAGGCTATAGCACTGAGCTAAAGTAGGTCACACATAAGTTTGTTCAAAAACTGAAACTCAGGCAGTGGCTGTGATTGAAACTGTATTGTCACTCACATAACAGCTCACCTGAGGATTGAACAGAAGAAACAATTATGAGGAGAAAGTCTAGATCTTGCCCATCTGAAATTGAAGATGATGGAGTCTAGAACTATGATGAATCATCAAGGGTCAGCTAGTCAAATGCCTTATATCTTTTAGTTTTTTTTCTCAATTAACAAACATTTATTGTCTATCTCTCCCACCTGCCTCTTCCACTGGAAAAAAGAAATAGAAACAAAATCATACACACATATAACATACACATATTTATAATCAAGCAAACAAAGTCTCACATTGGCAGAGAATAAAATGGCAAACCACTCTACTATCTTTGCCAGTAAAACCTCAAATGGGGCCATGAAGAAATGGACATGAGTAAAAACAACTGAACACCAAAAATGTGTGTCTCCTGCATATTCCAAATTATCTATAGCCATCATGGAAAAAAAAAAGATTCCAATTACCATGAAAATAAATGCAACTTTGAAGTTTCCCTTCACATCCAGCAATTCAACATATAGATTGGCATTGCCTATCAGATGGCTAGTCTTAGGAACCCAGACACTGCTCCTCTATCTGTCTCCAGGTGCATCCACCCACATGCAGTTACACCCACATACTAGTATTAAAGGGTTGTAGCATTAGGAAGGTTGAGAACCACTGTTCCAAACTCAGTACTTTAGCTACCCCTCTCCTCTATGGCTTATGCGTCATCATGCAACGTTAGAAGGAAGGAAAGTCTTAACTTATGGATAGACCTCCTATAGCAACCTCATAGGAAAACATGGACAAGAGGGATAGGCAAGCATGAATGACATAATCTGTGTCTTTGTAGAGATTTTCCAAATTTGTGGCATGACTATTCCATTTGTAAAGTGCTCTATAAGGCCTCTGAGAAATAGATGGTTCAGACATTATTTCTACCACTGTACAGCTTAGGAAACAAGTCAGTCAGGGAGGTTTAGTGATTTACCCCAAAGAATAAAAACTTTTGGCAAATATATATTTTCTGCTTCTGTGAACACCTAAATTATTTGCCTTATTCATCTTAAAGGTCTCCCCCACACCCTTTTTAGGAAGAGAGATCAAATTATAATGATTTAAAAAAACTCTTTGAAAACCATTAAACATGACAAAATACCAATCATTATTAGTATGGTGGATATTTGAACCATTGCTTTGTGTAAGCACATTATTGTGCTCTCCCATTTCCATAGGTGCTTTTATTTTAGTGTATTCCCTCTTCCTTTTTCTTGTTACTTACATAAAAGGACCTGGAAGACATACAGAATGTGTGTCAGGGTATTTTCCTGGGCTGCTGACAGCCAATAAAAAGATTTTTTGGTTTTGTTTTGAACCTGACTTGGGTTTGCTCCTGAACAAGTAAATGAATAAAATTCCACTTAAACAAAATGAACCTTTGGTAACATCTGTTGTTGACATGTGTTAATCTGTCCTTAAATGGGACTATACAGTTGAATGATTATGTTTCTTAAAATGCTTAAATGAAGTTCTATTTAACTAAGATAGGTTTGAAAACTTTAACAAATTTAGGAACTGATTTAAAATGTTGATAGCATCTCTTTTATTTTTTTTTTTTATTTGAAGCTGGGAAATTTCATATTAAGGACATTTTGAAGTACAGGATGAAATTTGCTGAGCTCTTGAGTTCTAATGAATTGATTCCTGGTAAATCAGTTAGTTAGCAAACATTTAATTAAGTGCCTACTATGGTCCAGGGACAGAAAAGCAAAATATAGTCCCTATCTTCAAGAAGCTTACAGTCAAATGAGAGAGACAGCATGAACATAACTATATACTGATACAGAATAAATGGGAGAGGATCACCAGAGGTAGAGGAAAGGAAAGAACAGAGACCTTTGAGTGATTTTTATTTGGTCAGAGTGGAATTTATTGTGATACAAGATTCTCTGCTCACATCTTTCTACCATTCCGTAGTGCCTGCCTCATAACATCTTGGCATCACTGATTTAGCATGGGGAGGAATCTTAGAAATACTTCTTCCCTTTGTTTTAGCCACTCCAATTCTTACCTCTAAGCAGTTTGTTTTCAAATAATACATGCATTTGTACAGGTTGGGGAAGCTAGGTAGATAGAGTGCAAGGCCTGGAATCAGGAAGACACATCCTCTGGAATTCAAATCTGGCCTCAGACTCTTATTAGTTGTGTGACCCTGGACAAGTCACTTAACCTTGTTTGCCTCAGTTTCCTCACCTGTAAAATGAGCTGGAGAAGGAAATGGCCAACCACTTCAATATCTTTACCAAGAAAACTCCAAGTGGAGTCAGGTAGAGTTTGAAATGACTTAAAACATTTATATTGCCATCGTTAGTGTTTGCATGTGATCTGTTGTGGTTTCCTTTTGAAATCAGTGGTTGGCTATGTTTAGAACCACACACTGAAATGCAAAATCTGAAGTTCTTGAACTTATTAGGTTAAGTCTTTTTCATTGAGCACGATAATTATGCTTTTACTTCTCTGTGTTTTTTGAGTTAAAGAAGATGACCTAAACGACTAGAAACATGTTTGTGAGCAGCAAAGTCTTAAATATCTTATAGATTCTGGGTGTAAAGATCACTGATTTTCATGTCAAAAGACCTGGGTTCAAACCCATGTTCTTTTACTTGCTATTGATATGTCTGTGAGAAGTCACTTTATAGCTAATATAAAGTTTTTGGTCATGCGCAACACTTTGCGATCTGATTTAGGGTTTTCTTGGCAAAGATACTGGAGTATTTTGACATTTTCTTTTCCAGCTCATTTTACAGATGAGAAAACTAAGGTAAACAGGGTTGAATGACTTGTCCAGGGTCACCCATGTAGTAAGTTGTAATGGTAATGGGAATTGAAGATCTTTCCCACACATTTATAGGCCTCATGTGGAACTAGCTAAGGTAAGCTTATTTAGGGGAGGCTTGTTTTGTAGAAAGGTCCACACCTTTTGCTAATTTCTAATTAGGCACTGGGTCATGAGGGTTGTGATACCCTCTGGCTCTGAGAAGTCTATATACTCTGAGGTTAGCATTTTTCTTTGGAGCTCTCTCATGTTCATGTGATTTAGTCCAGCAAGACTCTGGGTATCTGGCCCAGCTTTGAAAACCCAGATGTTGATGTTTCTCTCTCTGGTAACTATGTATGTATTACTATAGTCAGACAGTTGGATCTGTCTGTTGATCTGTACTAATTTCTCAGACATTAGGAGCCCTATCTGTTGACCTGTGCTATTTTCTTAGCTTGTAATTTCTGCTTATAATTTATATTTGTATTTTTTCTGAAGTTCAGGGTGCTGACTTTCCCCCTGAACTAAGTATACATATATAAAATTAAAATAAGATTGTTAGTCCTTTTAAAGTTGCTTTCTTTCAGAAAAGCCAATCAAAGAACTGGTGCTGGCAGCCATCCTGAGTATGCCAGTGTGGTTGTTGTTACTCTACTATGGTACCACCTAGAAAACCTTCCAGTTGTTAGTTTCTTTTTTTTTTTTTTTTTTGTAAAATGAAGGGCTTGAAGGGTTAAAAATTTTTAAAGTGAGTCATGAACACATTTGGCAGTATGTTATTAAAGTCTATGAGCCAATCCTTAGAAGAATGTTTTTGGATGTACAAAATAAAATACATCATATTAAAAAGGGAATCAATGATATCAAAATGCAACTTGTATATCTATATCTATAGATATTAATGTATTCGTAGGTCTCAGATTAAGGACCTTTAAGCACCATGATCTCTAAGGCACTTTCTGGTCCTAAATTTTATGATCTTCTGGATACTTTTGCAGCTATTTAAATGATACTTTTCAATGCAGTCTATCAGTAAGGAATCCAGTCTTATCTTGGCAATAAAATTAATTCATTTTTATTTGATAATGAGTATCTATTTTTATTCATCCAGGAAATTTTATTGACCATCTATTTATAGTCTAAAGAGTTGTCTGCAGGACAGAGAGAAATTAAATGATTTCCCCAATGACAGAGGTAAATATGAACCCACAATTTCCTAACTCCAAGAAATTCTCTCTATCCAGTATGCTATACTCCATTTCTAGTTATCAAGACCCAAGGGCCTCCTCTAAGAAACAAGATTAAATCCGCGTTAATAATCAACATAAACATCAATTAGAATAACCTCATCTCCTGAATGAGTAGAAGCCGTGATCACATTCCAGAGTCACATGCCTTTTTCACTCAAGTATTTTTCATAATTTAAAATTATGTGGGTTTTTTTACACATTTTAATCTGTCCTTCATTCCACCCCTCCAACTGAACTCCAATGCCCCCCACAAAAAAAAATCATGCAAAAAAAAATCCTTTAACATAAAGTCTCAAAAGCAACACACCAATGAAATCCAAACACTTGTAGGTTTTGCTCAGTAAAATGCTATAAGCAACCAACTGTCTATACTTTCTGAGGACAAATCATTAAGTCTTTTAATGATTCCCAACTTCTTCCTGGAACAAAGCAAATTTTTGTTCCCCTCTTCCACAGTATGCCCCATTCTTCACTTGAAATACAGAGATAAGTTTTCAGTCATGACCAATGTAGGAATAAGTTATATGCCTGAAAATGTATCTATGTATTTTAAATTCCTCACCTCTCCGGAAGGAGGTGAATCACAGCTGCATGCTTTTCAAAAGGAATGCTCCTTTTCAGAACTAGTGCTATTGAAAGCGGTAAAGATCTTACTGAATTTGAATTTAAGAAAATGAAGCTTCTCCCATCCCCTCCCCCCATTTTCTTCAATATCACACAAAAAGACTCAGTAGCAGAATGGTACCATAAGGAAAAGCAGAATCTAAAACTTAAACAGTTTTACAGATTCAAAGAATAACAGATGTTTATTTTTAATATTATGTAGGGAATACTTAATATTATGCTGGGAAATTTTTTTTATTGACTTGTTTGTTTACTTTTAGTTTACAAGATTCAGTTCCAGAATCACTTGAGTTTCAGATTTTTCTCCCCTTCCTCCCCACCCCCAACCCCCACCATGGTGGCATACAATCATGGATAGGATCTGCAAACTCTTTCACATTGTACAATAGTCTGGTTGTATAGGTGTTGTGGCCAATGGAGTGAACAATGAGAAAAGAGAAACAAAAACCAAACGTAGAAAAGAATGATAGCATTCATTGCTTCAGTCTCCCTTTAAAACTGGTCTTTCTGGATCTTTCTCTAAATGTAGACATTTCCTTCCATCCTGAGACTTGTAGGGTTGTCTTTTAACTGTGAGTTGCTGAGGAGTCCAGTTTTTCAAAGTTAGTCATCACACATATGCTGTATCTGTGACTGTGTACAATTTTTTCCTAGTTCTCCTCTTCTCACTTAGCATCAATTCATATAAGCCTCTCCAGGTAATTATGAAGTCCATCTCCTTCCCATTTCTTATAGCACAATAGTATTCCATCACATTCATATAACATAGCTTGTTCAGCCATTCCCCAATTGATGGGTGTCTCTTAAATTTCCAGTTTTTTCCCACCATAAAGAGAGCTGCAAGAAATATTTTTGTACATATGGGACCTTTTCCCACTTCTATGATCTCTTTGGGATACAATCCCCAAAGTGGTATTATTGGGTCAAAGGGTATGCAATTATTTATAGCCCTTTGGGCATAGTTCCAGATTGCCCTCCAGAATGGTTATATCAGTTCACAGCTCCACTAACAATTATGCTGGGAAATTAAATCTATTATATATTAAATACATAATAAGTAAGCTCTCATTTCTCAGATAAGTGATAATTCAGGGCTTGTTTAAAAACATCAAAATAAGACCTCACAAGAAAACATTGTAAATTTGAAATTGAAGATCATGAGATTAAATAGGTATTTTAGCCTAGAGAAAGTTAAGACAAGTTACAAATGTATTAATATACCAAAGAGAAGTTTTTTTAATGAAGGAGAAATCAATAAATATGTACACATTATTAATGCTGTTTTGAAACCTTTAGAGAACCCTGTCACATACAAAATAAGTGAGGAAATAGTTGCTTATAAAAATTTTACTTAATGGAGGTGGCCAATTCAATTTTTAAAAAGTACAAAATAACCAGTTTTTGTTTCAAAGGGAGTGCAGTAAACAATGCAGGCTAAAGATGACCGAATGTGCCATACAATATACTGCTTGATGGTCACTTGGAAATGTGGTTCAAACAGTAAGGATTAAGGTTCAGAGATTCTGACAATATAGCACTTTTATTTTGTGACTAGAGTGGGGTAAGCACTCTCAAAAATACCAAATACTTTGACAAGGAAAAGGAATGGTATCTGATCATGAGAGAATACTACTGTACTTTAAGAAATGATGAGCTCAAAAGCTTGCATGAAATAATGAAGAGTAAAAGGAACAGAACCAAGAGAATGTCATATACAGTAATGGCAGTAGTGTTTTAACAATTGTTTAGAGTAAAGAAGTCATTTGGACTATTATAAATACCCAAGTTATATAAAGGACATAGGAAGAAGCTATCTGAGATACAATCCAGAGGAAAAAACTGATAAATAGAAGTATGTAAAGAATAATATATGTAAACATATAGACATTTACACACATACCTGTTCATGTTTAATGGTATCCATCGGGGGTGAGGGATAGCAAGGAAAAAGGAAAAAAAAAGAAATTTATGTAATTTTGTTGTGCATTTAAAAGAAATTCAAGTTTTACTCAGTGGATTTACAGTTTCATGTGTAATCATCTTTTTATATCATGTTATAGAACTGCTTATTTCTTTCCATAAATTTAAAATAAAATAAATTTAATAAAACAAAGACAAAAAAAGTAATCTATTAAATGTATGAATTTTGCATAGAAAACAGAATTTGTATAAGACAGATTTGGACATGGATCTGACCCAGAAGGACAAATTTGATGGTTTTATCCTATGAGAACAAGTACCTTGGCTCCACTAAGGGTTTACTTTATGAAGACTGAAAGTAGCAATTGCTTGAAGTGAATAGAAAATCTAACAAATGGGAACGCCATTGGAGATGGAAGAGATTATATTGGTCTTTCATTGCCTGTGGTGAAAAAATTAAATAATTGTTTCTTTGTCTACGAGACTTGGACTTATTCTTTCATCAAAAAAAGAACGTGTAAGCTGGTAACACTATGACTCATGAAGACCATTCTTTGAAAGTCTGTTCTCCAGTCTGCAAAAGCTGTATCTTTAAGATACCCAATAATATAAGAATTCTGTGGATGGATTCTGTTGCCTTTTACTTTTGCTCATTCCTTCATTATATATCTTCTTGCTCCTCTAAGAATGAAGCATTTTTAGACTCATCATATCAAAGCTTTTTTTGTTAAGAGGAATTGATTCCATTTATTACCAGCCTTTATTGCTTATTTATTTGACTCTATAACAGTGGACTTACTTGATGAGGTTGGCTGCCTTTTGACATTAAAAATGGTTGCTTTGTTATTTTCTGACAACTGATGTGCCTTTGATGAAGGCCAGCTCTTTTTTGATTAGTTGGGCATTGACAGGACGCCCATACACATTTTGTATTTATTGAGTAATGAAGAAAGAGTTGGCAGACAAAACAAAGGAACAGTTTCATGGGGCCAAAAATGTCTCTCCAGGTTGTTGGGATCCACATGGGAGAAAAAGTAAAATTCCAAAATTGGAGAAAGTGAAGACTTACTGGATGAGCCACAGGATTTTTTTTAAACTATGCAAGAAAGAAGTAGAAAAACTATTTGTCAAGAGTTGGTGAAGGAAAGGAAGGGGGCAAGGGAGGGAGGAAGGAACAAAGGAAGGAAAAAAAAGAATGGTAAATCATAGGACCTGTCTTCTAGTCTTTGTTCTTGTACTTTTTTCTTTTTGCCTTTTTGGAGGAGGGAAGGCAGGGCAATTGTGGTTAAGTGGCTTGCCCAAGATCACACAGCTAGTAAGTGCTAAGCATATGAGACTGAATTTGAACTCAGGTCCTCTGGACTCCAGGGCCAGTGCTCTATTCACTGAGCCACCTAGCCACTCTTGTTCTTATACCTATACCAATGTGTTCCTGGGCAAGACACTGTGATTCATTTATCTCATCTGTAAAATGGAAAGGTTAGACTAGATCAGGGATTATTAACCTGGTATTGGTGAACTTAAAAAAAAAGTCAGCTCTTTCCATATAATCAGTTTCCTTTGCAAGCCTATCCATGTTATTTTATGCTTTTAAAAACACTATTCTGAGAAGGGGTCCATAGGCTTCCCTATACTAACAAAGGTATCCCTAGGAAAAGAAAAGGCTAAGAACTCCTGAACTAGGTAATCTGTAGGTACCTGTTTAGTTTTAAATGTTATGTTCCAGTTTTACCTGCAACAAATGGAAAAAGGTTTTAAAAAAATCTTAGATGTACTAATGGATCAGAGGAGTTCTTTTGGACAGAGATGTCTGTGATCAGATCTATGATTTAAGAATGCACTTGGGCAACTTTGTAGAAGACAGATTGGAAGAATTGAACTAGAGGTAGGGAGAATAAAGGACCTTACCTCAATTTGATGTTTTATGAGTATCAAGAAAGGAATGGATGTAAGAGATATGAAGGAGAGTGAAGCGTTGAGGATGACGTAGAAGTATGGTGCTACCCACAAAAGAAATAGGGAAGTTTTGAAAAGGGTGGGGATTTTTGGAAGGAAGAGATGATGTATTCTGTTTTGGATGTATTGAATCTGGGATGCCCCTGGATATCCAATTGGAAATGCACATTCAGCAGTTAGCAATATGAGATTCAAATTTGAGAGTGAGGAGGGCTGATTATGTAAAACTGGGAGTTATCCAAGGTTAATGATCTTAATTGATCACCTAATTTCTTAGTGGTTTGTTTCAGTCCCCGAGAGGCTAAATTGTGTGGTAGTTCAAGGAAAACCAGCTTAGTTCAGAAGTAAAGTCTAGATCCTAATAGCCACAAACTGTCAGGGGTAGCACTATTTAATTCTTATATAAGGTACTGTTTAGGCTAAATTTAGGCAGTTGGAAGAACTTAGATTTTTTTTTCAGATACACTAACCAAGGGTAAACAGAACACCATCTTTTATATTTGCCAATTATGAGCAAGGTAATTAAGGATTCACACAGGGGTTGATAAAATTTGCTTGTTATCAGAAGTAGCACTCATTGGTTCATCAGTAATTCTAATTGTTTCTGTCTACTCACTTCTCTCTGGTGCAAGAGGCCTATCTATTCATGCTTCATTACCAGTGACTGCCTATGCTCAAATAAACCAAGAATAGAAGAGCATAATCCCAAGTATCAGTTGGTCTTCTAAATCCTTGATAATTAGAGCATTGCATTTGCATATCTGCTTAGGAGCATCACAAGAGTTGGACTAAACTTCTAGAAATCCATGTTTCTTTGACTCATTCATGTCTCATTTTTTAAAAAATTCTGTGATCTCATTGATATCAACATTCACTTTAATAAATGATCACCATAATCCGTCTACATGATGTAACTCTTGTTATCATCCTATTTAACTCTTGTTCAGGTATTCTCATTAATCCTTAAACAGTTATCCTTTTAAATATAATTTTAATATTCTTATATGATTTTTTACAGAAACATTTATGAATAAACACAAACATTTATAAATTGTGCAAGGTCTAGAAAACAAATTGTGTATACTCAATTTCTCTGCATTAAATATTTTTTAAAATAGTTCAAATGATGAGTTACTACTTCATGTAAATATATAGTCAAACACCAGGGCTTTTATACACTTCTGTCTGTTCAAAACTGTCATCTTTAAGGCAACTCATGTGTTCTTCAGTCACCACCACTGTTCCATTTTGTTCTCTTTGAAGAAAATTCACTTTCTCTCCATCTGTTCCTTTCCTCAGATTCTTCAGAAACTTACAGCTGTACTTAAATTTACCAAAAAAAAAAAAATTTCAGGTCTCTTGGCACCAAGAATTTTAGAGCCTAAAAACAGTCCTTAGCTCTATATGTTAACTGAGATTTTTTTACTTAAATGACAGAACTGTCAGCAGAGTACATTTTCTTAATGGTTTTTTTTAGAACGACTTCTTGGAATTCCTTTCCTAATGAATCCTTTCCTATTTGACTGTAGATAGCTTACAACTAGCACTACTCCATCTGAAAGCATTTGTTGTGTGGCAATGCTGGGATATTCCATTTGGTTTTTCATTAATTATTCAAAATATTGCCTGAAAAGTACATAATTCATCAGTGACACTGTAGGACCTAAGACTGTGGGCAGGCATTTTTAAAGTGTGGGTTCTCTGGGTCATTCCTTTTGAACTTGACAGAAACTATAGTTCAAATAATCAAAATCAAAACATTTCTCTACATGCCAATTATGTAAGACTTCTCTAGCACCTTCCCCCACCCCCTGAATGAAAAAGATATTTGTTTTGTTTAAGCAAAATAGAGTATAAATGATAATTTAACTATAATTTTAATTTGTTGTTTCAATTATAATTTAGTGTAAATATAATTAAATTAATCTTTTTATTTTTCAATGATATCTTATTGGCTTTATCCACTTTTGAATGTCTTTAGTTTTTAACACTGAAATTTAAGTGCTCAAAGATGTCTTAGAAGTAAATATTTTAAACCTATAAAAATGAATTTAAATTTATTCAGATACGTGGTCTGCTTTAGTATCTACATTAAGACAACTCTAAAATTGGAGGCTTATTGATGTTTCTTAACTTCATAATAAAGAAAGACAATTTAGGAAAAGATTTAAGTCAACAAATGTTTATTAAGCTCTGTGCCATTTGATGAGAATACAGAATAAAAGGTAGATCATACCCATCAAGGAGACAGTAACATATTCACAAATTTGGATTAAATATATGGAAATCCCCAAACAATTATCTGTAATAAAAACAAAATCCATATGAAGAATCATTCAATTGTATAGTCATCCAAAAGTACACAAAGGTCTATCTTTTGTGGTATGCACTCCACTTAAGATGATCTTGTTCATTTCTCTAGCCCTTCTTGTCACATCAGGCTTCCCTTTCTGATATGTTCAAAATTATTATTTCAGTATACAACATTCTGTGTTCACTACTGATCTTCCCTAGAGCCACTGATGCTTCCCATCAGGAATACATAAGAGACTAGTAATCTAGCACTGTGACTATCTAGTCATTGAGCTTTTTCAGTTAATGACCCTTATTGTATTAAATAAACCTCTCAATTTGAATTCTTAGCAATTAACCAAGGGTTATGGCTGTTTATTTTTCCCCTTTTAATTTTCTTTGTATTTGTCAAGTTCGAGTTCTTTCTGAGATCTTTGTTATAATGAAGCTTAAAAAAAAGTCACCCCTTCCATGTGTCTGTATGAACATATAATACATATGTGCATGTACTTGCCTATAGATGCATGCATATATACACGTAAATGTATGTCTATGACTATATATGTGTGCATACATCTCTCTATGTATGTATGTATGTGTGTATGTATATGTACATATTTATGTGTGTATGATACTCTCTGGCTGGAATTTGAATTAAATGAAAATACCAATGGCACTGTTGGAAGTATGCAGGGATTTTTAGGTATAAATGCCTTTAGATTCCTGTTTTTCAGATGTTTGAATAAGGAGAATGTCTGCAAAGGAGTAGTGATCAGGAAAAAAAAGTAGTTTGATTTCTATGAAGTGACCATAAAAATTTTAGTAGTTAAGGTAACCATTAAAAATCCAATTATTGCAAATGAAAAAAATTCATAGACAAATGAAGGAAATTAATGTTAATAGATAGTTGTCATTTTGGAGGGAGACCTAAATGTTGTCTAATTATACATCAGTTCCAGAAAGGATTTAATAAAACATCCTATAATATATTTTATTGAACCTGTGTGGGATGAGGAGGGAACTATGTTGGAAAATATTTAGTTGGAGAGGTATAAAGACAAACATACGTAATACTGACATCAGAACATATCTTAGACCATGGAGAGAAAGAATAAATAAAGAGGTGATAAGTTCTGGAATAGTGTAAAAGTCAGGAATGTATAATATTAATAGGGGACTTACCTTATCCGTACATCTCCTGGATTTCCTCTTTGCCCAAAGCCAAATGGCTAATAATTTCTTGAATTGCCTCAGTGAAAATTTGATCTTACAAAAAAATGGAAGAACCATCAAGGTGAATTTCTATTCTGGACCTGATTCTGATGAGGAAAATAGCTGGTTGTTAGGGTAGAAAAATTGAGAATTCTAGAAATTGACCACTCTAATTTGGAACTTGATTACAAAAGAATGAGAGGAAAGGGTTAGTCTGATATTAAGCATATATTTATAAGCAATAGACTTGAAAGGATTCAAATATCACAAAGGCAGATCCTCTAACCTAAAATTACAGAGAGAAAGCCATCTGAGGATGAATAGGAACCAACCATTCAAGGTTGAAAATCTCAAGAAATGAAGAAAAGGTAATTTTAATGAGGAAGAAGAGGGGGATTTGTCTAAAAAGGTCAATGTAAATTCATGCCCCCCTGCCCCAAGGGAAAAACAAATAAATCTTGCCAATTAATTTATATTTTAAAGACATGAGAAGAGAACCAAGGCTAGGTAATAAAGGTAACTCCAAAAACATGCTGCCATCTTGTGTGAATGTCAATTACATAAACATTTTTGGAACTGGGAATGCTAACATTCAGAATGAGTTGATGATAGGAAGGAAAGTTAAGGGAAATAGCTGGGAGTTCTTTATTGTTGTTTTTGTTGTTCTGCTTTTGTGTTACCTTGTTGTTGTGGAAGTTATATTGGAGAAAAGAAGAGAACAAATTGGTGCTAAGACCATTTCTTGGGATAGATAGGAGGCTGATATTGAAGAAGCAGCATAATCAAATTCTAACATTGCTTCTGGATCTCTGACAAGAATCAATAGACTTGGAAGGACAAAAGACAAATTAACAATAGTGAGGTAGGTGATTTCTAAGATCAGAAAATGAACCCCTACTATGCTCATGACCAGAATTGTGTCTCTCACTCTCTCTATCCATTCTTCATGTCCCTCCTTCCCCTCATTTTAAAGTTTATCTTCCTCCATTGAAAAATGATCTCCTTGAGGTCAACAATTTTTTTTCTCTTTTTCCACTTCTTTGTATCCCCAGTGTTTACTACAGAGCCTGACATGCTTATTGTTGACTTTAAGACCAGTCTCAAGACTGATCTCTTCAGTGAAACTTGCCCAGACTTCCTTAGACCACATTTATCTCTCTGAAAACCTATAATGCTTGACCTCTGTGAAAATCAGTTCATACTTACACGCAGGATGAATTAGCATAGCCGTCTTATGACTCACTATCTCAGCTATACAACTGGACTATAACTTTCCTGAATATGTAGACCACATATTATACTTATTTGGATTCACAGTATCGAGCATATCACCTAGCTTCAGATGCCCATTTTATGATACTCAGGAAAAAGCTCTATAATATTCAAAACCTTCCAGGGTAACATTTTAAAATTTGATATAATGTATTCTCAAATATTCAAATGTTGAAAAAGTATACATGAAATATGTCCTTTATGCTGTGGAATTCTTATGTCTTTATCTTATCACTGTGGATTGTCTTTGAGTTGGTTGAGGAGAAAGAGGTATCATCATTAAGTACACTATGCATTTTTCTTTATTCTGAAGTTAAAATTAAGAGTTGATTTGTAGCATGTGTCATAGAGTGACATTCTAAATAAAATTCTTATAGTAAGTAGTAACAAGTGTTAATGATGATGTTGGTAGTGATTATATATTCCAGGATAAAGAAATGTTTCATTGAAGGGATAATATAATTAGAGTATTAAGCATAAATATTTTCAGCAAAAATAATTTGAATTGGAACCAAAAATTGACTCAAATTCAATGATCATTTTGAGCTCATACATTATTTTTTTTTAAAAAGCTAATAATTGGAAATCAGCCTCATTCTTGTGATGCAACATGCAGACTTCCACAGAAGATGTCATGAGTAAATTTAATTAATGCATTGCCATTGCCTGAGGAATGTGGCCTGTCCTTTTCACACAGCTTTTCCCTCACCCCATTTAATTTTGAATTAGAAGTCATTTCCTACCCTGGGCACAAAGTCTATTACAAATTAAAATAAAAATTAATGTAGATATATAAGTAGTAATGAGCCATGGACAGTGCTGTTTAGCTATGTGCTTTCTCTAAGTGCTAATTTACAACAAAGGAGTCCACAATTCTTTATGGTAGTCCAACAAATAGCTCCTCTCATATGGATCTATGGCTAAACATGTCTCTACCTAGAAAAAAATATATATACCAGATAAAAAAAGTAAATTTGGAGTTCAATGGAGTAGAGCTGTCTCCTAGACTTTACCCTCTAGGTAGAGGTTACTAATAATGACTTGGGATGGTGGGATACTATGACTATATTGAGTAGGGATCTGCCAGAAGAAATTGACATGGTACAGAAGGATGTATCTATAAATGCCATATATGTAGTGTTTATTATTTTTCTGGGTGCAGGTAGAAAGTACTAATAATGTCTTGCTTTGATGTATGGCAATTCCAAAGGAATAGTTATATGAAACAATTATAGAAGAAGTCACAGAAATAAGATCTATCAGATTTTGGTGGATGGGAGCAGGTTCTTTATGATTCAGGTCAAATGAAATCTTACTAGGCATAAATACACTCTGAAACTATTTTATAAAATGCAAAATATGTGTGCAGTTGAATACTTTTAATATCCTTGATAAATTATGTATTTTCTAAATCTGATTTTTTTTTCATTTGAACTCAAAATGAACAAAGTAATCAACCAACCGGCAAAAGACTAATGAAAGAGTCCTTACCCTCTTTCTTAATCAGAAATCCCCAATAACTAGCCAATCCCAAGCAAATCCTGGGCCATGAGCAGTAATTAATTAAAAAGTATTTATTTTGTATTTGTGTATATTGGCACTCTCTAAGACTGTACAATGCAAAATAAGGGACAATAAGTATTATCAGAAAAAATTTCCCTGAGAGTTCCTGTGATAAAGAAATCATAAGTTTAGGTAAAAAAATGGACAAGGGTTCAATTTTTCACACACACCTGCCTTTTTCATATATATGAAATCTACATATAGATATGCATATGTATATATACATGTATATGTATGTATATAATATGAATGTATATATAACATATATATAATATAACACTACAGTTCTTACATTATTGTGATTATCTGTTATGGTTTGCAATGTTCAATTAGGAATAAGATTGCATGAGTTCTCATATTTAGACAACTCATGTCTTTACTAAAACCTGTAACACAGACACCCAACCTAGCCACACTGCTTTGAAAAGCACAATTGCCAACTGTTTATATTGACAAACATATAAAACATTGTTGTGATAGATTGCAAGTTCCTCATTTCCCTTCTGAAAAAATTTTTTTTGATGTTTATCCAAATGATTTCTCACTTTATGCACAGGTCATGTATCCATTTTGAATTTACCTTGGTAAATGGTGTAAGATATTGGTCTACGCCTAGTTTCCATCATGTTGATTTCCAGTTTGTTCAACAGTGTTTACAAATATTGAATTCTTATCCCCAAATCTTAAGTCTTTATACTTATATTTATTTGTTGCTGTAAATTGTGTATGTCTTTTAAATGATGAGACTATGTGGTAAAATTGGCCTATATATGACATTTTTTTTTTGCCTTTCTATTGGTGAGTTTCTGAAGAGTTATTTAGAGTCATTAACTGTGAAAACTTCCTGTAGTACTCTTCCTTATGTTTTTAGCATATGTGTATGTGTGTATACATACACATACATATAGAAAATTAAATACAAAATATACACAATATAATGAAATAAGTTCTGGGGAGAGGTTAGAAGTCTAATATAAGGATCAGTTTGTTAACAAAAACAATTGAAGAGTAGGGAAGAGTGGGATAGTGCTACGGGAGGGATAAGGTTGACATTAATGATTGCAAATGAGTGGAAAGTGGAATTCCATAATGTAGTAGATTGTCATCTTTTATAGCAGCAATACGATGTTAATTTTATCCCTAATCCCGGAACAAGAGATGAAAAGGAACCAGAGACAAATGAATGTCTGGCCCTGCATGATGCTCTAGCAAAGATTAGTGGAATCCTAGGACCAGCCTGGTTGAAGCAGAAGTGGGACTCATCCCTTATGGCACAGTAAGGCCAGTCGTATCCCTAGATTCACTCCATTTTTGTGGACTTATTGTGTGCAAAACACTTTTAAAAGAGTAAGATTAGATAGATAGATAGATAGATAGATAGATAGATAGATAGATAGATAGATAGATAGATAGATATAGAGATCTTTGGATTGCACATGAGAGAAAAATGTGCACAAATAATTTCTGAAATGGGCTAAGGATAAAAAGGGGTACAAAATGATTTGAGACTTCTAAGAAGAAAGGTCATGAAGGAAGGCTTTAGACAAGAAGTTATAATGTCTATGTCTTGAAAAACATTATTTTTTCAAAGGTGGAGGTGGGAGAGAGAGCATTTTAAATCATAAGGGACAGTTTGATCACAGATATGGAGCAAAACATACATACTTGAAACCATGATTAATCTATTTGCACAGGATGTAATAGTATATTTTATTAAATGTAACTGAAAAGGTAGATTGGAGACAGATTGTAGATAACTTCGAATGGCAAGCTAAGACTTTATGTGATAGACAGTAGGTAGCTAGTGAAGATTTCCGTGCAGTAAAATGAAATTAGTATCTTTGCATCAGGGAGATTACTGTAATATTTCTGTGAAGGGGGCTGGTTGAGATTGGAGCTCAGTTAGCAGGCTATTGCAACAGACCAGAGGAGAAGTAATGGAATTTTAGACTGGGTTGAGATGTTAATGAGAATGGAAAAAAAGTGGATAAATGTAAGAGCTATTGTGGAGAAGGTAGGTGGAAGGAATACTTGGCAACAGATTTAATGTAGAGAAAGAGGGAGACGTAGGAGTCAAAGATGAAATAATTTTGAACATGGATGCCTGGGAGAACAGTGGGAGCGCTGGTAAAATAGAGAAGTCAGAAGGATGAACAGGTTTTGGTGGAAAGATAATGAGTTTGTTTTTGGACATACTGAATTTTAATTTCCAACATTTAGAAAAATATGTAAGATATGGAAATCTGGTTCTGGAACTAAGGAGCGAGGTCAAGGATGGAGAGGCACACCTGGGAGTGAGAGGATCACAGAATTTCAATTTGGGAGGGAGGGACCTTTGCCATCATTAAGTCTAACCTCTTAATTTTTCAGAAAAAGCTTTCACAATGGAAAATATTGTGTTAAGAAAGAGAAAGTTTGTTATGATGATGAAATAAAGTCAAGGAGAGTAAAAACTGTGAGTTTTACTGCTAGATATCCTACTTATATATGTATGCATATGTGTATACATGTACATGTATGCATGTGTATAGTATTCAAAAAGTTTAGCACAATTTTAAGCTTTATTACATTATTAAGGCAGATAGGTGGCACAGTGGATAGAAAGTTAATCTTGGAGTCAGGAAGACTGATCTTTTTGAGTTCAAATCCAGTCCCAGACACTTACTAGCTATTGACCCTGGGCAAGTCATTTAACCCTGATTACCTTAAAAAAAAAAGGTGGAAGCCATAGAGACTTGGGAATATGCATGCTTGTCAACAGGGAGATACTGCTGAACCAGGACAAGAAGGGGAAACAGACAAAAAGACTTGTGCCAAGTACCACACTGGGAATCACCACTGTTTCGTAATACATCTGAGGACTTTCACAATCATTTCTCATTCTGGAACTTCTGGTAGACACTACATCTACACTTTTATGGAGAAGCAGGACTATTCATATAGAGGCCTTGCAAAGCAGATGACCTAGGAAGTAGAAAGAATGAGAACTCTTTGTGATGGCTCCAATTGAGTGGGTGGGAGAATGATTTTCATCTGACTGTTCTGAATGAACTGTCCAGGGTGTTGTGGGTCCTCCATCACTGGAGATCTTCAAAGTCTTGCCTGGAAGGGTTTGTAGGACAGCTCCTTATTCAGGCACCAGTTGTAATAGAGGGCTTCTGAGAAGTCTTCCAATATATCCTGTGACTGATCATGCTAAAATGCTTTCTCCTTCCTTGAAATGTCCTCTGTCAGGATCTCTCTGTAGTCCCTCTTAAATCTTACCTTGTAATGTACTTATCTATATAAGAGCTCTCCTAATAGCTAAGAGCTCCGTTAGGGCAGGTTGCTACCTGTTTCTTCTCTCCCCAGTGCCTGGCACAACATTTTAGATAATGCTCATTGAATGTTTATTTTTTTTTAAATATCTGTTTGACAAAACACCTGTCATAGGCATTTGCAACAACAACAACAACAACAACAACAACAACAACAACACATTCCTTTTCAATTGTTTTTCAAGCATCCATTTATATTTTGGAGGAAATCTTTAATGTCCCCCCATGAGAGTAATGAAACAATCTTTGTAGATTGGAGTAAAGCAAGAACATAGGTTAGCTGAGAGCCTCACCTTTTTTATCTGAAGAAATCAACTCAAGGTCTAACCTGTTGGGAGTGTACTTTGCAGAGTGACCTTTGAAAATGCCCTTTTTTCAAAAGTTTTATATTAAATCATATTTTAACGTCTTTTTAAACCACCGTGCAATTAATAGCATAAGAATTCAGACAGATTGTTAACATAGCAAAGGTTATTATAAGATCATAGTGTAATAAGGGTTTCATTATATTTTACCTTTTGTCTGTCATTTCAATACTTTAAATTGCTCTTCTATAGGTAACTACTTATTATGAATGTTTTATGGCTCATTTTAGAGTTGTCCGAATCAGCATTCACATGTAATAATCAGGAAAATCTAGGTACAAAAATTGTGTTACAAAGCAGTATCAGATAATTGGGCAGATTGATAGGTTAGCATATTAAAGAATATTCTTTACATATAATTCTCCATAACAAGAGATAAGGCATCATACACAATCTTAACAGTTAAGAGGGTTTAGAATAACTTTTGTGTTTGTTATTTTTGTAATTTTATTTCAAATGATTTTTAAAAGAATGTTATGATTTATTTTAGATATGCTAATGATTACAAGTCCCAACCCAAATGGCAGCATTTCAAAGTTGCATTTTGAAAGGATTTTTTAAAATTACAATTGAAATATGACTCTTAAAATCACAGCAATAATAAAATTTTAAAAATAAAGTGGCTTCTTTAATAATACAATTTTTTGCTGAAGGAAGTAAGTCATTGCTTTTATTGGATTCTGATTCTGTATTTTTTTATTTTAAAAAATAGTGCTTAAATCCTGTCATGGATACATCCTGACTATATGACGTTGGGTAAGCCATTTAACTTCTTAGTGCTCTAAATAAGTCTCTAAGATATAAGTTTTATAGAAGGTATCAACCTGAAGTGGAAGAGAGAGTTTTGTCATCTGATCCTACATATATATGTGTGTGTATAATATGCTTTTCTGTCACCTGTGACTCAAAGAAGCTTTAGCATGCACAGCAGCTACACCCTAGTAAACTATCTCAGCAGGTAGGCTAAACCCTGTTTTAGTTGAGGATAACAACTAGGCTACAAACTTATCAGTGAGTTACCTACCCCAAGCATGTGAACCTTGCAGAATGGATGGATAAGAACAATTTGTCCCAGTAATCACGAAGGTGGCTAACACAGGTACTTTGGAGCACTTAGAGCTTGGTCAGATATCAAAGACTCTGGGGTCATCCACTGCATTCCAGACCATTGCCAGTTGTCTTGACCTTTGTTCTGCCACTGGACTTCAATGATTCAGGAAGAGAGATTGAGACTGACAACTTTGCAATTCTGCCTCACTTAAATCAGAATCATGGGCAAGTCAAGATGTTATCCCATGATGTCAAGTATCAATCAACAATAATTTATTAAGTATCTACTCTATATCAAGCACTTTTCTAGGCTCTAGGGATACAAAGACAGAAATGATAAGACTCCAAGATTTTTAGTTTTTCAGAGACAACATGGCTCTAGATTAATTCCTGATCCCCCCAGCAATTTATATTTTCTTCCTATAATTTGTATATTCATATATGTGTGCATACATACACACATAAATACAAACACATATAATGCATGTGTGTGTTTATGTATGCACACGTGTAAAATGTGTGGATATATGTGCAACACCACACTCTCTCATATCATATGCATACATATATGTGCGTGTGTGTATGTATGCACACACATGTGTGGGGGGGAGTGTATGTCCATGTTGTATAGGAATTGTCTCCTCCAAAAGAATTTAAGTTACTTTTGGGTAGAGGTTGTTTTATATTTGTCTTAACACCCAATATGATTCCTGGTAAATAGTAGGTATCACCTCTTTCTTCTTAGAATCCCTAGCTTACTTTAAAATACAACCCAGTCACCACTTTCTATAGAAAGCCTTACTAAGTCTCACCTTGTCTCTATTTTGAATATGCCTATACTTAAACAAGTTCCCTTCCCCAACAGAATGCAAGCCCCTTGAGGGTGGGAACTGTTTTATTTTTCATCTTAGTCTCTCATAGTATCACTATTAGATACTTAATAAATGCTTGGCAGTTGATTGATATATAGTTCTGAGAATTAGCCACATGAAGATGATAAATGGACCCATGTAAATTAATGAGATCTCTGAGAGAGAATGTAGAGAGAGAAGGGAAGAGATGAGGGCCCAAGACAGAGCTTTGTGGTACTTCAAAAGTTATATATGAAAGATGTCAAAGGAATCTAAAAAGGAATGTTTTGATAAGTCAGAGGAGAACCAAGAGAATAATGTTACAAAAGCCTAGATAAAGGAAATTATGGAGCAGGGGATAATGGCAACGCCCCACCGCCCCCCACCAAAAAAAACCAAGAGGATCTTCCCTGATGTTGAATATTCTTTCAACCTAACTTAGTGCTAGATGTTTTAATCATAATTCCAGCAAGGAGTTTTTCCAATGCTAAAAGTCTGTTATGGAAATCTTAACTAGTTACTAACATAATTTCTTCTGCTTCCCATGTTATTACTTTAAAATCCATTATAATAGGTTTATGAATTAGACATGGGAGAAATGATTACTAATAATTTATAATAGAGTTAAATGATAAATAAAAAAATCCAAGCTTTCAAAATCTTCATGACATTATAGTGATAGTCTGAAAATGATTTCCGTCTGACATCACAAATGTTTTCTTGGACTGCTTTTCTTAACTGTTGAAGAAAATTGTATTTTTGTTGTTGTTGTTATACAGGATCTCCTCAGGACATATTGATATTGATGGAAACATTCATAATTCACAAATACGTGACTATCGATTTTTCAGTGTTCTGAAATAGCTTGTTCCCAATGAATATTTTTTTTCCTGAATTATCCCTGCAGTATTATCTTTTCTCAGGAAGATAACTTCCTTCTGTAGGCAACATCCTTCTGTTTCATTTTTGTCTTAACACCCAGTCTGATGCCTGGTGTACAGTAGGCATCACCTCTTTCTTTTTTGGATCCCTAGTTTACTTTAAAATACAACCCAACCACCACTGTTTATTGGAAAGCCATGCTGAGCCTTACGTTCTCTCTGTTTTGAATACACCTATACATATACCTGTCCCCTTCCTCCATAGAATGCAAGCTTTTCCCTCCTCCTGAACCCCAAAGAGCCAACAAAAACACTATGGAATTTCTCTTCCTCTACAGATGTTTCTCTCTATTGTAACTACATAAAGCAACTCATTTTCCCCCTCTATTTCTCTACAAAATCAGAGAGAGACAGAGATAGAGGCAGTGACAGAGATAGACAAAGAAAGAAAGAGATACAGAGAATCAGAACCAGAGACACAGAGACAGAGCAGAAGATAAATAGATTAAGAAAGAGAGAGACAGAGAGTGTGAAATAATTTGATGAGTTTTTTTAAAGTGTTCATATGATGCTGGTATATTTTCTTTTTACTACTAAAGTATATTTGGGCTTTTAAAATAAAACAGAACAAAACCAGAAAATTGATGTTTGCCAGATTTCCATGTCATGGCAGTTATGGCTCTCTTTCCCACTGGAATGATTTGCTTACCATTTTTGGCATGTAGTTGGTGTTGCTGACACATTGCTTACTCTGTTTGTCAAATGTAGCTCTTGCGCCTGGGCATTGAGCCAAAATTCACTTTCCTTATAGATAGATGATGTCTTACCCTTGGTGTGAATAGAGTCATATGATAGCCAGCTTTGTTATGTGATAGCTAGGCTCAGGGTAGCTGCATTATTTATTGAACTAGTTGCTGATTGAGGGAGGTGTTGTGTCCTTAGAAATTGTATCTATATCGTAAGCTGAGTATCCTAGAAGATACTCTATCCTAGATGTATGCCTTAGCTGAGACTTGCTCTGTGAGAATGCCATAGGATAGCTTAGCACAAACTTGCTCTGTGAGAGTGCTGTGAAATGGCCTAACAGAGACTTGCTCTGTGAGAGCGCCATAGAATAGCTTAGCATAGACTGGCTCCTTAAGAGTCTACCCCATACAGCGAACTTGAACTTTCAATAAACTAATTTTTCTTTGGCTGAGAAGACTTGAGTCGAATTCTTTTGGCAGAACCCGGCATGTTGGTATTTTGGGGTCTCAGGCAACCCTAATCCTCTTTGGGTTGCTCTTCATTTCTATGCTTCATATCTTTGCTCTGTCCCTTGTCCTCCATTGCAGGGTGGTGAGGGTATTGCATCCAATTTGCTTTTTCTCCTTTCACTATAGCTTCTCCCATGTACAGTTATCCCTTCCACATCACAATATTCCCCATTGCAGTTTTGATATAGTGTGGGTCAGCATAAGAAAATAAATGGGAATTTGGGGGGAATTTTGTGGAAGCCACAGACAACACACCAAAGACCCGCAGACAACATAGAAAAAGTTTAGAAAATCAGATATGCATAAAGTATATGTACAGTACAATATACTATCAACCTGAATTTTAAAATAAGGTGCTGTAGGGTGGTTGTGTGGTGCAATGAATAGAGCACCGGCCCTGGAGTCAGGAGGACCTGAATTCAAATCTGTCCTCAGACACTTAATACAAAAACTAGCTGTGTGACCTTGGGCAAGTCACTTAACCCCAACTGTCCTCCAAAAAGCAAAAAATAAAAATAAATAAAATTAGGTGCTGTAAACTCCCCATAGAAGAAAAAAAGATCAGACTTCTCTGATATGAGGGGAGGGTCAAAAATTTTTACTTGGATACTCCAGAGCACAGAGTGCTGCATCCTGATGTGAAAGAAATAACCTTTTGCTCCTTCCTCACCTTCATCTTTTGTCCTTAATAGAAAAAGCATATATCTAATTAGAGGTCCATTCTAGGTTGAGCAAGGTTTTAGTCATGTGATCTTATCTTTGGTTTTGGATGGAGGGATTTTTTTTTTTGGAAAATGATCAGAATATATCCTCTTCACCCTGCTGCTTTAGACTATCTTTCTTCACTGGAAGATTTTGTTTTAGCCATCGTGTCTGTAAGATGTGAACAACTTTTGCCAAACTGATGGCTTGACTCAAATGTTCATCAGTATTAATTACAAGTTTACTTCTGGGTATATCCATATTTTGCCGTATTATGAGAAATATATTTATAACCTTCAATGCAAGGTATCACAAAAAAGGGATTAGGATGGAAAAAATGTATAAAAAATAATTTGCTCTCTAGGTTTTCCTGTTAATGACTTATTGTAATCTTTGTATTTTGACTTTATGCCAGTGGCATCAAACTCATACAGAAATAGAGGCCACTAAACCATACACAAGGACTCCTATGGGCTACATATTGACTTAGAAAATTCAATATTGCCATTATGTCTATTGTATCTTCATTTATTTTGTTAAATATTTCCCAATTACAATTTAATCTAGTTTGGGTTATATTCGGTAGTATAGCTAGCCACCATGAGTCTTCCAGCCAAGTTTTTGACACCTCTACTTTCAGGGCAAAGAATCGAGTTCACTCTTAGTAACTTGATTATATGAAGTTACATCTTTTTATGAATTAAATTATTTTATTTTTATTTAAAGAGCTGCATCTACTTATGTAATTTTTAAAATTCACATAGATACATAAATCTTATCAGGATTTACATATTCTTGTGTGGATGATTCATTACTCCACCTGGAAATAAGAATAGGAAGCTTGATTTTTTTATTCATGTATTCTTTTTATACTTAATGTCTTAAATTCATTTTTTCCTTTAATGCAGTATGTGTAAACATATGGAAGTGACAATCCAAACAATTTTTTCACAAATGCAGGCCATTCTTCAAATCTCTCTCTCTCTCTCTCTCTCTCTCTCTCTCTCTCTCTCTCTCTCTCTCTCTCCCTCCCTCTCTCCTCCTCTGTCTGTCTCTCTTTTTCTGTCTCCATCTATCCATTGAGAGAGAGAGAGAGAGAGAGAGAGAGAGAAAGAGAGAGAGAGAGAGAGAGAGAGAGTTCTTGGTAATCAATACCAATATTCCCTGGCTAGGGCAGCTAGGTGGTGCAATGCAAAGAGTTTAGGTCTTGAAGTCAGGAAGTTCAGATCTAGCCTCAGAAACTTACTAATGACCCTGGACAAATCACTTAATCCTGTTTGCCTCAGTTTCCTTACCTGTAAAAGAAGTGGGAGAAAGAGATAACAAACCTCCATTACCTTTGCCAAGGAATACCCTAAATGGAGGTCACAAAGAGTCAAACATGAATGAAATGACTGCAACAATTGTGATTATTCAAGTGAATACTGTAAAGCTTTTATTTCTACATTGCTTATATTTCCCCTTTATCCTTTCTATTCCCCCTCCCAATAGCCATCCCATAGAGCAGTGGTTCTCAACCTTCCTAATGCCACGACCCTTTAATACTTATATGTGGGTGTATCTGCATGTGTGTGGACCCACCTGGAGACAGATAGAGGAGCCTTGTCTGGGTTCCTAAGACCATTGGAACTTGCCTGCTGATGTTAAAAGGAGAAAACTGAGTATAGAACCCAACAATTTAGATGGTATTAAAACCAAAAATTTGAGGGTGTTATGTGAGAGAGAATTATTACCAATATTTTAAAAAGAAATTTTAAACATCCTGTGTGAATCTGTATATAAATACACAAAGAATCTTGAACATTTTTGCAACAAGGATAGGAATTTTATTCCATACCAATGAACTGTACTATGATACCATACAAGTCCATACCCCACCATACCATACTTTATATGATATATATAATGATATATAAATATGATTAATAATATACATGTTATATAAACAATATGTAAATATCATGCTATACTAAAATTATTGCTACATTATATAATTAATTCTACATTGTGCTATTCAAAAGTTATTGCTAAATTATGCTAATTCTATTATATATTTATATCTATATTATATATATAGTTTAAGAAAATTAAGCTACTGTATTGGTGATAAAATTATGTATTTAGAAAAAATTTGACCACATCATAATCTTTAAGTGATACTCTAAGGTAGGCTGAGCATACTTATAGTTAGAAAAGGTCTTAAGTAATTCAGAGTTGGATTCTATGGGCATCTACTTTGATGGAGTCAGTTTTAGTTTTTCAGTATAAGATCTGTCTTCCTTTGCTGAGTTTGTCTCCTTCAATTTTCTCTAACCTGTACCTTTCTGAATTCTTTGATCCCATAATGTATAACCTACCAAAAAAAAATTCCTCCTCATTTTCAAGCTATGTCTGGAAAATATGCATTACTCCAAATACCTTATCTAATCTAATATTAAGATAGATATCTACAGGTTATAAAGAAAGTCAAGCTAGATTTTAATTCTGCATCCTATTAAAAAGGAGAGAAAAAGGAATTTAGGTTGATTTTCTTGGAAAAGGCTTTTTCTCAACATTGGGGCCAGAGCAATCTCTGGCTACAGCCGAATACTCAATCAGTCATTGTATTAGCAATTTATTCTAGTTAATAACCATTATGCTTTGGTGGGATGAGTATCCCTCTATTATGTTCTTGGTATAATTCAGTTGTGTCCCAAAAGCTGTTCATTTGAGGAAGCCAGAGACTGTTTTCTCCACAGTTTATATAGTGTGTGTGCGTGTACATGTATACATACATACATACACACAGATAGATGTGTAAACACGCACATACATGAAGAAAAATTTAAACAGGCAAATAGGGTAAACTTAAATTTCAGAACGTTATTTAAACTATTAAAAGAAAATATTTTAGAGACAGAAATGAGTTTATTTATGCAAATGGTGTTGATAATTGCAAACATGTATATGTGTTACAGGAAGAAGGATCTTTTCATAAAATTTATATTTTTGGAAATTGAAACATGCATTTCCTTGAATATATTTCATAATTTGAGTGCTTAAATTTGTTCATATGAAGCCACTTTCCCCTACAATTAATGATCACTATTGAGATTTTTACTATGAACATCTATGGGTGATAGGTGGTGCAGTGGAGAGAGTGCCTGATCTCAAGTCAAGAAGACTCATTCTCCTGAGTTCAAATCTTGCCTCAAATACTTACTAGCTTTGTGACCCTGGGCAAGTCACTTAAGTCTATTTAGTTTCCTCATCTATAAAATGAGCAGGAGAAGGAAAGCGCAAACCACTTCAGTGTCTTTGCCAAGAAAGAGTAGGACATGACTGAAAAACAACTAAACACAACACAGACAAAAAGGATCCTTTCTTGGCACCATATTCTGTTTTGCTGTAATATTGGTCTAACAGAGAACAAAGTGCTTTCAAACTCATTATCTTATTTAAACATCACAATTATCTGGGGTTTGGGGGAGGATGAGTCATTATTCCTCTTTTATGAAGAGGAGCCAAGGCTCCAAGAGATAAAGAACTTTCAGAAGGACCAACAACATATAGGACACCCAGGACTGGGCCCCTCATTTTCTGAAATCCATGTTCATTTTATTACTTTTCATCATATAGGATAATAGAGAAGTACCATGGTATATCAGATAGAGAGCTGGCCTCAGAGACTGGAAGACCTGGGTTCAAATGCTGCCTCTAACATCTACTGACAACGTGATGGGAGACAAAACACACCTCCCATTGCCAGTCAACTCAAAAGGCAGTAAGCGGTAGCCTTGCTCATCAAAATTGTTAGAGCCAGTTTTCTCATTCAGAGTACCCTACTCCAATGAAATCATAGGTCTGGATGTGTAATTTTATTGAAGTAAAGATTCATACACCCATAAACCATACATATACATATGTATGTTTATACAAAAATCAAGGTGTCCCAAAGTCTTGGTGCAATTAAAGAAAACCTCACCCAGCCTTTTTGAACCATGTGAATATGCTACCTTTGTCATTGCTTAGGTAGTTGTTGTATGTAGAGAAGGAGACAGAACCCTGGACTTTATTAGGAAGATCTGAGTTCAACTCCTGTCTCTGACAACTTGTTATGTAATCATAGGAAAGTTGCTTAAACTCAGGCTCAGTTTCTTAATCTGTAAAATGGGATAATGGTAGCACCTCCCTTATAGAGTTTTTATAAGGATCAAATGAGTTAATAAAGTACTTCATGAATTTGTGATTTAAATATGCTAATTATGAACTATTACTATTCTTTTCAAATTGACCTTTAGTTTTTATGATGCTTCATATGTTCTATTAAAATGTTTATCAGCGTGCTTGTGCTAATTTACTTTTACTTTTGTTTTTGTTTTTGCCTTCTGCCCCATGATTTGCACATAACCTATCATGTAGAAAGAATTTAGCAACTAATTAATTGTCTATCTTAATTAATTAATTTCATTCAATTGATTTTATTTATTTGTATCTTCTATATTTACCAGGATGGGGTAATACACATTTTAGATTCTAACTGAATATTTATTCAGTGCCTCTTGAATTTATTAGGTACTTAAAACATAAAAGTTACTACATATAATAGAGATGTAAAGGTTCATATATAAATGAAACGTTAATATGTTAGAACATGACCTATTTTTATGTTTTTCAAAGCTATTAATTCCAATACAAATGGTTCTTCTCATAAAATATCGGAACTTTCATGTTCTGCCTGTTCTGTTCTATATAAGGAAGTGCACATTATAGTTGATATTTGCACTCACGATTTTTTTTTAATAGCAAAAAAAAAAACCCACTTCAGTGAATCACTAAATGAGTGATTGGGCAATGTCCAATGTCCAGCCAGTATTCTTCCCTTAGAGTGAGGGGAAGGACCAGGTGCTACTGCAAATTCTGTGCTTGTCTATGGGTATGAGATATACATTGAAAATTAACTTAAATTTACTTGAGATCTATGTTTTAGAGAATGTGTGAAAGACAGCAAAATGGCTGTGAAGAAGACACCAGCCAAAATAGTAACTAGTGCCTTTGATCTGTCCATCACTCCACTTTCATTATCTTTGTCAGAACTAGCATTTTATTGCTAAAAAAGGTAAATTTTCCCTAATGCTATTAATTTATGATTATATTATCAATATAATGTCAAGACAGGAAGCCTTCTTGAAATACTCCTTCAGAAGTTATAAATCTGGTCTCTCCCATGTTTCACATAAAGCATTTCTCTCATTCTCTCTCACTTTCTCATTCTCTCTCTCTCACTTTCTCTCTCACTCAGCCAAAATCAGTTCAAAGTCCACATTTGTTCACATGCCTTTATAATTTTTACAAGAGCATCCTATGTCAACCTTTATTATTTTTAATAACCTTTGAAATTTTGTGACAAAGGAAATCATAGCTCCTGGCTTTAAACAGTCAAGCAAAATAGAGAAAACCTTCATTTCTTTTTTAAACCATAAAAATATAAAGAAATCAAACCTGTTAGAAATTTACAAAAATATTCTCCTGGGGAGAATATTTTATACAGAGGTGTTCAACATAAATCCCAGTCTCCATTTATTTTTTAAATTTCCTTCATTTGTGTAGAATATTAGGAGCTAATAAATTTGTTTCAATCTTATTCCTGAAAGATATTCATGCTTCTGCATGCCTGCTCTTTAGGAAATTAACTTATTTTAGACATCACCGGACCTGCAGAATGCAAAAACTATAGAACTTCTTCATGGCAATAATGATATCTATGATATTGGTCTCCCATCTTTATATTATGCAGTAGGCTCTTAATGACTGAGGGGACGAATTTCGGAATTAAAATGAAAATCTCATATATTTTTCTAGATAATATTAATTGAAGTTAAAAAATATTTTTTTCAAAATATTAACAACCACAGGTTTTTGAACCATGTTACTGTTCTGTTGGGTTGTTTAGAAAACTAGAAGGTTACTTCAATGACTCCAAAGTCTTCCCTGAGACAAAGACTCAACTTAATCCTGCTCGTGTTTAATGCTCTTTTATTACTGAGCATATATAATATGACTGCAAGTCATAGAGCACTGGAAAACTACAAATAAATATTGCTGAGAGCACATGGATAGATGCATAGTGAGTGTAAGTAGGCAACTAAGAAATAACCAAAAAAGAACCAAACTAAAGAATGTCATTTAAAAGTATGCTCAAAATAAATGCTATTGGTGGGTAGGGTGGCACATTTAAATAGAATATCAGCCCTGAGTTCAAATCTGGCCTCAGATACTTGACACACTTGTAGCCATGTGACTTTGGGCAAGACACTTAACCCTAACTGCCTTCCAAAAATAAAAAAAGCTACTTATTTATTTTGTTTATTTTTATCACATATATTTTACAAAAATAAATGTTATTTTTTTCAGACTTTTTTAATGATATCCTTCACTTTGGCTTAACTTCACGATAATCCCACTTGACTATGTATAATTTCTGGGATGAATCTATGGGAAGGGCTTAGACTAGAACTACCCAGGATGGGCAGACATGGACATATTGTGACCTTCATCATTGGAGGAAACATCCACAGTGATAAGATCATAAAACCATTTGAGCATGATTGACCTAAGAAGACAATATAAGAAAAGAGAGATTTGAATAAGCCTAAGTAACTTTTTTTCCCCTTAAAATACATTAACTGATGACTTCAGTTGAAGGGAAAGGGAAAATAGAATCCAATCGTTATTTATCTGAAACTGCATTTGGAGAGATCAACTGTGCTTTCCGTTTTCTGTAGCCTTTCATACAGTGGATAAAGACTAAAACTTGTTAAAGACTATGACAAGAGGAGGCTTTATTTCAAAGTTGGTCCAGGCTCAATACATAAGGAAAGAGGCCCTCTGTAGAATATAAATTTGCCTACCTAGTTTTAAAATATTCCATCTTTACGATAAGTGGAAATGAGGTAGGGATGAGGAATAGGGTCTTTTATCTTATAAGCAAACATGAATTACACCAAACCCCCAAAAGGAAGGTGCTAATGAAGACATAACTATCAAAGGAATCAGAGAAATTTCATCAGGGCAACCGAAGATAAGGGGAAACATGTATAAACTTATAAATTATGAGTCAATTGATGCCAAGGGAACTGATAACATCCCCAGTTAGTTTCCAGGGTGATGGAGGTTGGGTGCACACTAAGCAATAACTGAGCAGGATATCCAAGAGGGGTGACGTAAATGATATTTGGGGAAGAAAAGAGGAAGAATAATACTTCTCTAAGGGAATGGAAAGAGAGTTGAACATGACTTGTACGAACATAATGGCTTTGCATTTGTATGTCCATTAGCATCAACCCAACACAGTGATGAGAGCACTGAATTTGGAGTCAGGAACACCTGGGTGTGAATCTCACCTCAGATTCTTCTTAGAATCATAATAGGGTGAGAGATTTAGAGTCCACAGACCTTAGATGTCATCCAATCCAACCCTCCTTTCATAAATAAGGAGACCTAGAAAGATTAAGTAATGTGCCAAGGTCAAACAGCTAGTGAGCTGAAAAAATTGGGACTTAAATTCCAGTACTCTCCTCTACAAAGTTACCTGCTGTGTGACCTTCGGTAGCTGTCAGTACAGGGTACTGAGCACTGAGCCTGGGGTCAGGAAGACAGGAGTTTAAATACAGCTGTGTGACCCTGGGCAAGTAAAGTCATTTAACATCTATCTGAATCAGTTTCCCCAACTATAAAATGAATGTAACAACAGCACCGACATTCCAGAGCTGTAATTTGGGAATCAAATGAGAAAATACTTGTAAAGCATTTAATATAGTGCCAAACAAAAATGTTACTTATTAGCTACCTTAAAAAAGTGGCATTACTCCCCTAAGCCTCAGTGTCTTAATCTGAGAAGTGGAGGTGGTAATGGTATTTACCTTGAAGAGTTATTCTATCAAATTTGATAATATGTCTTAGAAACCTTAAAGCATTATATAAATGTGAGTTGTAATAGTAATCGTGATGATAGCTGTCATTTTTCAGATGTTGATGTTATCAGATGTTATTCAGAGCATTGGAATATTTTAGGTACAGATGGTCCATTTTCTCTATCTTTTAGTAAAGCTGTTTTTTTAATTTCTTTCTTTTTTTGGAGGGCAATTGGGGTTAAGTGACTTGCCCAAGGTCACATGGCTAGTTTTTTTTTAAATGTTAATTGTCTGAGGCCAGATTTGAACTCAGGTCCTCCTGACTCCAGGGCGTATGCTCCATTCACCGCGCCACCTAGCTGCCCCTATTTAAGCTGATTTTTTGTTTGCTTGTTTGTTAGTGTTTTGCTTACTTGAGAAAAATATGGTTTTGGCTAAGCTACTTTTTTTTACTTTAGAAAGCCATATTTTGTATTTTTGGAGGCCCAAGAAGTAGTGTCAAGAGGTGTAAGCTGTTCATATGATTTTTTTTTTTTTTTGTGGAGAACATCAGTAGGTCAATTGTCTCTTAAGTCTGGCCATGAATATGGAATAAAGTTGAATTCGTCTTTTTAATATGAATTATAAAAAGGAATTCTAATCCAATATTAGTCAGCACATGTTTACAATTTTAAACAATTCAATAAAATTATTTCTGATGATCTAATCAGAGCTGTCAAACATGGGACTCCAAAGGACCTGTGTCTAGACAAAACAGATTAAAATGTAACTGGGAGATATTTACCAAAACAAATAAAAAATATAATAAGATCACTATCATGCTAATATGTGGTTTTCTAAGTCAATTTTCAATCCACAGTATTCCTGGTTTATGGTTTAGTGCTGTAACCCTGTTTCTAGAGTTTGACATTGTTGATCTATATGTTTTTACCAACTTTTTCTAAGTCATTTTGGTAGATCTTCCTATCATGGAATAATATAGTGAATTCTAATCTGCCACAAAACATAGATGATTTCAATTATTCATTTAAATTTTTTTTCTAATTTATTTTATTGAGTTGTTCATTTACTTTTAGATTACAAGATTCAGTTCCAGAGTCACTTGAGTTTCAGATTTTTCTCCCCTTCCTCCCCTCCCCTATCCCCGCCATGGTGGCATACAATCATGTATAGGATCTGCAAAGTCTTTCACATTGTACTATAGTCTGGTTGTATAGGTGTTATAGCCAATGGAGTGAACAGTGAGTAAAGAGAAACAAAAGCCAAACATCAAAAAGAATGATAGCATGCATTGCTTCAGTCTCCTTTTAAACTCTGATCTTCCTGGATCTTTCTCTGACTGTAGACATCTCCTTCCATCCTGAGACTTGTAGAGTTGTCTTTTAACTGTATGATGCTGAGAAGAGTCCAGTTTTTCAAAATTGGTCATCACACATATGATATATCTGTGACTGTGTACAAATTTTTCCTGGTTCTGCCCTTATCACTTAGCATTAATTCATATAAGCCTCTCCAGGTAATTATGAAGTCAATCTCCTTCCCATTT
>CM053601.1:23606562-23629468 GCA_028646575.1 Pseudocheirus occidentalis | reverse complement strand
CAGACAGCACAAACCCAAGTTACAAGCAGACCAAGAAACAGATCAGCAGATGGGCTTCCAACCATCTGACCATCACAGCCATCACCTATTCAAGTTACCAGAGAGGGAAGCATCAACATCTGGGTTTTCAAAGCCAGGGCGGGGGGGGGGAGGGGGATCTCAATGGCTTCCCAGAGTCTCATCTGGTCAAATCACACACTTCTTCTCAAAGTGAGCCCCAAAAGAAACCTCACACCAAGGCATATATATAGGCTTCTCCTGGGTCAGCCCTCTTGACCCACTGTCCAATTACAAAATAACAAGTTGTGGCCATTCCCAAAACACGAGCCTCTTGTCCCGGGCTTCATGTGACCACATTCAGCCTATTAGGGGGCAGAGTACACTTTCAAATCAGGGAACATTCTCGAACCCACTTAAGCCTATCAGAGAGTCTAAGGGCAGCAAAGAGCTTCAGATTCTCATTCATGCAGTGAATACACATTCAACAAGTAATGAATCATTTTCATCTCTGCAAAGCACTGTGGTAGCTACCTGTAAAATGAAGTTGTACAGCAATTCCATTCTCTATCTAAGTTAGAAAATATCAGTCTAGGAAAAGCAGTTTTTAAGAACCTTCAACAATTATTTCTTCATGCCTCTAATAAAGCTAAAGAAGCAAAACATATCCAAAATGAGGTCAAATTACATGAGCTAGAACATTGAGAGAACTAGAGTGTTGACTTTGAGTGAACATGTTAGGTGCTTTAATAGCTAAATATATTTGATAATAAAATATATGTAATGATTAAATTGTTATTTTTGCCATTATTTCTGATCATGAAAAACCAAGAGAGGAAGGGCAGCACTGGAGGAGAGCAAATATCTAATTTTCTTAAAAAAAAAAAGAAAAAGATGCTAGTAATGTGACCTTGGGCAAGTCACTTAACCCTATTTGCCCTATCTGTGCCCCCTCCAATAAGCAAAAAAAATATTGATTTTTTTTTAAGTGAATAAGAAGAGCCAAATGGCAAACTAGGCTAGTGAGTTTGACTTAGAATCCTGGCAGAATTACAGAGAGGCTTATTTCATGGACTGTTAATGAACAGTTAGAAAGGAAGCTGGGATCACTAGGAGCCATCTACCTTCATCAAAAATAAGTTATAAGCCAAAATGTGCATGATATTTCATAGTTATATTTTAGTAAGTTTGAAGATGTCTGAGTAAAGTGACTTCCAGATATTTTATGCATCTCAGCAATTATTTTCAGTGGGATTTCCCTATTTTTACTATTTCTCCCTGGATTTTGCTTTTACTATATAGAAATGCTAAGAATTTTTCTTGGATTCATTTTGTATCCTGTTACTGTGATAAAACTATAAATGATCATATTAGTATCTTGGAATATTCCCTGAGTTTTGCTAAATAAGCTATTACCTCATCAACAGAAAAGCATGGTTTTCTGAACTCTTCCCTGATAATGTTCTTGCCTTTATTTTTTCCTCTTCTCTTATTGCTGTTACATTCCTAGATCTACGTCAAATAATTGAGGGGAAAATGGAGACCCTTGGAGAACCATTCTGTTTATTGCAAAAGTTTCAATGTTTCCCCATTACAAATACTTCTAGTTAATATTTGTGTATATACACGTATATACAAATCTCTCTTGATATATGTGTGCATATCCATATATTTATTTGTGTGTGTGCATGAGAGAGAGAGAGAGAGAGAGAGACTTTTAATCATACTAAAAACAACCCTTTGTTATTTGCTTGCTTTGGTGGGAGATTTTAGCACAAATGAGGACAATACATTGTCAGACATTCCCCCCCCACACACACATCCATTCATGTAGCAATGTGGTTTGGGATGTTTTTAGTTTTAATAGAAATAGATTAATTATTGTCCAAGTGGTGAACCATCCTTTCAGCCCTAGTAAATATTTACCGTAATCATAGCAAATTGTGTGTGTGTGTGTGTGTGTGTGCGCGCACACACTGTAATATTTTTTGTTTGGACTTTATCAACAATTTTTGCATTCACATTTATTACTGATATAATCTATATTTCCTTCTGCTTTATTTTGGATTCACGTATTAGGGCTGTATTTGTATTATAAAAAGAGTTTATTCGTGTTTACTTTCTCATTGTTCTTCATCTGCTATCCATTCACTTAGCTTCATAATCAGTGCTTGCTTTATTAATTGTCTAGACTTAGTGATGGAGAAAATGTGGATGAAGGAGATTAAAGTTCAAGGTGTGTCTTACCTACATTTGTTCTTTGGAGGGTCAGTTGTTAAATGTTTACCAGTACAACTCTGCCTCCATCTGAAGCACTGTTATATCAGACCTAAGCGTGTGTAATTTCATGTGTTTAAAAACAACGTGGTGTTTGTGTTTCTGTCATCTTCTTTTACAAACTTAACTTTGGCACTCTAGATCCGGTAGACAGTTTCTTTTTCTGAGATTTTTGGGTTTGGAGAACTCTGAGAAAAATATCTCTCCTGCCATATTGCAGATGATATGATTTATAATTTTCAAAAGAATCAATTCAAAGTATCAATCACAATCTTTTCAAGTTCTTGATAACTAATAAGAGAAGCAAAAATAAAAATGTTTTTCCCCGTAAGATTTGGCAAAGATGCTAAAAGATAGAAATAATATTAGACTGCCAGTGGGAAAATAGGCATGCCATTATGTTGCTATTAGAACTCTTTACTGATTTGATAATTTTAGAAAACAGTTTAGGATTTTGTCACTCAGCTGTCATATCCTCTGACCTAGTAATTCCTTGATTAGGCAGACATCCCAAAGGGGCTAATGTAACAGAAGGAAAGGTCCTTTATATACCAAGTATTGAAATCAGCCTTGTTTGTCACAGCAAGAAGCTGGAGGCCAAACATGTCTCTATTGGTTGGGAAATGATTAGGTAAATTGGGGCATATGAATGTTTGAAAATATTACTTGACATGAGAAATAATGAAAATGAGGATTTCAGGGAGAGGGAAAAAGACCTCCTTCATCTGATAGACCGCAAAGAAAAAGAACCAATAGAACAATGTGCACCCTGACAGTAATAATGACATAATTGAAGATAATGTCAAAAGACAGAATTCAAGTCAAATACAATAAATGACTAATGCTCTTTCCAGATGACTGATATTGGACCATACTTGCTTCATCTTCTCATTTCTTTATCAGTTATGTTTACTTAGTGATGCAATGGATAGACCTCTGCAACTAGAGCCAGGAAGATCTTAGTTCAAATCTGACCTCAGAACTCTCCCTAGCTGCGTGACCTTGGGCAGTTCATTTTACTTCTTCCTGCCTCAGTTTCCCCATCTGTAAAATAAAGATAATAACCACAACCACCTTCTATGCTTGTTGTCAGAATAAAGTGATATAATGTTCATAAAGAGCTTTGTAAACCTTTAGGCACTACATGAATGCTAGCAATTAATATTCCTAGTATTATTGTTGTTATAGGGTAAGGTAAGGAATTATGATCACTTACTAGAAAAGGACTATCATTGAAAAATTATTTTAAAAAAAGAATTAGCTTCAATCAGTGTGCCTCTGAGGTGAAAAAAAAGTGTTTCGTAACTGTAGTAGGGAAAAGGCATGTGGAAGAAAAGAAAAAAAGAATATGACAAGAACTGACATTAATTAGGGATCTTAAAAAGCTCTTGCCTCCCCAAAGTCTTGTCAGAAGAGGCTGTCCAAGTATTGTTACTAGTGTTCAAGATAAGCTCCAAATTGGGTCTCCACTGACCATAGGATTTTAGATTTCTACCTAAAAGGGACCTCTGGCATCTAGTCCAACCCCTGATTTAATACTATATCTTGATGAGATTAAAAATCTTGCCCAGGGGCGGCTAGGTGGCGCAGTGAATAGAGCACCGGCCCTGGAGTCAGGAGTACCTGAGTTCAAATCCGGCCTCAGACACTTAACACGAAAAACTAGCCGTGTGACCTTGGGCAAGTCACTTAACCCCAACCTGCCCTCCAAAAAGCAAAAAAAAAAAAATCTTGCCCAAATTTGCACAAAGGAAAAGTCAAGGGGTGACACATGAATGGTCCTCTTCCCACTGCACCTGGAATAAAGATATGGATCTGGAAAAGTACAGGATGAAGACATATGTCACTGAATTTGTGACTGGTCATTGCCTAGCCTTTTGCCAGTTATGTGTTTACACCCACTAAATTTTTACAACCTAGTCCAAGGCTTTCCCTAGCAGTATGAACAGCATGGGTTAACCCTCTTTCTCTGAGATCTTACCGGCTCTTACTGGCTTAATTAAAATCTCTCTACAAAAGTCCAATATATCTAGCCCTGACTTATCTCTGCATTACCATCTGGCTAGTAGACACTTCTAACTGCACAGCCCACAGGCATCTCAAAGTCAACATGTCCAAATGAGACATGCAAAAAATATGTCTTTCGTACCCCCAAACTTTTTTCCCTTCCCAACTTCCTTTTTTTGTTGAGCATGACACCATTCTTCTGGTTTACAATCTGGAGAACATCCAGTCAGGCACCAAATCTTATTGCATCTACCTTCAACACAGGTCTTGAACCCAGTCCTTTCTCAGTGATGCCACAGCCAACACACTAATTCATGGACTCACATGGACTATTGTAAACCTTTCTTATTGGTTTCCCCACTTAAAGTGCCTCCCAATATCCAACCCAGCCTTTCTGGAACTGACCAAAATGAAACATTCCTGAAGCACAGGCTGACCATGCCACTCCTCTGTTCAAAAAATTCCCATGGCTCCCTAGTGCCTCTATGACAAAATGCAAATCCCTTCATTTGGTTTTTATGCCCTTCACAATCTGGCTCAAGGCTGTCTTTCCAGGCTTTTTTTTTTTAATGTCATTACTGTAATATAGTGATCTGACTAACTGCCTGCCAGCCAAATTGGCTCATTTGCCCTTCTTCATACATCACATTCCACCTCCTGGCTTCATTCTTGTGAGCTTAGAATTCTGAGCTTCATCCCAAATTCCACCCAAATGTCACCTCCTTCCTCATCTCTCCAGTTGCTATTGCTACATTCCTTCTCCTCAGTTCATCTCCCCCACCTCACCCCAAATTGTTTTGTGTTTATCTTGCACACACTTTGTATTCAGCTGTCTTGAGGTTCTTTTTGTCAAGGTTTTATCTTCTTATCCATAGCACCTAACAAAGTTTATGACACATGATAAATGCCCATTGTTTTAATTGTGGTTGTCAATAAAAACTACAAATACACAAGGAAAATGATCTAGTTTACAAGAATTCCAAGTACCATATTCACCTACTGCTAAAAAGTCTTATTTTTTTTCCCCTTCCAAAATGCATGGACCAAATACAACACTAGTCTTGAGTTTTAGGGTTTCATTCTTTTGGTGTTTGGTTGATAGTTTGTTTTTTGTTGTTGTTTTGTTTTGTTCTTGGTTTGTTTGTTTTACCTTCATCTACATAGCTTCAAAGTAAAAATGATCCTGAGTAAGAGTTGCTAACAACAATAGTTCTGCCTTCCTGATCATGGTAATGACCCCAAACTCACTAGAGAACTTTCTCTACATTCATGGATTTATTTTTCTACCTAATCAGTTATTTGTGGTTTGGTTGTTCTGGGATTTATCCTGCACATCCTTCCATGAGGTTCCATATCATCATCATCATCATCATCATCATCATCATCATCATCATCATCATCATCACCACTAGCATTTATGTACCTCATTAAGATTTGCAAAGCATTTTACAAGTAGGACATTCTATCCTGACCATAATCCTGGGAGCTATGATACTCTTAACTGAAGAAGACAGACATTCAATTACTTGCCCAGGGACATATAGCTAGTAAGTGTCTAAGGTAGGATTTGAACTCAGGTCTTCTTAACTTCAGGTCCTGTGTTCTATCCACTTGGCCACCTAGATATTTACTTTTTTATAAAAATCTCTGTTTCTAATATCTAGAACAATATTTGTGTATTACCAAGATTGCATCCCTTAACTGTTATAATCTCTAAAGCGACATGGGTGTTTTTGGTCTTACTTTCCCATTTCTTCCACTTCACATGCCAGTTCATAGTTGATTAGAATGAAGTCCAGATTGGTAGGTTTCCTCATTAGGAAGATATATACAATATCCCCTCTCACCCTCCCTCGCATATAAAATTGGGATCATAAGGGCACATACATCCCAGAGCTGTGATGAAGACAAAAGGAGATGTTTGTAACATGCATTGTGGCCTTAACGGACTACAGAAATGCTCTCTATTCTGATAAACTTTGATTTGTCTCTGGCCTTTCAACCAGATCTGTTTCCTTGGAACAAACAACACCCCTCTGTGGCCTACTATTTAATAAGGAATATCCAATTCTATGATATCTAAGTGATATTTTCTCTAATGCTGTGATAATCTATTTTTTCTATTACATTTTAATCATTCCTGCTGCTAATTATTTTTTTAAGTTTGACTTCCTAAATAATGTTATTTTGTTATATATAGTATATTGGTTTGAATAGAGGTATTTGTTTTGCCTTCCTCTAAATATAGTTTGTACAGAATAGTAAAGTAGAATTGTGGCCTTGGAGTCAGGAAAATCTAGGTTCAAGTCCCATGTTCACTGGGTTTTTCTGGACAAAATCACTTAAACTCTCAGGGCCACAGGCAACTTCCTATGATTACAAATTGCAGAGAAAGCTTTGATCTTTATTGATATAAGGAATTTCCTCATCATGTGTATCCTATGCAAGTAAAATCATCAATCTGGTCCAAAGAAAAATTGATCTTTGTGAATATAAGTGTATTATGTTTGTAAGTATATGCATGTATATGTATTGTATACACACACAAACATATATATCCATAATCCTATAATCATTGCTCTAGTCCAAAGAAAATTGCCCATGTGTGCATATGTGTGCAAATATATATGTATGTACATATACAAACACATTTAAATTATTTTTTCTTTGGACCAGACTTATGATTTTATGATTATGTGTTATGTACATGTATATATTTATGTGTATATACACCTACACACAGATATATACACGCCTAAAGATTCATTTTTTTTAGAACAGACCTATGGTTCTATTTTCATAGACTATTTTCTTACACAAATACATGCAAGTAAAAAAATATGGCCCTTTGTCTGTGATTAAGTCTCTTGTGAACTGCCAACATACACACACATACACACATGCATATTTGAGTAACCATACACACACATATACATATACATATGTACATGCACAATACACACATACCGATATGTGTGTTCATCTTTCACAGACCTAATTATAGAAGTCAGACTTTCAGAGTATATTTAAAATACATTTTACTAATTAATAAATCAATAAAAAAGTATTTCTTAAGCATTTACCATGTGCCAGTCCATGTGCCAAGTTCTGGTGATACAAACAGAACAAACAAAATGGTCCCTTCCTTCTAAAAGCTGACATTCACATAAACAAGACAACATATGGGAAAAAAAGTTTAACTGCAGTGTAGATAGAAACACCCAGAATTCATAAGGATGTAGAAATGAGGGAGATAGCAAGGCCCAGGGGTCTTTAATCATACATACATACATACACACACATACACACATATATATGCATGTATATACAAATATACACACACATGTATACATATGTAACATGTGTAGTGCCAAGGGACAACAGGACAAGGCAGTTGGTAAGACCTGGAGGAAATAGTTTGAGGGCAGATGATAAAACATTAACATTCTCTATCTCAATGGAAGAAACAGTTACTCCCATCTCATCCAAGGTGTATGAGCACTCAAGCAGCCCAGGCAAAGGAGGAACATGGCAGGTCTTCCTGCTACCAGATCTTTCCAGATGGGTTCACATCATGATGCCTAAACTTTTTGGTAAAGTTATCACCTGGCTTATCTCTTTTCTCCCACATGCTGATTCTGAATAATGTTGTTTATAGATTCCTATTTCTGGGTCCATCTTCTTACCAACGGCTGCCACCCCTCAGTACTAGCACCACTAGATCATTCAGAGGGTGACAGAGTTGAAGCTGGCTGGCACAGCATGAATCACTTGACAATGATTAACTTTGTCAGACACGTTGTAAAAATTTAAAGAACCCCAACAGCAATGAATTGGGATGTTTGCCTTTGATCCAAACAAATGCTCCTTGGTTGGCACCAACGATCCTGGTTTTCTTTGAAGTTCTTGACTTCAGACATGGGTTTAACAATATCTTGACAACTTTTAGTCATTAAAAGTCTTATAACAGTTTTTATAAGAGTAAGAATGTATGTATATCTGAGTTGCCTTGAAGGGTCCTAGCATAGATAATTAGATTTTGCTTATATAAAATTCCTTTTGAAGTCTTCCAAGCTTAAGAGATTGTTTACCTTCTGATTCAAACTCTTAACTCAGAGTTTAGCTTGTTTTGCTAATAGCTCTTATCCTCCTCGCCTGGGAGTCTGAGTGGTGGAGAAGTATTGGTTTGTAAGGTTGGTTGAGAGTGTCAAATTGCTTGGAGAAAAAGGGACCTTATGAGTTTGTTCACCATGATAATCTATGTTTGCAACATCAACATTTCCACAGTAACCAGCTAAGCTTCTCATCCTCAGTGGACAGTCAAGGGGAAAGAAATAAACAGTAGGAATAGCTAAAACTTCAAACAATCTGCATTCTATCTTAGCTGAAGATCTTCTGTAAATACCTTCTTAATGACAAGTGTGGAAAGAGAATTCTGGAAAGTATATTAAAAACAAAATTTTCTAATCCTTCCAAGAATTAGAATCAAAGTAAATTAGATCATCCCCTCGGTGAGCTTTTTATAGTTATTTCTTTTCCAGTTTTCCGTGCTTCACAAAAGACCTTTGTATAGAAATTATTCCCATTTTCAAGCACTTGATCCCTGTTGATGTTTAAATGTTTTCTTGATACTTCACTCAGAAGTTATATACTTCCATTTTCATGCATCTGTGATCACATTAATGTGGTCACTCCTTCCACCAGTTTCAGTCACAACTCATCTATTCCTCCTTCTGTGAGACTTGTCCATGGCTTCCCATAAATTTTCCATAAATTACCTGCATTACATATGAGAGTTTTCCCTACAACTATTTTAGTATTATTTATTATGTCCCAATTATATACTTGGATGATCGTTTTTGTTATGCATCTGATCCACCTACATTTCTGATCAGACATTTCCTGCATGCTATTTTAGGCTTATTATTAACAACAAAAATTTTTAAATTTCACTTAGACTTTGAGACATGCCGTAAAGGACTGGCAGTAAGAGAAGGGAGCTGTGTTTTCAGTACCAGTAGGGATAGTGGATTGAGTCCTTGGGCAAACAGTTGACAGAGAAATAATGGCACTGCTGAACTGATGCTTGGAACGGGAAGGGCAATGAAGAATGTGTCTGTACTATCCCCATTCTGCGGCATGGCAGATGGTGAAATGGCCTGGGTGAGAGGGTTGGGTTTGATCTATGGCCAACTAAAGGACAGGAATTGCAAAGCCAGGTCATTTAAATTTTGGGGGAACTGGGGCATGAATTCTGGAGGTTCAGGTGAGGAGAAACCTGGTCTCAGTGATGTCAGATCAGATAACTAGATAGCCTTGGTCATAAAAAATTGTTACCAAAAGGGTAATAATCCTATTCCATTTTCCATCTTTTGTCATCCTCATAGTATAAAGTCTAACAATTTATACTATTTATGCTTTTATTTTTAAAAATTTTTACCTATCTATACTCTCCCCTCTAGTTTACATGTCACTTGTAAATTGCTGGCAATTCTTATTTCTGCTATCTCCCAGAGATAGCACACACCTTAGATATAAAAAAAAAACTAAAATTCTCCCAATTGATAATTTAGAAGCATATAAATCATAATATCCCTCCTCTTCTCAGGGTGTATGTCAGGATTTAAACTCAGGTCTTGCTGACATCAGGTCCAGGGTTCTATCCACTATGTCACTTAGCCTCTAAGGCACTGGTAAATCTTGTCTACCTTGCTAGATTTTAAAAGCAAGGAACATGTTCTGTACCTTTTTTTCCTCCTCTGTATCTAGAAAAGTGTCAACATCAGCAGCAGCAGCAGCAGCAGCAGCATGTACATAACTGATTTACAAACTTCTCTACCTATATTATCTCATTTGAGCCTATGGCATAGATGTATGGGTATTATTCTCCCATTTTATAAATGAAAAAACTGAGAATTAGAAAGGTTAAAGGTTTTGCACAAGGTCAAATCATTCTGTTGTCTGTTGGAGGGAGAATTTGAAACCAATTCTCTTCTGCCTTCCTCCCATGCTATTTCTTCTTTAAAAAAATGTATTTTCTTGGGGCGGCTAGGTGGCGCAATGAATAGAGCAAGAGCCCTGGAGTCAGGAAGACCTGAGTTCAAATGTGACCTCACACACTTAATGCAAAAATTAGGCATATGACCTTGGGCAAGTCACTTAACTCCAATTGCCCTGCCTTCCCCCCTCCAAAAATTAAAAAAAAAATGTATTTTCTTTTCAGTTCATAGAACAAAAGCATTTCCATAACCCAGCACAATAAAAAATGAGATTACACATGAAAATGCAAATTTACCACTTATGTTTTTTTTATTCCCTTCAAATATACAACAGTTACCATGTAAATTTCTTTTTTTTCTGTCCCCTGACCTAGAGATGACTACCATTAGACACAAATAGGTATATCTCTATCTATCTATCTATCTATCTATCTATCTATCTATCTATCTGTACATCATCTATCTCTCTGTCTACGTATATATGCACTTATACACACACATATATATGTATGTATAAATAAGTGTAAAGTCATTGTATACATACTTCTCTATATCAGTTCTTTCTCTGCTTGCAGATAGTGTCTTTCTTCGTATGTCCTTTATTTGTAATTTGTATGTTTATAATAAGCAATAACTAAGTCACCTAAAGTTATTCTTAAAGCAGTGTTGCTGTTACTGTATACAATGTTTTCTTAGTTCTGCTCATTTTGCTTTTCATCATTTCTTGCAAGTCTTTCCATAAAGATCATTGAGCTCATCATGGAATACACAGCAGTATTCCATCACAATGATACAATACAGCCATTCCCCAGTTAATAGGGATTCTTGCAAATGACACATAATAAGTATTCGGGAAATGTTTGTTAAATTGAAGGTAGGGTCTAAGCCGTCTATTCATTCTAAAATGTGTCTTCTTATGTTTAACTATTTTATGAAATCCAGTAGTCCAAGCTAGAATGCCAGGTCACTCCCTACTTCTGTGACTTTCCCCAAGTCATAGAAACTCTCAGAGCCTCCATTTCATTTTAATATAAAATGAAGGGATAGGACCAGATGATGTCTAGAGTTCATTTTCAGCAGTGATTCTGTGATACCCCAGACTTGTAGCAAAAAGACACAGCTTTGAATCTGAACTCTGAGGCTTGTTAACTGTATGACTATGAACAAGTCATTTGATTTTAATGAGCCTTAGTTTTCCTCATCTGCAAAGTGGGAGCCACACATACTAACTGCTTGACAGAGTTGTTGTGAGGGATATATTTTGTAAACCCTGAAATGCTGCACAAATATGATTTTTTCTTATCATAGAAAAAAGTATAAGGTAAATGGTGTAAGTCTTAGCAAATTGGCCAGTTTGTTCAACATCAGCTCTGTATGCAATTCTTACTTAGTTTGTCCATAAAAATCTCTTAAGGAATTTGGAAAATGGGAAGAACAAAAGGCATCATAATGAAGTGAACAAGGGAACTGGGAGTTTGGCTCCTAGCCCCAGCTCTATCCCTAACTTGCTGTGTGAGTTTGCATTGGTTACATAACCTCTCTGGACCTGAATTTCTTCAGCTATAAGATGAGTGGTCTGGATTAGATAACATCTAGATTCCATTACAACTCTTTTATGGAGTCTGGAATTTTAATGGGAATGATCTATAAGAAAATTAGACTGGAAATGATTTGATTTTATGGGAAAAAAACCATTGAAACACACACATATACACATATGTATGTAAATACATATATATGCACATATATACATGTGCAAATAAACCTGTGTGTGCATGCATCTGCGTGTGTGTGTGTGTGTGTGTGTGTTTGTTAGCATATATTTTGTGCCCTAGTTCAGGTCCTTATCACCTTCATTAAGAGTCTTCTAATTGGTCTTCCTGCCTCAAGTCTCTCCCCACTCCAATCAACCACGCACATACATTTTCCTAAAGAGTTAAGTAGGACCATGTTACTTCCCCCCTGCCCCACCTCCACTCAGTTGTTTTCTGTTACCTCTAGGATCAAATATGAAGTCATTCGTGTTGATATTTAAAATTCTTCCCAATCTGGCAGCTACTACCTTCCCAGTCTCCTTACATTTTCCTCATGTGCACATACTCTGTAATTCAGCAACACTGTCCTGCCTACAATTGCTGGCTCCTATATCAGCGCCTTTGTATAGGCCTCCCCTACCCCATCTCTTCCCCCCACACCCACCCCCTCCATGGCTGGAATACTCTCTCCTGACCTTTACCTTTTAGCATCTCTACATTCCTTCAATACTCAGTTCAAATCCCACCTACTGCATGGGGCCTTTCCAGTCCTACGCACAGCTAGAACTATTTCCTCTAAGGTTGCCTTCCATCTGTTCTCTCTGCGTCTTGTATGAACCAATTTATTTAAATGTTGCCTTCCCAATTTGTATGTAAGTTCCTTGATGGCACAGACCACTTCTGCCTTCCTTTGTACTTCTAGCACTTAACTGAGTTCTTTCAAATCAACAGGATGTAATAGAGACCAAGCTGGATTTGTAATCAGGATTTGGGTTCAAATCCCAGATCTGCTGATTACTTCTGTAACTATAGCCAAGCCCAGAGCCCAGCACATAGTGTTTTTGTCAACTGATTAAAGAAAAGAGCCTTTTAAATTGTTCATTTTTCTAGACAAAGGAAAAGAGTTGATTGGCAATTCTGTTTGTAGTCAAAGCACATGGCAAACATTTATAATCTTAATTGGTCAAAATGAAACTAAAGTTGAAAATGTGATGACTAATGAATTGTGAGTTATCATGAGCACATTTGTAGCTGTTGTATGTTTCCCACACTTGCATTAATTAGTGTATCCTTTCTCATGATCCTTCTGTATACATTCCAAATGTCACAAGGTTTGCATACTTCATAAGGAATTCCTTTAATCAACTTAGTTATATGCCTGTAACACACTGTGCCTTATAACACTAGCATTGTTCAAAAGCGGTGTGTGCATTTGTAAAGACAAATATAGAGTTTACAAGCCATGGTTAAAGGTTTATCAAATTTTCTAAAAAAAAAATCAAGGCCATGTTTTGAGGTTATTATTTTTCTATATCTTATTTGAACCCTGACAGATCTGCTATTGATCCCTAAAGTCTGATCTATTAGTCCTCCTATCCTGCTACACAAATATTCTTTTCAGTGGGGACAGGCATCATTCCCAATCTATTTCCAATCTATAAACATATTTTTTCATCCAGTTTTATTGGACCACACCCTCTCTGGGAAATGAACAATGTCATCATTGGCTTAAAGTTTCTGTTTCTCACCATTGGATAGAGAACTGGCCACTGAGTCGGGAAGATTTGAGTTCAGGTCTCACCTGTAACCCACACTTGCTAAGTGACTCTTGGCAAGTCTCTTAACCAGTAAGTTTTTCAGTTGTAGAACACTTGTGCATCTACATTAGTGGAAGGAGTTTCCTCACTGGGTATTCCCCACACACAGGTCTAGACCAAAGTAATAAAAATAGCCTCTGCAAACCCGTCCAAATCAGTGTTGTTTCCTTTGGACTGAAATTTTAGCAGGTAAGAATTCTGTTTACAGCCTTTCCATACAGTGACTAACACAACGTAGTTATACATTTTACATATGTGATCATGGGATCATAGATTTAGAGCTGCACAGTGGCAGTCAGAGAATAATATATTGACATTCTCTAAGCCTAGCTTAGCTCTGGCCTTTGACCAGTCACCCTCTCCCACCCCTCATTACAGTTGTATTGTCTTTATTTCAGCCTCAGGAAACTGAATGCAAACAAAAGCTCTACATTGGACTGGTTTTTCCTATTTCCTTTTTGCTATTTTTAAAATTAAATTTCCTCACTTTACAGATGAAGAAATTGATGCCTAGAAAATAAACTTAGAATTCTGTGATATGCTTATTCAGTAGCATCTACAAACCTTAGTCTAACTATTCCTGTCTTTAACTGCACCTACCATTCCATGACAAACCTTTCACATTTGTTCATAGTAAAATGAAAGCCTTTCCTCTTGCTTTCTAAATTCTACCAAAAATTGAGGGTCTCACTCATGTCCAGAAGCCTCCATATGACTTTCTTTGACTTTACACTAACCCAATTAATATCCAGTTGTTCTAAACTGAGTAGTCTATTCCCATCGTTCAACTACAGGTCTAGAACAAAATGAGCCAATCCTAGACCTTCTAAGACTAACTGAACACCAACAACATTAAAACAGAAAGGATATTCAACAAAGATACAGCATTGATTTGTTTGGGCACTGTTCCTACCACCCTTGTATTTGTCACAGTGGCGCAGTTCAGTCCACAGCATGTGTCAAAGCTATGAGTGACTCCTCACATGCTGGATTTTTTTTTAACTTAGTCAGCCAGCAAGCCATGTTGAGAAATCAAGTCTATATCCCTTGGATAAATCAATTTCACAGTTTAATATCATATTAGAGGAAAATAATAGATTGGCCTCTGTGTCAGTAAACTTAGGAGATGCTTCTTCTATCACATTCTATGAACCATTTTATTTCCTAAAGACAGAATGTTCTAGAGGCATTTAGGGGTATCTTGGATAGGAGCACTCGACTAGTGTAGTCAAAGAAAGTCATATGGAGGCCTCTGGACTTGGAGTAGACCCTCAACTTTTGGTAGAATTTAGAAAGCAAGAGGGAAAGCTTTCATTTCCTCTTACTTCCTATTTATCATATCTATCTATGTGTCTGTCTGTCTATCCTTCCATCCATCCGTCCATCCATCCATCCATCCATCCATCTATCTATCTATCTATCTATCTATCTATCTATCTATCTATCTATCTATCTATCTATCTATCTATCTATCTATCTATCTATCTATCTTTCCAGAGACTTTGCTTTTATACAGACCGACCCTCATGGCAGGGATGATTTTTCTTCACTTCTTGGAGTCCCTTTTCTTCTTCAAAAGAGTTGAACTTAGCCTTCCTTAAGACCTCTCTTGATTTTCCCAGCTTTTAGTGCTTCATGTCATTCCCCCCACCAAAATCTCCCCCCATATTGTTTATTTTACATTGACATTCACATCCATGGTTTTTCTACTGATACAATGTAAGATTCTTGAGACCAGGGAATATCTGTTTTTGTCTTTGTATTTTCAATATCTACCACAGGGCTTGGCCACATATCAGGTGCTTAATAAATGCTTGCTGATTTTAATTAATTTTTTAAAATCATCTTGGCACAGCCATAGTGTTGACAGTACTTTTACCTTAGAGAGAATAGTAACACAATTGGCTTAATGGATTGAGATTTTGGAAGCTTTGAAAACTTTAATAATTTTAGACATTTTAATTGATTTGTTTGAGACAGGATTGAGAACTTCTTGATATTTTCAATCTTTTTAATGTCTTATTTTAAAATATTTCCTTTTTATATTTATCTGTATTATTGAAACCACTGTTGTTAAGTCCAGTGAATTATTTTTTTTTCTTTTCAAAGCCAGTCAATTCACCACTTGAAATTGTTGTTGATATTGGATCTTCTTAATTTGGGGACCTTGAACTTTATTTTAAAATATGATCAGTTCATTTCCCTTGTAATCACATGTATTTTGTTTTATATACTTAAAAGCATTATTCTGAGAAGGCGCTCACCAAACTGATAAAATAGCTCCATACACACACATACACACACAAAAGGTCAGAACCCCTGATTTCCAAGCTCAGGATTTTGGATGGTTTTTGACTGCTCTAGTGTAGGGAGTGATGTCAAGGTTTAGCTCTGATGAGTCTGTCATGGATGCAAATCCAGGCCAAGGACCCCCTTGAACTTTTTCCCATCTGCCTTGGCTATTTTTTTTAATTAAATTTCCTCACTTTACAGATGAAGAAATTGATGCCTCGAATTATCTCAGAATGTTGACTCACCACCCTCTGATCGTCATCCTTCCATGCTGGGGAAGCTTAGAACATTCTGGCCATTGCTGGAACCCTGGCCACTTGAGTGATAAAGTAGTGACACATGGGATAAAAAAACAGGGAAGTATCCCATAGGAGTAGCCTCCTGCAAAGTTGCAAGTTAGGTGCTTCATGTAACAAACTATGTGAAGTTTCCCCATGAGAAAGTATGATGTAAGTGCTTCAGCTACAATATATAAACCCTAACCCTCAGATGCTTAATTGGGATTTGACCAGCATGCATGCAATAAACATATGAACACTTTCAATCCCTGTCTGGCCCACGTTATTTCACACTCCTCTGTGAGGTACCTCATCTCATGATGGCATCACTCTAGAGAGATATTTTTCTCCCTCCAGGTAATTAATTTTAGGTTCCATTTGGCACAAACAAAACCAAAAGAAAAAAGCAACATATTTTATTCATCTTGATCACTCCTTATTCTGGTGTTTGGGTTGGTGGTACTGATGACCAACTCAGTTACCATCTCTACACTGATGACTTCTTGAAAACATATTGTGAGTCATCTCTCCATAGTAAGATTTCTTACCCAACAAGAATGCTTCCTTTTCTTTAACACTGTGTTCCAAATATTTTCTGAATCCCCTACTTAGCATTTATTTGCATCTTCTTATATTCCCCATGATCAACATTAGACACAAAGATCTTGATCTCACATCACCTTTGTATCTTATTGTCAATGTCTCATGGATTATTCCAGTTAGCCAGTTATCATTCATCTTGAAATATTGGACTGAATGGTGTTGGATAACGTTTTTTTTAATTCCCTTAATGACTCAGATGGACTTCTTGAATGGTCTAAGGGCAGAAATGTTTCTACTATCTTTTGATGGTATCCACTTTAATGGGCTACCCTCAGGAAGAAAGAGAAATAAGGCATTGAGAGATTACCTAAGGCATTCTCAATCTATAATCTATGACCTTGTTTTGTGAGTTAATATCATTTGATTTCTAGTATCATTGAGACTAACATCATACCTGAGCTCACTGGGCAGGGATTCCCCCCATTCTTTTTTTTTGAGGTACTCATGGCATGATTAACTTTTTATAACATGTTTCTTAAGTGAATTAAAATTTTTATGATTTGCATCTGTTTACACAGAATTTTCCCAAGTTTTTGAGGATATGTGCAGATACTATGATAAAATTTGAGCTATGCACCGTAGACAGAGCCCTAGTTTTGAGAGGTTTACAAATGCTAAGCTCATGAACTGATAATGTTTCCACTAGGAATTGAACTTCACATCAATAATTGCTACTTTATTTAATCGTAGGTTTCAGCAGGGGGAAACACCGCTGTGCTTTATTCCTAATTGTACATACAAATATGATAACACTTAGCAAAATTTTCAAATAATGGAAACTAAAAAGTTTGAGTAGAGAAAGCATTGGAAAACCAATAAATACACAAGATTATTCTTCTCATGTGAGAAATTAGACCTAGCATTACCTTCTCAAAATTAGTAGTTTTATTGTTCCAAAAAATATGACTATTATAGGAGAAGATGAGCTGGGGAAAAATGAAAGACGGTGACTTATTGTGGAAAAATAATTTTAGAAGATTATTAGGAATTTTTAGAAGTATAGCTGAATTAGATCAATAATTGCAAGAGAATTTTCATTGGTGGTGCAGCTCATTTAATTAGGGTGCACACCAAGGAAATTTTATTTTTGTGGAGAAATTTTATTGACTAGTATATGGAATGTCATTTTATTTATCAAACAAAAAAATTAAAAAAAATATTTCATTAAAAAAATAACAACTGAACTTTAATCACATAAGAGACCCAACCAGGATTTGGATTGTCCAATCTCTCGTAGATGACATAGTCATAGAAATTAAAAGACTGATAACAACGCAACAAGTAGGTGTTACTGTATTGACCTCCAGTGATACCTTTCTGAATAGTGAATATACTTTTCTGATGAAGTTAAAGGGAACATCATTGGATGTGCAAAAATTGTGTGGGATTTTGCAGATATTTAAAGGTTTAAATTTTGGATAAGTTGATTTGTTCAAGCAAAGAAGACCAGGAGCATATAAGAGAAGTGACACCATGTAAAGATAAAAGTGGATTGATCTCTCTGTCTCTCTGTCTTTGTCTCTCTGTCTCTGTCTCTTTCTCTGTCTCTGTCTGTCTCTCTCTCCCTCCCTCCCTTCTTCTCCCTCTCTCTCCCCTATTGGCCATGTTGTTTTTTAAAGTAGAAGGCTCAAACAGTAGGAAACACTGCTAAAGACATACACTTTCAACAGATACAAATAGATACAGCCATTTGATGGAGAAAGCAACTTCCATGACCAAGGCCTCTGGCAGCAAAAAAGAGAGCCAGCTATGGACTGAAGAGAGTTAACCCTGGCAATCAAAGTAAAGCAGTTGAGACAAGCAGATCTAAAAGCCTACTTGAGTAAACTTCACAGCATAGAAAATATATATTTTTCACAAAGGGAAAACTTTGTGAGGGTTGTACAAAGAGAGAAAAGACAGGGAACCTAAACTACTACCACAGCTGTGAATTTCTTTGGCTATATGAGTTCCATACATGTATACCTTACTAGCATTATGCTATTCAATTTGTGCCAAATTTTCCCGCTGATGTGGACAGTAATTTTGGGAGGGAGGGTATGTCTCACATCTATGAGAGGAGGGTGATCTTGATTATTAAATTAATCAATTATCAATTTTTAAATTATTAACAAATTGTAATAAATCATTTCTTTATATGTAAAATAGCATAATGAATAATTAAATTGATTTAAAATGATTAATTTTATTAATTATTAAATAATTAATTATTAAATATCTTTGCTAAGAGCTAATTATCAGCTACTAGCTGACTTCTACGGGAAGCACACCAGTGATGGCTTGGGAAATATATTAGGATGAGTAGAAATGCACAAGGTACCCACTCCTAGTACCCAAGAGTAATATTTCCCTCTGTATTTCCCACCCATGTGTGTAAGCAAAAGTTTGAGAAATGTTCCAGAGGGGGTGTCACACTTTAAAGATATAAACTTTACAATGCATTTATTTTAATTCATCCTCTCTCCTTATCTTCTGATACTTCAATCACCCTGGTGTAAGACTTCATCACCCACTGTTGCAATGCCCTGTCAGTCAGTCTCTCTGCTTCAAATATCTCCCCATTCTAGTTCATTCTATGCTCAACTGTCAAATTCATCTTCACGTTCACCTATGTTTTTCAAATTGACTTAAAATACAGATCTAATAATGTCAATCCTCTATTTACTGAAATTCAATGACTCCCTGTTATACCTCCAAGATCAAACATAAAACCCTCTCTATGACCTGGACCCTTCCTATCTTTCCAGTCTTCTTATACTTTCCTCCCTTCTACATACTTTGCAATCCAATGACATGGACCTCTTTGCTTTTCCTCTCAAAGATATCCATTCTCCCAACTGTCAGCCTTTTCATGCTTGGAATGATCTTCCTGTTCATTTCAACCTTCTTTCTGGAAGAGATCTTTCCCAATCCCCTTAAATCTTTCAGGACCTTCCCCCTAAGACTACCTCCATTTCATCCTGCATATGTTCCTTGTATATCTCTGTTTGCATGTTGCTCCCCCCCAAGACTGTGAGATTCTTGAGACAAGGAACAACTTTTTAATCTTTCTTTGAATTCTTGATGCTTAGCATCAGGTGAGTGCCTAGAATACAGTAGGAAGTGCTAGTTGTATACAGTATAGCAACACTGTGTGATGAAATGAAAGTTCTATAGAACTACAGAGTCTGTAGATTGAAGCATACTATTTTTACTTTTTTGTTGTTTTGTTTTTTCTAGTGGTTTTTCTCTTTTGCTCTGATTGTGTTTTCATAACATGGCTAATGGGGACATATGTTTAAGATGATTCTACATGTATAACTTATATCAGGCTGCTTGATGTCTTGGAGAGGGGGGAGGGAAGGAAGAGAGGGAGGAAAAAATTTAACTTAAAATCTTACAAAAATGAAGGTTGAAAATTATCTTTACACATAATTGGAGAAAACAGTACTAAGTATAAAAAATAAAAAATATATACTAAATGTTCGTGTGCTAACTGATCCTAAAATATAGAATAATCTTTTTTCACCTTATCTTCTTGGCTAATAAAGTCTTACCAATCGAACCCTGTTCTTCTAGCCTTCTCCTTTGCCATGGAATGCCTATGATAGAGCTTAAGTACAAGTGTGCATAGATACATTCTTCCTTCTTTGCTTCCTTCCTTCCTCCCTTCCTTCCTTCCTTCCTTCCTTCCTTCCTTCCTTCCTTCCTTCCTTCCTTCCTTCCTTCCTTACAAGCTATTTAATGCATAGCTCATAATCTTCCCTACCTTGAACTTTTACCTCAGTATTCATGTGGATATCCGAGCTCATCTTTGTCCTCATTTTTAGTTCACTTCATCAACACAAGGGTATGGCCAGACTCTTGACCTCTAAACATTAACTTTAGCTATTCTCTCCCCATGATCCTCTATTCATAAATAAAGAGGTGTGTAAGGATAGAAAGGTAAATTGGTGGCAATTTGTGCAGAGCTTTGAATGTCAAATACAGGAATTTATATTTGATCTTTAAGATGAGAGGGAACCATTTGAATTTCTAAGCAATAAAATAGCTGAATCAGTGAACCTAGAGATACAAAGACAGAGAAACAGAGGCAGAGACAGAGACATAGATTGGAAGACCATATCAGGACTTGGAATTTTCACACTAAGTGACAACCTCCTTCTCAAAAAAGGATATTTTGCTGAGAAAGCAGCCAGCAGCACTGGAATTTAGATCATCCCTGCTTCAGAGAATCTATCAGGTGTTGCCTTGGAATCAATCATTTGTCTTGAAGTTCTTCAAATTGCCAAGTGGATTAAGTGAATAATTTGGCAGACCCTTATGTATGTCCCTGAGCAAAAATGCTCAAACAAGATCATCAGGGTGTATACTCTGACTATGACAAATAATGATAAGAAGAAATGTTTTCCTGGTTCCTAGGTAGACCTATCACAGAAGTAGCAGCATCTGAGGAGTGGCTGGCAAGGAAGTACAGGCATAGGGGAAAAAAAGAGGATGCAGAGAAAAGCAAAAATTGTCATAAGGTTGGAAAATTGAAAAAAAGAGAAATAACTACCTTTCACAGGGATAAAACATACCTCATCATGAAATATATACATACATACATGTATATATGTGTGTATTTATGTGTGTGTGTGTATAAAATCTGCCAGAGGTAGGATTCAGTGCCACGAATTCAAATATGCCCTGAAAATAGCTGCAGCTGAGTCAAAGCACAAGACAGTCTTCACGAATATAATTGCAGTATGGAGAGGATTCTTAGTGACTTACTGATCTTTTTCAGCACATTCACATACATTCATGTTAATATAATCAGCACCATGAGCTTGGTAAATCCTTATGTATTCATCTCACCATGGGAGATGTCCCACAGATAACTGCTAGAAAAGTCCATCTACTCTTTCCATTTAGTATACAGATATTTGTCATAGAGGAAGTTCAAGTTGGTATCATGGTGGCTAATGATAGAAAGTGAGATTCTGATGTATCCTAAAATAAAATAAAACCTAATAACATAATTCTCAGTAATTTTTTAAGGTTATGATTATGGTTCTTTTGTCCAGCATATAGTAAATTGCCCGGTTTGCTAATTCAACATCCAGCATTTTTATCACCAATATTTTGTGCTTAGTTAGAAGGGAAGGCAATAAACTTTTATGTAGCACCCAATATGTGCCAGCCATTGCACTAAGCTCATTGCAAATACCTCACTTGGTCCTCACAAATCCATGAAGTAGGTGCTGTTATCTCATTTTACAGTTGAGGAAAATGAGGCAAACAGAAGTTAAGTAATTTGTCTATGGTCGTATAGGTAGTAAGTGTATGAGGCTGGATTTGAACTTGGGCCTTCCTGACTGCTGGCTTAGGACTCTATCCACTGATTTTTAGATGACATCAGTTGGGCTCTCATGACAGGGACTTATTAATTGTGGTGTGTTAAAAGTTCAGTTAAATCTTCCACCAAATGATTGTGGCATAAAAATGTAAATTAAAAAGGATACAGATTACCTTTAAATGGAAAAAATAAATTATCAGAGTATACTTTTTAGAATTATTAGGAAATGTGAGAGGAAGCCTGGTGTAGTAGATAGAAAGCCAGTGTCAGAAAGAGCTGCCTTGGACACATGCAAGCCTCTCAATGACACAGAAAACTCCCTAAGATTACAAGTTACTGAAGAGTTTAGAAGCTACATTGAGGAAGGGAGTTTTCACATGCTGACTAAATTATAGTTTACAAATCACAGAACCAATGATGTCATGGAAATGTGTTAATTAATAAATAACTTTAGTTGTCAATTCTCGGGTGGTAAAGGATAGACAAAATGTATATACACTTCAGTTCTAGGCTGTTTAAATGCCCTAATTGTATAAAGGGTTGAATTTCAGCATTTTGCTTATATATATAATTGTTAGATTAGATATAGGTTCAGAAGAAAAGCCTGGTCTTACATTAGAAAATAAAACAGTATATAAATAAAAGAAGATCACCAAAGTTATACAAAATTCATTGTTCTTATAGTTTCAAATAAATAATATATATGTAGAGGTATGTGTATGTGGAGAGACAGAGAGACAAACAGAGAGAGGGGGAGGGAGAGAAGGAGAGAGAGAGAGAGAGA
>CM053601.1:23544972-23606462 GCA_028646575.1 Pseudocheirus occidentalis | reverse complement strand
CATTGTCTCTAAATTCCTTTTCTTTTTGAGAAGGTAGAGCCCTAGGGAGATTTACTCCAGTCAGGGTGATGGTAAGCTTTAAGAGCAGAAATGGTTTTCTGATTATGTTAAGTGATAATTGAACAAAGAAATTCAGGGAAGTCAGTAGAGGACAAATCAGTTAAAATAATTTCAAGGAAGCAGTTAAGAATTCTAAGAAGAGTTCAAAGGGTAGTGGTGATTTTTATTCCAGGCTTTTGTACCCTCTAGTATAACCTGACTGAGAAGAGATTTTCATAGCTATTGGCTTAGTTGAAAAGACAGCAGAAAACAGTTGGTTTAGGAAAAGCCAGTGAGAGGCTTTATTCATCATAGTAGCTTCAGAACAGGGAAGGTTGAGTTGCAGGAGGCCTGAAGATAGTACCTATCTGATGGGGACCACCACACAGAAGAAGTTTGAAAAAGCAAGCTGATAAAAGAGCCTGAAAGGAGCTCTTTTCTTCAGAAGACAGGTTTATAAATTGCAGTGTTTCCAGATACCTTTCTTCCCACCTGCATCCCCACCAGTAAATGGGGAAGGAAGCCAAAAACTGGTGATAATTGATCATTGATAAAAAAGACTACAAACAACCCACCCAGTAATTGCATTCCTAGTGAATATTTTGGAAGACATCAGGTAATCCTGAAAATAGCTGGAGTTAACAACCAACTACAACACCAAAAGGTATTTTTGGTAAGGAAGTAGCAGAAAGCAATGCCTAGATGGGGTCTAGGAGGAGGGGCTACAAGGGAGGGGCAAGTCCAGCAGAGAACAACATGAAGACATACCCAGAAAACACCAGCAAATTTCTACCATCAGAAGCATTAGTTGACTCTCTACATGTGCCCTGGTCAGACATTTTGAATATGCTTCACTTCACATGTGGATACCTAAATGTTTCCTATATTCCACAAATAATTTCTAGAAATCCATTACTCCCACATAGTATGTATGTATTTATTATGGAGTTAATTCAAGGCTTATAGAAGACTGAATGTCACATTGCTTTTAACCAAACAACCTTTGATATGAACACTATATATGATTGAGCAGACTGGTAAATAATAGAAGATCAGGGACCCATGAGGTATAGTTTTGAGAGGATTGTGATACACATAATAACTGGAATAACTGGGATGGCTTAACTTGGGGCCCGGAGTGAGATAGTGCTGGGGAGTTATATATACAGAGTATTCCAGTAATCTTAATATAGGTTTAAGTTTTAACAACTTAAAATTTTGTGGTTGTTCAACTATTTCTGTCATGTCTGACTCTTTGTGGCTCCATTAAGGTTTTGTTGGCAAAAATACTGGAATGGTTTGCCATTTTCTTCTCCAGATCATTTTACAGATGAGGAAACTGAGGCAAAGTGTCTTGCCCAGGGTAACACAGCTTGCAAATGTTTGAGGTAGAATTTGAATTTATGTCTTTCCAGCTTCAAACCCAGAGCTCTATCCACCATGCCGCTTAATTGCCCCAGTCTGAAACTCCATTAGAATTTTTGTAGATGGTGTATACTGAAATATTGGAGAGAGAAAACAATAGAGGAAAAAAATATAGGATTCATTTGCAAAGGGCAAGCCATTGCTTGCCCACCTGCTGTGAATGAACATACTCGCTTTACCTTCATGAACTTTAAAAAAAAAAAAATCATATGCTCTAATAGTTGAAGTTGGGATGGTTTTTTTTATAGAGCTGTACCAGATTTTCCAGTTGGTTTCTTTTTCTATTTTTGACAAAATACATTTTCCTTTATTAAAAAAAATTCTCTTTGCTCTGAAAGAATCTAAGATTCAGAGGGCTCATAAGGGTTAGCTAGTATGATCTTCCATGATTTTGACCCCACACTGTTTTTGTTTTCCCTAGCCACAACTTGAACATATGGCAATTCAACCTTTGCTTCTTCGTCTGATGTGCATGAATGTACCTGCTTTATGTTCATGGAATCAAGAAAAAGAAAGCAAAACCAATGAAGGTCAATTTTAAACAGGCTGGAGAGGCATTTGCTGAGGATGCTATTTTTTGAGGGACAAGTTGGGCTACGTAACCTTTACAGTTTCTTAGAGGTGACTACTCTGAGAGTCTATTAGAAGTGATCTTAGAAGATTACCTCAAAAACCAGGATTTCTTTGATAAGATCCCTAGCAAAAGACTATCCAGCTTTTTCATCAATCCCTCCAATGAGAGGGGCCCTACTGCATGTTAAGTGGTAGAAGTGGTGTGGGGATTAAAAAGAGAGCAGAACAATGGCACTAATGAAAAGTATTGGAAACTTTATACTCTAATAGGCATGAGCTCTGCATTACATTCCATGATCATGCATTGCTTTACATGTAGATGACCAAATGGTTCCCATGTACACATTTTCACAAAGGATTCCTATAAAGGCCCATTTTTCCACTTGCAGTGTAGATATTTGTTGTAGAGTAAGTTCTAGGTTTATGAGAGATTAGAGTACGGAATTGTAACCCTTTTAATAACAGATGGGTATAAAGGCATCCAGCACATTGAGTTGGCTACCTGCAGTGAACTTTTGGGAAAACATGGACAAAGTTCACAGACTGTGGGTAGACATAGATTGAGATATGCATCATTGGGACAGGCAACTTAATTAATGAAACTGCAGATCCCTTTGAGGGTTTTCAAATACGTATTCCAACATTTGCTTTCAGTAGCATAGGTAAATGTAATATGTATATCATGAATGCTATTTACAAAATTAGGCTGTCTAAACATCTATAAGATGTTTTCATTGTTATTATGTTAATTTGCATTTATAATAGAGGAGAGAAAATTAGAAAGAAAGGGAGAGGGATAGAAGCTCCTATTTATCTTTTTTTTTTAACTGAAATGTTGACATTTTCCAGATCTTCTGTTGGGCATCAAAACATGCTTACTTTAACTCTTTTTGTGTGAAGTGATCTCATTTTAATTCTATGGATATAATATGTTACACGCATGTGTACATATAAACACATGCGTGTATACATGCACACACATATTGTGTGTGTATGCATGTATGAATTAAATGGAATACCTGGATGGCATAGTGGATAAGCAGACTTTAGTTCCAGGAATAACAGTGCAAGTCCCATTATGACATAAACTTTCTGTGTGACTCTGAGAAAGCCATTTAAACTCTTACTGTTCTGGATCAGCCTCTAAGTCAATATATTACAGAGAAGGTGTTATCTGTGTTATTAGAGGGGTTTCCTCAACTTGAATTTCTAGGAACTTGATATAGTAAGGAAGCCACAAGTCCAGTTGCTGTCCCTAGTGCTGATATGTTTTAATGACTGTGCGTGTGGCATGCATGTGTAAACATGTGCATGTGTGTACACATGTATAAGTAGAGAGACATAAAATATTATACAAGAAAGCTCTTGTGAGTAATGGACATAAAATTATCAACATAATGATTTAAGAATGTCAGGAAAAAAATAAATTATCTTTCTTTTTTTTTTTTTGGAAGGCAGTTGGGGTTAAGTGACTTGCCCAAGGTCACACGGCTAGTTTTTTGTGTTAAGTGTCTGAGGCCGGATTTGAACTCAGGTCCTCCTGCCTCCAGGGCTGGTGCTCTATTCACTGCACCACCTAGCCGCCCCCATAAATTATCTTTCTTAATGGCAAAAGAACTCAGCATAGAATTGTATTTTTGACAGCTCTGATCAATTCCCAGGAGTATCTAGGAGAGGAGACTTTTACAAGTGGAAGACAAAACAAAATAAGACAAAAAAACCTTTCTATTAGGGCCATGATACAATGACCAGGACCTAAAATTGAGCAGTGAGGAGAGGTGATTTATATTAAATTTGGGAAATTCCTCAATCTGTAGTGTCCCCAAGCTTCTCCTTATAATAAAGATCTGTCTTAAAAAAATCAATATTCTTCTAGTGATGCTGTATGTCATAGTAAAGGAATGTCATAGAGTCCAAAGAATTAAAGATACAGGTCATATGAGGGGCAATAGATAATCTTCTTGCTATATACTGTTATTTAAGCTTTTCTTCCCACACTACACTCTAATTCAGTCAGGCAATTATTATTATCATAGATGGATAGAGAGGTAGATAGAGAGATAGAGAGAAGGAAGGAAGGAAGGAAGGAAGGAAGGAAGGAAGGAAGGAAGGAAGGAAGGAAGGAAGGAAGGAAGGAAGGAAGGAAGGAAGGAAGAAAAATTTCCACCTATATCCCTGTACTTATCCTGTACTTATGCCTTCCCTTTTCTTCTCCATTTATCTAAGCCATATTCATCCTTTGAGACCAAGCTAAAGTCCCACATAGCCTTATGATTTTTAATGGACTATTAAAACCTTCATTTTGTTATGCATCACCTCTCCCTACCATAAGCTTCATAAAGACAGGGAGCATGTTGTGTATATTAGAAATTCTTAATACCTATTTACTAAATGAATAAATTGATCTCACTTTCTTTAAACAAGCTCTTAACAGAGCTTGTTCTCTACACTACCCATGCCGTCATTCATACTATGCAGCATCATATATGCAGGTATTTGTCTTGTCTTTCCCAATTAGATTTTAAGCTTAATGGATAGTAAGACAATGGCTATTTCATATTGTTCATTAGAAACTAAAACTCTGCTGAGTCCATGATAGGAACACAAATATTTGTTGAATAAATGATTATCCTGAAGATAAATGCATATCCCTAAGTTACCTCATAATGATGTTTGGAAGGCAGTGCCTCAAATGAATAAGAATGTATTTGTTTAAGAGAAAATTGATTACAAAAGCAAAAAGACAGGTATTTAAGAAAAGAAACATATTTGCGTGTGTGCATGCATGCCTGTGTATACCACACACACACACACACACACACACACACACTTCATCTATTTTCTCTCCCAATAGATTTCTATAGATATGGAACGTATATAATAAAATATATTACATACATTTATATAAGCATATTTATACTATTTTATCCTGTTAAAGCAACATAAACATAATAGACCTGTATATTAAGTAAGAAGGCCTTTAATATTTCATTTTCCCACAACTAGGATTATATCTTACCTTCATGGTAGGATAAAGGACAATAAGATATGCTTAATGTTTACATTGTTTAGAAACTGTTAATTGATTTTATGTTGCCCTGGTTGTCAGTTTATGCTATAACTGTGTTAGGAATTTGCATGTATTATTTTATTATATGATTAAATACAGCACATTAATCATAATATATTAATACCATAAATATACTAAGTATCCTATTGTATTATATATGTGTATATATGTCTCTGTGTGTGTGTGTGTGTGTGTGTGTGTATATACACACACACATAGAGTGTGTGCATACTTCCTGCCTCAGGACCAAATAGATAGAAAATGAATCAAATGTTAAAAAGACATTAGAAATTATCTATAGACTGCTAGGTGGTGCAGTGAATAGAGCACCGGCCCTGGAGTCAGGAGGAGCTGAGTTCAAATCTGGCCTTAACTTAACAAAAACTATCTGTGTGACCTTGGGCAAGTCACTTAACTTTAACTGCCCTACCTTCCCCTCTCCAAAAAAGCAACAGAGAGAGAGAAAGAGAGAGAGAGAGAAAGAAAGAAAGAAAGAAAGAAAGAAAGAAAGAAAGAAAGAAAGAAAGAAAGAAAGAGAAAGAAAGGAAGGAAGGAAGAAAGAATCCCCTCATTTTAGAGATGAGAAAATTAAGGTTTAATGAGGTCAAATAACTTGTCCAAATAGTGATATCTCTAGAATTAGAACAAAGATTCTCCAATTCACTATGCTTGGATGAAATTGAAATTCTTGCTTCATTGTATTCCACTATAGAGATTCTTTCTCTTTCTTTCTTTCTTTCTTTCTTTCCTTCTTTCTTTCTTTCCTTTCTTTCTTTCTTTTTCTTCTTTTTCTTTTCTTCCTCCTTCCTTCCTTCCTTCCTGTCTATCTATCTATCTATCTATCTATCTATCTACCTATCTCTTCCACAATGATGTGGGAATGATGGGTTTAATAAAAGTAGCCATTATTGAAGCAATAAGGACTACTAGAAATTAACATAACTAGCAAAGAACTCTTTTGTCATATTGAGGTGTTTGGGATTTCTATCCTCTTGTTTTTTGACTTTGAAAGATTTTTTTTTAATATGTAGCTGTAGGTAATGTATTTTACCTCAGTTCAAAGTTGTAGAATACAATAATTTATGGCATAAATACTGTTTCAAAAGTCCAGTTATCTCAAGTTATAGTGAGATGTTCCAAAGTTAAAACTGAATCATGCAATAGGAAACAATATCTCAAGGGGTACAGGATCTCGTGTTCCATTTGTTCTGTCTTGTTGCTTTTATATCACCAAGCTGGTCTGCTAATTGCAGTGTACTTGCAAATCACAGAGATTATTTCTGATCATAGAGTTATTATAGAATAAGGAAGAAGACCTTAATTTTCCATTTTGCAGAATGGACCATAACATACCATCATGCTAGGACAAAGGACAGAAAGATATGATTAATGTTTACATTGTTTAGAGGCTGTTAATTGATTATAATTGTGTTGCCCTGGCTCTCAGACCAAGCCATAATTGTGTGTTAGGATTATAAATGGCTTAAAACTTGAGCTCGTATTTCAAAGAATAAAAGAGATTTACAACATTTATATGCCTGGCCATTTATAGAGTAAGTGTACTGTACATTGAAATATAATAGCTAAGTCTGTGAGGAGCTTTTAATTTTAAAGTTTAACTTCAGCTTTTGACCTAAGAAAAGGAAAGTAAGTGGGCATGGAAATGCTAGAAGGGACCCTCCAGGGTGATTGCATCAAGCAATGACTAAAAGAAAACCAGAATTCTCTTTCTGTCTCTCTCTCTCTGTCTCTCTGTCTCTCTGTCACTGTCTCTCTGTCTCTGTCTCTCTGTCTCTGTCTCTGTCTGTCTGTCTGTCTATCTGTCTCTCTCTCTCTCTCTCTCTGTGTGCACCTCTGTCTCTGTCTCTGTGTCTCTCTCCCCCATCCCATCTCCTGTTTGTGTGTGTGTGTCTTTTTCTCTGTGTCTGTCTCTTCCCCTCTCTTTCTCCTTACACTCTCTCATTCAACAAAAACGTTGATGAAGTAAGTTTGAAGTATGAGATTTTAAAAGCATGTTGACTAGTCATTCCACTTACCTAAATGCTTGATTGAAATATATCCTTCTCAAATGAAAACTCATTTTATGTAGTAGCAAAGAAAGGTTGAGGCATATGAAAATAGGTTCTTGTTATTCAGTTATATCTGATTCTTCATGACCCCATAGACCATCCATGGGATTTTCTCAGCAAAGATACTGGACTGGTTTGCCCTTTTCTTTCCAGTAAATTAAGGCAAACAGAGGTTTAGTGACTTGTGCAGGGTCACATTGCTAGTAAGTATCTGAGGCCAGATTGAACTCAGTTCTTCCTGAGTCCAAGCCCAGTACTCTATCCACTGTGCCATACAGCCTTTTCAAGACAGTGGGTAGTGTTTATGATAGTATCAGAGAGTAAAATAGCATAGAAAAATCAAACCAGCACTACATGTATGTCCCTAAAATTATATCCTTAAGTTCATTAATAGCCTAACCTCACGGTAACAATAGCAATAAATTATGATTATTAACATCATAGTGGTAGCATTAAAAATAAAATATTATTATTATGCCCATGGTGTTAGGTAGAATTTGTTTACAATGCATTAATAGCCTACCATGAATGATCATTCTGTGGAGTGGTGCCTGTATGTTTCCTGTGGTCTTTTTTTTTTTTAAATGAGATATACAGTATATGCCAATTAGCTTTCAGAATGCATGAAATTGTATCTTTCAGTTATAAAAGCATGTAATGGATAAGACTGTTTCTAATGGCACACTTAAAATTTCAAGACTTCATTTGGTTTTGACCCCTTTGACATGGCTTTCCAGGCTTAGCATTGAGAACTTGGAGATTATAGACTTGGAAATGCAACACACTTAATGATTTATTTGCATCAACTTTTGTGTTTCTGATTCCAAAAACCTCAATGCCAGTTTTTTCTGAGGTACAGCATAAGGCCAGAACACATTCATATGACTTTAATAATCCAAGGGCATGAATGATACTGTCATTATAAAATAGATCCCCTCATATTGCCTTCAAGAGCTGAAAAAATAGTTCAATTATTTTCTTTTATAGAACAACTTTTTCTTCTTTTCTGATCAATTGCCAAGTTTTATGTGTCTCCATAAAATTTTGTGCATTCATCTCAATACCCCCACACAAACTCTCTATATCAGGGGTGGGGAACCTGCAGCCTCAAGCCCATATGTGACCTTCTAGGTCAGCAGTTCTCAACCTGTGGGTCACGACCCCTTTGGGGGTCGAATGGGGTCGCCTAAGACCATCAGAAAACAAATATTTCCGATGGTCTTAGGAACTGAGACACCACTACTCTATCCCTCTTCAGGCGAGTCCGCCCACTTGCAGATATGCCCACATACAAGTATTAAAGGGTCAAGACATTAGGAAGATTGAGAACCACTGTTCTAGGTCCTCAGGTACAGTCCTTTGGCTGAATCCAAACTGTAAAACTTGTTCTTAGTCAAAAAGTCACACCCAAGGAATTAGAGGCCTTAGGTTCCCCACCCCTTCTCTACATGCTCTAGTCCAGGCCCTCATCATTCCATGGCTGGCCTACTGCAATAATCTCCTGTCTTGCCTCTCTGGCTTCAGCTTCTCTCCTTTACAATCCATCTGCTTTGTGGGTGTCAAAATAATGTTCTTAAAACACATATCTTGCTATGACGCCCTCTTGCTCAAAATTCATCAATTGCTCCCTTCTTGCCTCTAGAATAAAACAGAAAATCCTAAGCCTGACATTTAAATCCTTCTGTAGCCTGACCATCTACCTTTCCAATCTTATTTCATATTATTTGTCATATATCATATAGTATGTTATATATGATGTTAATATTATCATATTATCTCACACACTCATTTCCCACTAGCTTCACTACTTGGTTTGATTATGCCACCATTATCCATCCCCTTCCTCACCTACTCACCCTGTAACTCATCATCATGATGTCATCAACTTTCAAGCTCATACTTCCTCAGGGCCATTTGCTTCTACTTCCTGATTGGACTATTTGCGGGTAAAGCAAAAACTCCTTCCAAAGGCCTCTCTTAAGGGAGGCACCTCTGCCTTTTTAAATCACTAGCTTCCTTCAAAGTTCAGCTTGGGAGTGTCCTCCTAGGAATGTTTTCCTTATTGACACATTCTTAGGACATGCTTCCTCTTGAAATGATTTTTTTGTTTCTTAATACAAAATTTTTATGCACTTACTTATGTACATGTTCTTTCTTCCAATTTTAATGTTAGGTGCTATGTGTTTTTTTAAGCATGCTGTTGGAAAAAATTCTTATTCATTACATACATTTATAATTGAAAGATATAATTTCATGCATTCTGAAAATTAATTAGCACATCATCAATGAGCTCCTTGAGGCCAAGAATAATTTCATTTTTGGCTTTCTATACCTAGGAATTATTGTTAGCATTGGATAAAGAGTGGTTGAATTGAATTGAATTGAATCATATCATAATATGGTATTTATGTTAGAACTATATGCTCTTAAATCATAAGCTTCTCCCTGGGAAGCTAGCATAATTATATAAATTGCAATATCTAACCACGGTCATGTGTATATACAAATTAAATACTTTCTCATTATAAAAAATTACTAGGTTGCATGTCACTTCTGTTTTTAAAGATGCCTCAGAATTATTTTATCCATCAATCATTAAGCATTTAATAATCATCTGCTGACACTGTGGTGGACGGTGGTGATACAAGGAAAAAAAATTAGTATGCTCGCAATGAAGTTATATTCCCTGATATAAAACAACATGTGCATGGATGAGTAAATGCATGCTATAAACAATGTTAATTGCAAAGTAATTGGAGTCTGGAAGTGGGATGGCACTAAGCATCTAGGAAGGTTAGGTGAGGTAGGAAAGTGACATTTGACCTCAATTTTGAAGGGAACTAGATTTTAAGGGGCAGAGGAAATGTGGTACTGAGTTCCAGAGCATAAGAAAAACATTGAGGAGCCCAGTTTGTCTGGGTAATTGAATGCTATGAACTCTTCATTCTTCCTAGTTTGTTTCATCAGTGAATTTAAGTTAACTTGCCTATACAAAGGTTTCTTTTGATATTCTAAGCCTCTGGCCCTCAAAAAGAATACATGTGTCAAATGTGTTGGTCTTCGTGTGGATGGATCATTAATGGATGGTTGTATTTGTCTCTTTCAGTTTGTGGGGACATCCATGGACAATTCTTTGACTTGATGAAGCTCTTTGAAGTGGGAGGCTCTCCGGCCAACACACGATACCTCTTCTTGGGGGACTATGTGGACAGAGGGTACTTCAGTATTGAAGTAAGTTTCAGTTACCTTTGTTCCTTGGATGCCCATAGAACTGACCGAAGTCCTCATAGTAAGACGAGGGAGGAATCTTCACCTGATATTCACTTAACCTTGAAATGATAGTTTTTCACAAAAGGCCTTCCTTCAAATTGGTATTCTCTCTAAAAAACTGCTGAGAAAGGAGGCCTATCTTGACTTGTCTGTGGCTCTCCACCTTAAAGGCTTCCTAATGTAAAAGCACATTAATGAAAGGGCAGCAGATCCTTCACCTTCACTACAATCTCTTCTCAAATGTGCTTTATTTCTCATGGAATCCTTTTATTTTCTATTATTACTTTAATATACTATTGGGAGTATGAATAATACCATGGAAATATTATTAAGCATATGATATATGTAAACTATGCATCCACATATATGCATACATATATAACATGTATGCATATATAACATATATAGCACAACGCAACTATGATATAATATGATACCATATGTGTGTATGTATATATACATATATATACATAATAAAGTACTTATAACTGGTCAAGAACTTTTTGCAATGACTCTATCCTTAAAGTTTTATTTAATCTTGTATAAATATTCTGTCAGTCAATAAATATTTATGAAGCAATTGCTAAGTACTTGGCACTCTGCTTGAAGATACAAAATTAGATGAAAGGCATTCCCTGCCCTGCAAATCATATTTCCTCCTTTGGCATCAGTTTCTGCATTTGTAAGGTGAAAGGATTGGTTAAGATAGTGTCCAAGAGTCCTTCTAGCTCTGGATTGGCTGTATTTGGTAAGGTAGTTATAAGCCTTGAAGGGTGTGCCTTACAAATTGGGCCATCTTAATGCCCTAAGAAGAGTACAGGTGTGTGTGTGTGTGGGTGTGTGTGTGCAATCAGTGTATTTTTGTCTTTAGGGGCACTTGATAATAAACGGACGTCAAACTCACATCCAGGTAGCAAGTGATCCATCCACAAAACTCAGTGGAACAAAACCAGATTAAGATATAATTAGGAAATGTTTAACAAAATAAAAAGAATTGCAATACAATATAATGTTAATTTGTAGTTTTCTAAGTCAATATGTAGGGGCAGGGGTCTCTTTCTATTTGAGTTTTGTACCACTGGAGTAGAGTACTTTGAAAAATTCATTAAAACAAAATGTTTCAACTGCCTTTGGAAATAGATCCCTATCTAATCACCCTCCTTGATTGAATAGTAATGTGTTAGGGAACATTTTATTTGAAATCATTTGAATATGACACTTTTAAAGTTAGTGTTAATTCAAGATTATAATTTATCTTAATGTAGGCTCTACCATGGGATAGTAATTTTTTAAAAGAGTGAAAATTAATTTTATAAAAGTATCATACTTTTATCATGTCATTATCTTATTTTATTTTAGGATTCTTTTTTCATTTTTACAAAATCTCCCTTGAAGGCCACATCTTTCCTAACTGGGCCATTAGGGTACTTTTGCAAAACAATAATTGCTAATTTTTATGCCCTAAAACAATATTATTCTGCTCACGAAGTTATGCAATTGGTTAAGCAGCCACTATGTACAAGGTGTTGTGCAAGGAGCTATGATGTTGGAGTAATGCAAAGATAGAGAACGCATTGTACCTACTTCAGGAATGTACAAGGTTAATGAAGAGAAAAAGCACATAAGGCAAAATGAAGTAATTCCATGGTTACCAAGGGGGAACCACTAAGTTTTCAGGATCTCTTCATAGGTGAGACAGGGAAGCCAACTTGCAGGGCTTTGAAGATATTGTTTGAAATAAACAGCTTTCATAGGGTTTTTACAAATTTAATTAATTACTTTTTCAAATTGAGCATTTGTCTTCTTCATCCAAAAACACTTCTATCTGATTATCTGCATATTTAAGAAGGCCCTTGGATGCATCCCTCTTGGCAGAAGGAAAGGTTCTTTGTGGCTTTTTTTATAGAAATAAAAAGGCACAGATTAATATTATCTGTGTTTTTATCATATTCTTATTTATTTCATTAAATATTCCAATTACATGTTAATCTGGTTTGGGTCACACTTGGGAGTGTTGTGAGCTGCATACAGCATGTAGGCATTGTGTTCAACATGCCATTTCCAGTACTAGGAGATTTAGCTGAGCCTTATTCTTAACTCTCTGCAAGCAACCTAAACTGTCCAAAAGAATCTAAATTACCTATTTGGGTTATTTGCCAGCAGCAGCACCGCCTCCTCCTCCTTAAATATTCCTGCTAACACCACTGTCATATGGTAATAATAGTAGCATAACCCAGTTGTGACCAGTTCTATTACTCTCTCTCTGTCACCCTCTGTCTCTCTCTGTCTCTCTGTCTGTCTCTGTCTCTGTCTCTGTCTCTGTCTCTCTCTCCGTCTCTGTTTCTCTCTCTGTCTCTGTCTCTCTCTGTCTCTGTCTCTGTTTCTATCTCTCTGTCTCTCCATTTTTTGTGTATATATCTATGTCTATATCTATATATGTATGTGTATCTATATCTACATTTATCTCTATTTCAGTCACTATTCACAATATGCTTACTTCAGTTTGTAATAGTGTTTAAATACTCTATAGTACTGGGAAATGCTTATCAGGAACTTTTGTCCAAAATGAATTAATAAATTGCCCCCCTCTACCTTTATATTCTCATAGGCAAATGGGACGAGTAGAGGTAGATCTCATAATGTTTTTGATTCATCTCTCAACAAATCTCAGAGGACTCCTGGGGCTACTTTAGGTTTTCTAATTTGGCTTTCCCTAGGATTGAAGAAGACCACATTTGAATGGAATTGTCCTAGAAGTTTAGCTCCCGGCTTCACGGCTACAGAAGATGTGGCCCTTATAGACCCTATCTTATGTTTTTTGTTGGTTTGCTTGTTTGTTTTTTCATGAGTCTCATGTGGACAGTGGTATTATCCATTAATGGAAGTTTTGACAATATACCTTAGATTCTCTAGACTCCTTAATTGTTAGCCAAGATCAAGACTCATTTTCTTGGAAATTATCCAGAATAAACTAGAAAGGTTTGAGTGTTGAAGAAAGACTTTGTTCATTAGAATAAATCTGCGTGATAGTTGTTGGGATTACATTAACTTTAAGAGGTGTCCTAATCCATTTGAGCTTGGGTGTGTATTCTGGCATGGTTCAGAATTGCAAATAGAGGTGTTTCCGCCTATTGCAACTCCAAGACTCCTTACATTTCCAAATGGAATTCACTGACTCTCTTTATCCTATCTGTCACTAAATTGCCTCTGGCTTAAAAATAAGCTGATCCTGTAGTAGCCCATTCATTGCAGGCTCTACTCAGACCCAAGCTCTCAGGGATATAAGGCCAGCCAGAAGCTTCATCCATGTTTAATTGGGAACTTGTTTTATTTATTAGTTATGAAGTCCCACAGACCTGAGTGAGATATGATGTGGAAGCTTCATCAGGTGATATTCTGTGGTTCATCAGACAGAGGGGCACTGGGATACAGGCAAAGACCTTCTGGGCTAGATGTCAATAGGATTCTTTTATTCTACTTCCACTGGATTTTTATCCATATACCCCAAGTAAGGGAATATTTCTGAGAATCAAAAGCCAACATTTCCTCATTCTGTTTTTCTTTTTCGAAGTGGCATTTCTGGCGATGAAACGCAGCTATACTTCCTATAGTCCTCATAGCATCGAGAGCTATTTGGGGGTAACCTTGTTAACATGTTGTGTTTTCATTATTTAAATAGAAATATCTTTTCTTCCCTTAACAGCACTAGATTTTGAGTCAGAGGCCCCTGGGTTCAAACTTCAGTTCTATCACTTCCTGCTTATGTGACTTTGGGCAAGTCAATTTCTCTGAACCTCAGTTTCCATATCTACAAATGAAAGCTGGGATGAATGAAGTGTAGCTCTGAATCCATAATCCTATTATAGCCTCCACCGCCTTATGTTATCCCCTCTTCCAAGAATATTTAAAGTTGGGAATAAAACTTCTGCTGACTGGAATAGAATTCTTTGGCATGTTGTGACCTGAGTCCTAAAGAAGGGCTAAGTCTTAAAAGGGACAGCTTCACTTCCCCTTGGCTGGCAGGGAAGCTATTAAAAGAGATGGAAAGAAACTCCAGGAGAGAAAAATGGCAAGTTTGTAGAATTTGCTTATGGTTTCTGTTAGGTGCAAGGGAACTACTAGAGAAGGGGTAAAAAGTCAGGATAGCCCTTCCTGCTGCCATGGCAGCCCAGACAAAAAGAGGCGATGATGCAAGGTCAACATTTCCAAATTTGAACTGAGCTTGGGGTCCAACACAGGAGGTGAGTGAGGTGGGGGGTTGTTTTTAAATTTAACTAGGGCAACTAGATATTGCAGTATAAGGAATGGATGGTCTGATGAATCTGGAGTCAGGAAGACCTGAATTAAAACCTGGCCTCCTTTCCCCATTGCTCCAGTTTGCTCCTCTTTGAAATGGGGATTATGCCTAAGTCTTGGAGTTGTTGCAAGCTAGGATAAAATGAAAGATTTGTAAAGTGCTTTGTGAATGTTCATGCACTATGTAAATGCTAGATATTGTTATTGCTAGCACACTGGTGTGTGTGGTTAAGAGTCTGCAGTAATAGCCCAGAGGCAGCAACTCCAAGGAGTGGTGTGACTGGAAAGGATTCCTGCTTCCATCACATGCTTACAGAGCTTTACTGGAAATCTGATGAAAGATGTGCATGGGTTCTTTTCCTCCAAGATGATAGGCATTGAATCCAGAGTATTTCTGTCCTTTATACTTATTCATAATTCCTGATTTAATTATTGCTTTAATGCCCTCTTACTCTAGATTGGTGAATGGAGAGCAGTGGTGGAGAAAAAGAGACTAGTATTGCCCCTACAAATCAAAGTGAATCTCTGGTAAATTTAGACTCCAACTGATGCCTCAGAAACAATAACAAAGAGAATGATACTAGTTGATTCATTTTAATAAAGATCCCTGAGTGGGTAAAACTCGGTCCAGGCAAAAGCATGTCAACCACCAGAGTTGAGGGCAGTGATTAGGGATCAATATATCCTTAGTAGAATGAAAGAGGAAGTATCTGGAGCAGACTAGTAGTGCCTACATTCTCAGACTGAGAATTAGACCAGGGAGTAGCCGTCTTTTGTTTAACAAAACATTTAAATGTTCACAGAAAGTACCAAGGCTGCAATATCTTCCTACAGTTCCTTTGTTCACATATCCCCCACTCTCTCTTCCTCCCTTTCATTCTCTCTTCCTATCTTTTTTCCACTTAAAACTACATCCTCTTTTAAAACTGCCTTTGAATGTGCATACTCAGAATCACATTTAAATTAATATCTTAAAATACTTTAATATTTGCATTTACTCAAATACTTAAATATTTATATTTACTAAAATGTGCAAAGTCTAATATTTAAAATTCAAATAGGGTAGCATTACATATATCAAATTAATAAAGAATATGTTCAATTTACTGTATCTAATAACCCATATTCAAATCATAAACATTTATCTGAGAATGAAGAGATCAGAACCAAAATTTGTCTAGATTTGACTCCTGCTAAAAAAAAAAGGAGGGGAAGGGGTCAATCCTAATACCATTCAAACTCTTTCCAAAAAAAAACTTAATTTGCCATCTCTTGAATTGTGTCTGTGTGATACCAACACAGTCAATTGAATAAGTGAAAAAATTAGATAAATCAGTTGTTTGATTGCTTGAATGATTTTTTTTCTCATTATTGTAATGACTGTGGCACCCATAACTGATGGAGACTTGGATCTGTGATTTCATATGTATAGTTATTACCTCTAGCCATGCAGATAACAGTCCATTCATACCTGCCCATACTGGGTGACTCTTGCTCATAGAGAGACTGACTACTTTGAAAATGACTAAATTATAACTACCTTCAAGATCCCTTATCTCAAAATTCAGAAAATCCCTATGATGCTCTTACACACTTTCACCCTGCAAGAGTATCAGAATTTAAAATGGAAAAGTAACTGCCCACAAAAAACAAAAAAATTGTTGTCACTGGCAACAAATTCACACCAGATGTCGAGGAGAGAATTCTGGCATGCTGTCTACCCTCTAAATCTTATTCTTGCCCATGGACTTAACATATCACTTCTCAAGTCTTGGTTCTGTTTGAGATCCTAGGCTATGTTTGGGAAGTGATTTTATTTTATTTTTGATACTGACAAGAAGGAAAATGAAAATCAAACAGAGTTATTTTGGCCTCATGGTGCCATAAGCAAAAAATTTGAGGGGTAAATTATATATTTTTAAATGTTCCACATTAAAAGAAACAAAAATAACGATGAAGAGGAGGTCGAGTGAGTTATCTATTCAGAATTAAAAAATCGGCAATATCAGAACATTTGTAGAGAGTATTTCCATGTGAGACTTTGGGAAACCAGCTATGAAAGTGTTACAGTAATTAAGCTAGAGGTGATAAAGGCATGTGATAATGTCAAAACAGGATGTTAAAGCAGCCTGTGACTTTTCAACAGATGGTAAAAAGAAAATGTGATGCTTATAATGTGATTTCTCTAGTAACATTCGAAAAAAATTTAAGAAGCCCCGGCCAGGGTTTTAGTAGGGGGAGAGGTTGCAAGTTTAAATTCAGAAGTTCTGACCTTTCAAACCAAACCATATTTTTCCCCCTTTGAATTTTGTAAGTAGATGAGAAAAAGTATAGCTACTTTAAGATTTAAACATAACGGGGGGGGGGGGAGAAACAACAACAACTTAATTTCAACCCCCCAATTTGGGCCTCTGCAATTGCGACATAGGAAATTTTAAACTACAAAAGCTCCCCTCATTGATATTAATAACCGTTTATAAATATCCGTATTGAGATGTGATCTACCAGCCCTGTGAAATATCACCAGGGCCTTTATTAAACCTTGTGCACAAATACCCAGTCGGACACATGGCAAGCAATCAGAAGGCTGCTTAGACCGCAGTCAGGGTACGACCCACTAAGATTTGGACATAGCAGCATTTACAGGAATGATATCTGCTGACCAAAATACAAACGACTTGGACTTATTGCAGACTGAACATTTGTCACAAATGGTGAAAAGAATTCGCACTAAGATCAATGAATAGTCACTAGCAAAGTAATTCAACATGTGTATCTTCTTTTATTGTCAGCTGTAATTATGATTTGTTTCAACCATTTCCTCCCCTCTATAAGAGGTAACAGGATTGAATTACATATATATGCATGAATTACGTGGCATTTCTATTTCCTATTGGGAGCTCAGTCAAAATATGTTTATATAATGACTGTTTCCAATCAATGCATGATTACTTTGTAAGCTAAAAATGATTATTCTTTATAGACACATATTCTTTATATATTCATTAAATTATTCCATTTGTGAATTGACTCCCAAAATTAAAACTAAGTATGATGTTCTAAATTGTGTTATTTTTTCTTTTAGTATAAAGTTAGTTAACATTTGCCTCAAAAACTTTGTTATCAAAATGCTATTGAGGCACCAGAACAGAGGTAGGTCATCATAGTTTATTGCAAGCCTAGGAAGACCTGTGTGTAAACCCTGCCTCTGACATGTACTGATTGTGTGACCTTGGGCAATCATTGAACCCCTTCTGTGCTCAAAGAAACTAAAAAATTATCAGTTGCAGATGAGATGCTGTTGTATATTTGTTAAAGGGGTTTCCTTACAAATGATTTCCCTATAACAGACAACTCCCCACCCCACCCCCCCCAACCCTTAACAGACCACAGTGCTGCTGAAATAGATTCAAAGGTAATTGGGAACTATTTAACAAAATAAACCAAAAAAAAGCAATAGAACATAGATAATGATAATACGTTGTTTTCTAAGTCAATATGGGACATATACGAATCCTTACATACAGTTTGGTGGTTTCTCCTTTTTCTATTTGAGTTTGACACCATTGATCTACACCAATAAAATGGTAGGTCTAGACCAAAAAATCAATTATAATGAAAAATTGAAAGCTTATGAAGACATCATCCAGGCTAATGGTTTAGCCCACACTCTTGCCCTGTCAAAAAGTTTGCCATCTGGTCCAGTCTACTTTTCAGGTATACCCTACCTCCCTACTTTTCCTTTCCTGTAGTTAATTTATTTTTCAGTTTCGTAATGTTATATCTCTTGATGGTGTAGACTTCATTTTTTGTGTCAATTTTATTACTTCTCAACTTTAAACATTCCATAGTGAAAAATTATAATTCTACTCCTCCCCATTATTCTTCAAACCACCTTCTCCTCCCTCAGTTCACATCCCATTAATGACCTGATGACTCACTTCTCTGGATATCTTCTAATTTTTGGATATTATGATCCAAATGGCATATTGCATGCACTAGTTTGGGGACAGATACACAAGGGCTGGACAATATCTTTTTTGTTTTGTTGTCAGTATGATTTCTAATGATTTCAAAAACATTTTGCTGACAATTTTGGTAAAGCCATTTGAGTTTATATATGTGTGTGTGTGTATAATTTTATATATATATATATATATATATGAAACACACACACACAAATTAGTGGAAGGGAGTGAGAATTCAAGAATATATGGTCCTTGAGAGTAGGAATTATTTTGTCTTTGTAAACCAAGTGCCTAGCACAGCACCTAGAACATAATAGGTACTTACTAAATGCTTATCAACTCATTGAATATGTCAACTGTAATGGAACAAAAGTCTGTACTATTTCATCATTTGTTTTGTTTTTCAGTGTGTGCTGTATTTATGGGCCTTGAAAATCCTTTACCCCAAAACACTGTTTTTACTTCGTGGAAACCATGAATGTAGACATTTAACAGAGTATTTCACATTTAAACAAGAATGTAAGTATATCTCAAATTTGTTACTATGCACAGTAAATGTTATGAATGGTCCCTAAGCTTTTTATGTCCTGTTTTCTATATCAAAAAAGTATCACTAAATAAAAAAAAATGAAGTAGGAAGTGAGATCATATCTGAATTTATGTGACCATATGGATATATGTTTGTATGTAGTGGGAAGGAAGAAAGGATTTAGTAAGCACCTACTGCGTGCCAGACATCGTACCGAGCACTTTACAAAGATCTCATTTGATCCTGACTACAAGTCTGAGAGGCAGGTGCTATTTTACATTCAGAGAAACTGTGGCAAATAGAGGTTAAGTGACTCGCCCAAGGTCAAACAGTTAGTAAGTGTCTGAGGTAACATTTGAACTCAGGTCTTTCTGACTGGGTCTAGTACTCTCTGCCTAGAGGGAACAAAAGGGATTCCTGAGGTAAAGGGACAAGAGGATAAGAAAGAAAGAAGGAGCAGGGGTGAGAAAGAAGAAGTTAGAAGGAGAAGAACTAAGAACAAATCAAGGGAGAAGAGGAAGAAGAGAGAAAAAAGAGAGGAGAAAAGGGAGAGAGAGAAAGAGGAAAAGAAGAAAGAGAAGTGCAGATATTTATGAATGAACAATGACCAGAAAAAGGGATACTACAATGAACATTTATACTTTGAAGTTACCTCAGAGAAGATTTAGAATTTAATAAGTGTACAGCTTTGTGTTCTCAACGGGACATCAAAAGCAAAAAGATCTTAGATATCAATGCATGAATGGCTTTTTATATATTCCTATGCTTAAATCTGACTTGTATATTCTCAAAGGTAAAATAAAGTATTCTGAAAGAGTATATGATGCCTGTATGGACGCCTTCGACTGCCTTCCCTTGGCTGCCCTGATGAACCAACAGTTCCTGTGTGTACACGGTGGCTTATCGCCCGAGATCAACACCTTAGATGATATCAGAAAAGTAAGTCTAGTTATTGGTTATTACCCATTATCTAGGTATTATCCATACCCAGCCTTTCAGCACATCCAATAAGCAGATTACCAATAAGCAGATTCAAATGACCTTAGCATTTATCTCTTGGTGGACATATCATCTTGGTGTTAATATAAAATTGATTTTAAACATTGTCATTTTTAGTTGTTGAAGGAGAGGGTAGCTAGTTTGTCATTTGAGCGTGTTTATTTTTCCCTTAGATCAAAAGTATTGGGAGTTCATACTTAACAATATGAAAATTGTTGTCTTTTACTAGACTTCAGCGAGTAGTATTTGACTCCTAAAATGTATGCCTTCTTCATTTTTTTTTCCTTTGGCACACTCCAGTCATTGTTTATTCATCAGGAGTGAAAATTCCGCATTACCTTGTAGGAGAAATAAAAATCATTTGTTTTAAAGCATGCCATAGGCATATTTCCTTAAACTACTATCTAATCTACTAATATTTAAAGTGGTGTGATAGGTTTTTTTTAATGATGGGGTTTTTTTTGGTTATATTTGCACAAAAAGGCAGAATAAAGTTGACTTTTAAAAGATATCCTTAAACTTTATTTACCCGTAGTTTATTAATGTTCTTATTTAAAGAAAAGATGGTAAAGTTAATGAGGGAAAGGCATTATATCCCTCTGTAGCAAAGCCGAAGATCTCATAACTTGAAGAGATTTTTAATGATAGAATAGTTTTCTTCTTTTCTCTTTTTTTCAGCCTTATTCAGCTGAATAAGCTCTGTGCTTACAGCTTTGAGAAGCCAAAGATAATGATAAGCAATGAACCGAAGTATTCTATTCTTTCTGACAATAATAAAGAGAATTATGAATGTAGTTCCAGATGGGATATTTAAATAAAAATGATAAATAGTATTTCTATAATGCTTAAGGTTTGCACAGCACTTTACATATGTTCTCATTTGCTCCTGATAACAAGCCTGTAAGTTTTTGTTGTTCAGTTATTTACAACTTTTCATGACCTCATTTGAGGTTTTCTTGATAGAGATACTGGGGTGGTTTTATCATTTTCTTCTCCAGCTCATTTTACAGTTGAGGAAACTAAGGCAAACAGGGTTAGGTGACTTTCCCAGGGTTGCACAAGGTTCTCTTTCTGAGGTCAGTATCTAAGAGCAGATTCGAACTCATTGAGGATGAGTCTTCTTGATTCCAAGCCCCGTGCTGTATCTACTGTACCACGTAACTGCCCTATAAGGTGGAGGAGGCTAGTATTATTCCTCTTTTTACAACTGAGAAAATCGAAGCCAAGAAACATAAAGTTAGTAGGCCTAACTCCAAGTCCAGCACTTTATACACTCTACTACCGAGGTAATGTCAGTCATATCTTTGATGCTTGATCATTCCCACAATCTTATGAGGTAGCCCAGGGTATGTAATATTATCTTTATATTATAATATAGTATTATTATATTTTTATAATATTATATTTTCTTTTTTACTTAACAAGTGAATTGAAGTCCAGAGTAGTTGGAGAGAATTGCCTAAAATTTTAAGTGACCAAACAAGTACTAAAACATGGTCCATTTGACGCCTACTTTGTCATTGTTTCCAGTACTAGACCCAGTCATAGACGGGTGTTATGATTTAACTATCCACTTTAAAAAAAAATGATGTTCCTTTAGTATTTGTGGGATAATAGCTACATTTGGGATAATGGTTACATTTGGTGGAATCACTTGGGTGTTGGCTTTGTAAGAAGTCTCTGAGTGGGAGGCAGATGAGTACTGGAGTCAGAAGGACCTGGGGGCAGATCCTGTCTCTCTGACACTAATTACTTATATGACCTTGGATGGGTCCTTTAACTTCAGGAAGTTTTGGTTTCCAGGGTTGGACTGGATGACCTCTGGTCCCCTCCTAGTTTTGGATCTATGATCAAGGCAGCGAGGTGGTTCAATGCATAGACCATTGGCCCTTGAGTCAAGAAGACCTGAGCTCACGTTTGTCCTCAGACACTTATTAGGCAAGTCACTTAACCTGTGTTTATGGCTCTTGGACTGTAAAATGGGTCTAATAGAAGCACCTGTACAATAGGATTTTTGTGAGGACTTAGCCTAGTCATTGACACAGAGTAGGTGCTGCATAAATGCTAATTTCCTTTGTACCCCTTATCTCCCAGCCTATAGAGTTTTCTAAGATTTTCTGTGACAATTCATGATGAGCTACACAACATTATGTCATGTCAAGAACAATGGATTGAAATGAGAAGACTTGAGAATGATTCTTTACTTGAAGTGACAAATAGGAGCCCTCTGTGATTTTCATATTGCTTGTCTGATACCCAGGGAATCTCTATTTTCCCGTCTCATTCTAGCATTCCGTGATTCACCCTTCCTCATTCTGACTCCAGTCCAACCTTTCTGCTCCTATTTCATGTTCCTCTCCTTTATGGACTCTGTGTTCAGAACACTGACACACCAGCTGTTCCTTCAGCTTAGTGCTCCATCATATCCTTATGTCTCCATACAGGTTTTTCACTTTGAGACTCTCTCCTCACCCCCATCTCTCTCTCTCTCTCTCCCTCTCCCTCTCTCTCTCTCTCTCTCTGTCTCTCTGTCTCTCTGTCTCTCTCTCTCTCTCTCTCTCTCTGTATATGTGTGTGTGTGTGTGTGTGTGTGTGTGTGTGTGTGTGTGAACACATTGTATTCCTCCTGTAGAATGGCAATTCTGTGAAGGTGGTGACTTGTTTTAGCCTTTGTATTCCTAGCATTGGACCCTGTATATAATAGATGCTTAATTGGTAGAACTGAACTTAGTTCAGAAAATCAATAAAAATGTGCTTGTGTTCTGTAAGCATATTGAAAGAGGAGAAGTGGACATAACTCATGCTTTTTGTTCTTGGTATACCTTCAGATGCTTTTAACTAGAATCAGGGCCATTTTTCAAAGTTACTGTGTTTGGACTAGAACAACATGAGCTTTGTTCATTTTGCCTTAACATTTCTAGACTGTGAATAAGGCGACCTATTGTATCTCCTTTTCTTTTTCAAACTGAGTTGGATTCCAGGCAGACTTCAACACCCAATATATGTTAATTTCTCATGAGAGTGGTGAATTGGTTTCTTAAATGGAGCCTAGATTACCCGAAGGCACTGAGCGTCATGGCCACACAATGCCAAATTGGAAATTTGACGAAATGTTTATTCTTTAGGGTATATTTGGGTACTCTAAATGATTCTTTGTCATTATTGACTTATTTTCTAATGTTGTTGTTTTTTCAACTGTATTTTGAAACCTCATTGCTAGCCAAGATATCTGTGAGCATTTTTCAGTAAAGTCTACTCAAGTAATCTAGCAAAGACTTTAAGTTGTTAAATAAATTAATGGCTATTCTCCCTCCTCTCTTAAGAATGAACGAAATATCAAATATTTTATCTAGTAAATCCTGATATTTCTTAATCACTAATTATTGCAATCAATATAGCTAATAAGAAATCAAGGTATAAAAGAACAGTGCTGATTCCAGTAAATGTCAAGGGACACAATGATTAGCTTTAGACAAGTTTCATTGCCTTTGGCTTTTACACTGATTAGTACAATTGGATACCTTATCCCACTGATGCTGCTGAAAACATTGAGAGTAGAAAGTCCACATGAAATGGTGGTGCTAAAATGTGCACATAGAAAATAAATCTGAAAACAAAAATCTTGGCATTGTCTAAAGAAGCAAGTCTAAGAATGGTTTATGGGCTGTTATAGCTAAGTCGATATTCATCTTCCTCTTCCTCATCAAAAGGTTTTATGGATTTGCTCATGGGATTTGGAAGAGGACTGCATTTGCATATAGATGTTAGTAATTTATTATGTTCCAATAGTAGTTTTTCCTTACCTGAGATGGAAATGTTAGATGATTTTTTTTTACCTCATAAATATTTTAAAACATCCTAAACAGAACCCCTACCACCATGGAACCAAGGTACTTTGAGAAGTTAATTGATTTTGCCTGTAAAACAATATAATGAAGGAGAAAAACACTAAGACTCAATCTTGCTACTCTCTCGTTCAGGTCAATAGCTCCTAGGAGTCCAGGAGGCATTTTAAGTGTTTATTTTAGTTGCTATGGGGTAGAAGAAATAGATCGAGGGCAAATGGGAGTAGGAGAGATAAAGAGACAAAGAGGATATTATGGAGAAGTATCAGGAGACAAAACAGGCAATGAGGAAAGGAAATATACCTTCCTTTTTGCTGAAAGCCAAGCTATCCCTTCTTGATATGAAAACTGGATTCTTGGAGACTAAGAATATAAAACCCTAAAAGCATACATCTGTGTGAAGTTATGTGGATGAACTTAATTACCAACTCACTTTCCTTTTACCTTATGTACAAGCTATATTTAAATAAATAATGTCTTTCTCAAGTGAATTCTATAGTAATTTATACTGATCCTGAGCAATGCATTTTTGTATTGTTCATTTAAAAATATTGATGCCTTAAAAAAAAAAGAAACAGGATTCTTTTGAACTGGCATTACATCTTCTCATGTACCTCATAATTGCCAGGGAGTCCTTAATTTCCTCCAATTTGATAGTTCCCCTCAACTCTTTATTCTTAGGCAGTAAAAGGAGTCACGGCCTCCAAATAATAAATTCTGTTACTGAAATTGAGCTAAGTGTTTTGTGGACTTTGTGGCATTACATGACGTGCCTCATCCTCTAATTCAGCAGTAGAGTAAACTAGCCTTGCATTGTTCTGAGTTTCTCAGTGTGTCATATATGAATTTCTGTGTTTCCACAACTGTGTACTTGTCTTCTGCCAATGATGAGCTTCTCCCTTAGTAATGTTTAGCAATTTTTTTCAAAATGCATTATATTTTCTGGTTACTTGATCAAACTTTGAATTGAGCCATTTCAGTACTAACCATTGTGTCTCATCTGCTCTTTCATGTTTAGAAATCAGTCCACACTTCTTCAAAAAATAAAATCTACATTTTTAGAAACAAACAGTTTTCTTAGGGGCATTGTGGTTATAAATGCATGATGTTTTTATGCTTCTGAAACCAGTTAGAAGTCTTGTTTGCAATGAATATTTTATGATTGAAAGGAAGATAGAAATTCAGAAGGTCTTGTCTCACTAAAAACTTTTAATTGAGTGTTAGAAACATGAAAAATTGCTTCCTTTTTTTCAGGTATTAGTATAAAAAAAGTAGCATGTCACTAAACAATTAATAAATCTGGCCCTTTCTATTAAAAAAAAAGAATTTGATAGACTGTCAGACTGAATTATTCATGTGACTATATAGTATTCAAGGAAAATAATAAAGGTTCCAACTGAAGATAATTAATTCTTAATGTATTTTCTCAGCTATCTTATGTTTTACCTGATTTTCAGAGGGGACTCTAAGATGTCAGTTTAATAAAATGACAGTTAAAATATTAAAGGAAAAAGTTTTCTTAAATTTCAGTTAAAAATACATTTCCAAATACAATCTCATACACATTACATTCACTACTAAAAATTTTAAAAGTCAAATCAAATCCTACTTATATATCTTATGGAGGAAACTCATTCCACAGACATTTGAGGTCTTTAAAACTTAGGACTGTGATATGGAAAAGATTCTGGAGGTAGCATGTTTTGTTTTGTTTTGTTTTGTTTTGCTTTGTTTTGTTTTTTCCCCCACTTAGTAGCAACCTGATCTGCATACAGTTGGCCAAAACTGACAAGCAGGAAAAAAAATGAATAGATATTCTGAATGTAGGCACTCATAATGAATCCATTGTGGCTTGCCATGCACAGCCTTTGAGGCTCCAGCTAAATATTCATGAAGTGAAGATTCTTTTCTTATACAATTGTTGTGATGTATAATGTAAATACATCCTATTTTCAACCATACTGTGGTTCCTAACCCCTACCACTAGGTGGTAGCAATAGGGAACATAAAAATGAGAAGCCATTTTTTTTTTCCTGTCATTGGGTTGGGGGAGATATGTGGGGAACTCAACATTATGAAGAAATAGGCAATATAATAAGAAAAAAACAGATAAATAGAAAAAAGGGAAAAGGAAATTGGAAGATACAGTAAAGAATGGAGACAGGGAAAATACTGGGAAAAAAGAAGGTGGAAAGAAGAAGAAAGTAGTGAAATATGGAGGCAAGTGGAAGGAGAAGTTAAAATAAGAATATCAGAGATGAGATGTGGACAAGGGTGAAGAGAGAAACAGGAGAGGGCCCTTCAAACATTGAAACATGATGAGGAGTACCTTATAGGTGTCAGTTTCTATTTCTGTCTGAATTCCCAAATTGTCAAAGATTAGTTAGTATCTTTCTTTCTGTCTTCTATTTTTCTTAGTTAGACCGATTTAAAGAACCACCGGCATATGGACCTATGTGTGATATCCTGTGGTCAGATCCCCTAGAAGACTTTGGAAATGAGAAGACTCAGGAACATTTCACTCACAACACAGTCAGGGGCTGTTCATACTTCTACAGGTAAGTCTTGTGTTGTTGTCCTCTCTAAAGGAAAACTAGTTTGGTGGATAAGCCTCCTCTTGGCTTATAGGCTACTCTAATTTGTCTGGATTTTTTAAGAGATCATTCTACCCTACATTGGATTTATTTATAATATTTATGTAACTATTCTTCAGGAAGCAAGTGGAAATGGTGGGTTTAAACCAAAACTGTGGTTTTAAAGGACTCTGAGAGCTTTCCAAATGACATCATTCCATTCTTGTGAGGAGAAGGTAGGGCAGGGAAGAAGGGAAGAAAGAGAACAGAGGGAATTAGCTGGAAATGTTAATTGGTCCTAACAATGAGTTTACATTTCTATTAGGCTTTCTAGTTTAAAAAATTCTTTCCTAATATTATCTCATTAGAATCTCACAAAAATCCCATGATGTTAGGAACAAGAGTAGCCTTCTAGCTTTAGTCCTGGAAAGGACCTTAGAAGTTATTGAATTCTAAAATTCAGTCATTTAGTCATATCTGATTATTCATGACTCAGTTTGGGGTTTTCTTGGCAGAGGTACTAGGGTGGTTTGCCATTTCCTTCTCCATCTACTTTTACATATGACATAACTGAGGCAAATAGAGTTAGCTAACATACCCAGGGTCACAAAGCTAGTAAATGTCTGAGGTCGTATTTGAACTCAAGAAAATGAATCTTCCTAACTTCAGGCCCAGTACTCCATCCATCTTGCCACCTAGGTGTCTCCCTATTTTACAAATAAGATCATTGAGGTCATATGATCATGGGGTCATAGATGTAGAGCTCAAAGCGTCATTGGAAACAATTTGGTCCAAATCCCTCATAAGATAAATAAGAAAAATGAAATCAAGAGACCTCACATGACTTGCCCAATGCCTTGTATACATTTCTATGAAAGAGCAGAGCCAAGATGTGAACACAACTCCTCCGTATCCAACTCCAACTCTCTTCCCACTGAACCATAAAGTCAACAATATCATTATTCCTTTTTACATATGATACAACTGAGACTTAATGGAATAAAATGATTGAATCGATCAGATTTAACTCAGTATAAGTGAAAACAAAAACAAACTTCTGAACAAGTTATTGTTGAGTTGTTTTTCAGTCATGTCCAACTCTTCTGGTCACTATTTGGGCAGGTATTCTTGGCAAAGATACTAGAGTGGTTTCTCATTTCCTCCCCTCTCCCCATATTATAGATGGAGAAACTGAGGTTAATAAAGTTAAGTGATTTGTCTAAAGTCACATAGCTGGTGAGTGTCTGAGACTCGATTTAAGTTTATGAAGATCAGTCTACCTGACTCCAGACCTGGCACTCTATCCCTGCACCATCCAACCACCCATTCTGAACAAGTAGAGCTATTAAACCATTTTAAAAAGGATCAACTGCATTGGGAGGTAATAAATTCTTCACCTTTAGACATCTTTAGTCAGAAGCTGTATGACCAGTTAATAAAGATATCATAGACATCTTGTTTAGGTGGCAGTTGGATTACATTACTAGAAATACAGGGTCAGTTCATTCTCTAAAGATGGTAGTACCAAGGTGCCATAACTCTAGCTAGTTCTGTTGTTTATTTAAGAAATCTCTTTTAGTTACATTAGTTTCCGTGTTTCAGTACTAAAAAAATAGAAAGTACTTGGCTTTCTTTAAGTGAATCATGCAAAGAGTTTTCTTGTGGAGTTCATCTATTTTCTTCCCTGATTTGGATAAAATTATTAGCCCAAGGATAGCTGCCTCTGAGTACAGTGTTAGCCATCATGCTGTTTTGAGCCCCAAAAGCCTTCCAAACTCTTTTGTAGTCATTTCTCCACTTGAAAATATCAGGGATTTCTAAGTCCCTTGTTAAGATCAGTATTCACTTCAGATAGACTCTACAATGTGATTTTTGTCCTACAATGCCTCCAGCTATTTTCTGATGCCTCTTGCACTTCAATCACAGGCTGCTTTATTGGATTACACTCAGGTTTACTAGGCTTGCTTATTGCTAGAAATGAAACTTCTGTGAAACCTGCCATCCAAAATGAAAAGAAAAAAATACCACTGTATACTTTAAAAGAAGAAGAAAAAGATAAATAAATAAATTTCTGAACTCTTTGAAATTAATAAACCAATGATCTCAAATGATTAGACTGGTTTCAAAGTCTTAAATCACATAATGAAATATTACACAAAAATTCTTTTCCCTGTTTTGTCAATAATATCTCTGTCCCTGGACATCAGCATGGAGCTAAATCTTGACATTTTCAAGAATAATTTTCTGCATTGGAGTAATTAAAAGCTGAGACAGAACCTGTTTGAAATGACATAGAAAAGAAGTGGATGATAAAATGTCAGGGTCCCATGACCTCTGAGTGTATTTGTTTGTTTTTTGCTTTTTGGAGGGCAATTAGAGTTAAGTGACTTGCCCAAAGTCACATGGCTAGTAAGTGTGTCAGGTGTCTGAGGCCAGATTTGAACTCAGGTCCTCCTGACTCCAGGGCTGGTGCTCTATTCACTAAGCTACCTAGCCACCCCTATGACCTCTGACTGTAAAGATGCTGTGACCTCTGATAGAATATTGCTGAGATTTTTAGGGAAGATGTCTTCATAGAATTATAATCACCCAGCCTTTAGGTGTTCTGTTTTGCCCAAATCTCATGAAACTTGCAGCACAACCTGGTACTTGATACTTTACCAGGAACTTATACAAAAGGAGAGAACCCATTCCCACTCATAGGCAAATGCACTCCATAGCATTAGACCTCCCCACCCCCAATCCCCAGCTACATTGCACAACTACAAAGCAGTCTCACCTAGTTGTCTTACCCACAAAGTTTTGCAATTATAGTATAATGGACCAATGTAAACACCAAACAAATATTTCACATTCTTCACTTTCATATGATAGTTCCAAGGTACTGAAGAGGGTATTTATTCCCCTTTGGGGACTTTTGGCAATATTGACTGCATTTTAGTCCAATGGATAACCACTGTACGTGTGTGTGTGTGTACATATAGCATAAATATAAAGTTAATAAATACAAATCTGTGCAAAGTTACATATGTGATAGTTTGAGAAGGGTAGGCACTTGTAGTTGGGGGATCAGGAGAGACTCCAAAAATCAAGAAAGAATCTGTTAAAATAAAGAAAAAACCTTGACTACAGAAATTTAAGCAGAATGGTGTCCCAAAAGTCGCAGTGCACTTCCAAGCCCTAATATTTTAAACTACACTAAGACCCATGGGGCACCTTCTATAATTGATGAATTTACTTACTGTTCTTCCTAATGCTGTATTAGGGTACTCTGTATATTTGAAAAGTAGGAGTAGCTGCATACCATTCCATTCTTCAGCATATAATTAAGAAATTTTTAGAATATTGAGAGCCTCTAATTGTAACAATGAAGACCACAGAACAGATTGCCTCCACCTTTTCAAACATTACAGAGCAACATTCCACTGAAAGGAAGCTTTCCTCTCTTTACCCGGTCTCCTAGAGGTATATGAGCTCAACCAGGAGGAGAAAATAGGAAGAATCAGGATCAAAAGACAAAATTTTGGGAAATCAAGTTAAGTTGATCATATCCCTGACTCTTACCTAGTATTTTTTTTCCTTAATCTTAGACTCCCCCTACCTGTATATCTCTGCTTCCCTATTAGTTTTCCTGCTCATCTCAAATCTTAATTCCTGGTGCTCCCTAGATACCTTGGTTCAAATCTGGTCTTGGTTTTCCTCTTGGGCTTGCTTTCTTGCCTACTCATACTCTGCCTTTTTGGTCCCAGTGATTGTTAGCACAATGTCTGACACATAAGTGCTTTCTACATGCTTCCCACTGCCTTTGGTGTTTGTTCCTATATGGATTTCAGTGTCTCTTTGTTTCAAGTCACCCTGCCTTAGTGGAGCATCAGACTTACACCATCCCTGCATTTTATGTCTAACCGGGAAAGAAAAATCTATATCATAATTTATTTTCTTACTTCTCCTTGAATGAATTGCATTCAGACTGGTATTTGAGCTACTCAGAGGACCTTAGATTAAACCTGGAAGGGACCTTACAGGTCACTGAGCCCAGCTCCCTCCTTTTTTTAATAGATGAGGAAAGCACAGAAAGTGAAGTGACCTAGCACTTAACAAATGCCTTGGCACATAGTAGACTTTTAGTAAATGCCAGTTGACTGACCCATGGTCACATAGCTAGGAAGCATCTGAGTCAAAATTCAAAGCCAGGTTTTCTAATATTCTATGACCTATTCTATTCTTGATTCTTTAGCATGAAAATATTGCTGTTAATATTAATAGCATTTTATTATGCAGCATTTAACAGTTTCAAAGCACTTTCCTCGCAAAGTATGTTTAGAAAGAATTATTATCTACATTTATAGATTCGACACTGGAATCTCAGTAAAGTTTAGTCAGATGGCTGATGTCAGAACTAGCCTTGGGACCTGGAGCTTTTGAGTCTAGGGACATTACTCTTTTCACTGCATCATTCTACCTCAGCAAATTAGCATCACCCAGACCCTATAGACTTTATAGCTCACATTTACATTTCACTCAATACACTTACTGTTGCTTGTCTTCCCATAACTCCCTTGAATTTATTTTGTATATTCTTATATATTTACTTGTGATCTCCCCTTGGTAGAATGTAAGCTCCTTTAGAATAACAGAATCAAAATGCAAAAATGTGTAAATCAATCATCAAGCATTTATTAGGTGCCTACTATATGCCAGATATGCTAGTAGTACACTTTAGTAGTACACTTAATTGAAATTCAATGGAAGAAACTCTGGACTTGGAGTAAGAATGTTTTTACCCAAGAACTAGCTGGTCTACTCCATAACTGTATGGCCTTGTATAAGTCTTACTATTACTATTATTTTGTGTCCTCAGAAGATTCTTTCATCTATAGGGATCTTAAGGCAGATTGTGACGCTTCTCATCTGGGGTAATTCTTGTCCATGTCTTCACATAAGCCCTCTATAAAGCATCTATCCAATGGGCTAGCGGCCTTCCTTCAGATTTTCACATTTTCATCAGTGCCAGTTATGTTCAAACTCCTCCCTTCTTCCACTCTCATTACTAGTCAATTTCCTTTTCTGAACACATGTTTCCTAGTTTTTATCTCTGACACTATTCTTGCATATAAATCATTACCGGTGACATTCTGTGGTCAATTCATGCCTACCATTTGCCTTTCCATTACCTTTTACATCAATTTTCATTTTGATTTCTTGTGAGATAGTAGTATTTCATAATTAACAGCCAGAGCATAAGCAGGAAAATAGTGGTATTAAAGTGATGGGTTGATGTGTTAAGAAGCTGCTTAGGATTCTTGAAAATTTTGTACAGTGACCCAAAAGAAATCCTGCCCGTTCTCTTTCTTCTATTCACTTATGAATCCAGCTCATTGTATTCCTGCAATAGTCCATGAAACTCATTGTGGAGTGCTGGGAGTTGATGCAGCTGGTGCAATACTTTATAAAAAGAGGAGCATATGTAGAACCTTACCAGCCTAGAGGTAATAGAGAGCCAATGGAGGTTTTTTAATGGAAGAGTAACATGGCCAGACCTAAACTTGGGACAGCTAAGTGGAGGGTAGATTGGCAGACAGAGAAACTTAAGACAGAGAGAATAACCAGAGAGCCACTGTAAATAGTGCATTAAGAGGTCATGAGGTTCTGAACGAGGGTGGTAAATAGAGAGAAAGGGATGCATGTGAGAGGTGTTATCAAAGAAGAAATGACAAGATTTGGCCACAGATTATTTTCTGGCATGTATAGGGTGAGTGCATGCAAGGAGTTAAGAGATAACAAGGAAGTTACAAGCCTCAGAGAGTGTCTGGAAAAGTGGCAGTACCCTGGACAGGAATAAGAAAGTCAGGAAAAGGTGAGAGCTTCGAGTGAAAGACAATTTATTCTTTTTGGAGTATCAACATATTCCAAATAAGCTTGAAATGTCTTTGGCAATCCAATTTAAAATGTCTTGAAAGGCAATTGGTAATGTGGAAGTGGAACTCAGGAAAGAGATAGTGCCAGATACATAGATGTGGAAATCACATGCACCGAGATAATAATAATAAAATTGAAATGAGGGGAGATGATAAGAATGCCAAGAGAAATTTTATTGAGAGGGAAGAGTAGGACCAAAGACACTGACACTTAGTGTGAGCTAGATGACAATGTACCAATGGAAAATGAGAAGTAGTCAGATATGAAAAAAAAATGAAGAAAGGAAAAGACAGAAAGGGGAAGAGAGAGGGAGAAAAAGAGAAAGAGGGAGGGAGGGAGGAAGGAATGAAGGAATGAAGGAAGGAAGAGTAAGAGAAGGAAAAAAAGGAAGAAAGAAGCATAGAATCACAAAAACAAAGATAATATCTAGGAAGAGACAGTGTTTAACAGTGTCAAATGCTGAAGAGAAGTCAAAAAAGATACACCCTGAAAAAAAGGACATTAAGTTTAACAATTAGAAGATAACTTTGAAGGGAAGTTTGGAGAGGGTAGTTTCAACTGAATGATGAAAGCAGAAGCCAGACTACAAAGGGTTTAAAAGGGAGTAGAGGGAGAAAAATGGGGGTACACAGTATGCAGATGGCTTCCTCAGGGAGTGTAGCCAGAAAGGGGAGTAAAGAAATTAGACAGCAATTAATTGGAATGGTTGGATCAAATGAGGTTTTGTTGTTGTTTTGTTTTGTTTTTGAGAACATGGAAACATAAGTATGTTTGAACGCATCAGAGAAGGAGCCAATAGGTATGGAGATTGAATATTAGAGAAAGAGTGTAGAAAATAGGGGGAACAATCTGCTAGAGAAGATAGGAGATGGAACAAAGAAGAAAGGCATTTAGAAGTAGAGCATAGTGTATAAATGAACAGGTTCACCACCACCTAGAGACAGGGAAGGAAGAGGAATAAAGACAGCATATGTGGAAGTGAACTGAAGTGTAGGATAAATGAAGATAATAGGGAGGATGCTTAAAAGAGTTAGGGCTCATAAGACATGGGAAACAGAATGATCATTATGATCAGATAGGGATGAGGAAATATGTATGTGGGAGAGCAGTTACTGATGCCCTTTTCAGTGATCTTTTGTTAATATCTACGGTTGACTATTTTCCCTGTTTTCATTTTATTAAGTATCATTTCCATTTGGTTGTATAGCATAGAGGGTGCTGAGTGAGTTGTTGCAGTCCAGACGTGGTGGTTCCATTATCAATGATAAAAGATTGCTATAGATGTACTCACAAACTTGTGCCCATTTTCTACTTCTTAGTTGCCTTGCAGTTTCATATAAAAATATACCAGTGATGATGGGTCTTATTTGGATTTCATGCCAATTCTTTTGCAGACTCATTTTACTCTCCACTGCTTTTAATTGTCTTGTGGGGTGATGCTGCTTCTAGTTTTCTGCCACTGTCATAAATAGTGTTTTACAGATGATTTCGAATCCTCAGCCAATGTTGTTCTTGTCTGCCACATTGCTTCGTTGCTTCTTCTCAAGAGAATAAATGATTGTTGATGACAGTGACTTCTAGGTACTTTTGACCTCCATCTAGAGGCAAAGCCATTGCATTGCTTATACTTTTGTAAGAACTTACGATAACCAAAGTGATATGCATATTTAATTAAGACAAAATGAAATTAATAATAGCCATAGAGGCTATTATAATCACCTCAGACAGGTCTGGATGAGTAGAGGAAGAGACAAAGTATTTCATAGGTCATTAGGTTTAGGAGGAAACCTTGGGGAACATCTAATTCAGCCCTGTCATGCAATAGAGAATCTCTCATAGCCAGAAAGCGATGTCACATTATGCTTAATGAATATTCCATCCTTGTTATCAAACAAATTAGCGTTTTGAACATCAGACTCCAGGATTCATTTTATAAATAATAGAAATTGATAGGGAAATAAAGTTTAGATTGGCAAACAAAAGAAATCTGGACCATTTGGAAATTTATTGATAATTGTGCTTTAAACTTCACAGGATCTAGGAGATAAGGGGCCTGGTATTTTACAGTCATTACTACAATAGCCTTAGATTATCATGCATCAGGTGAAGGGAGATAAAGTTGAATGTTGGATGTCTGGGTAGTACATACCAGTGACTAAAGAAAATGTTTCAGTCCTCTTTCTCAATGTAACATCACCTTGAACAAAAACCATATATTTCATCTTTTCCACTCTCATTATTCTGCCTACCACATACCTATGTTCCTTATGAAGAAGGAAAAGGAAGGAAGGAAGGAAGGAATGAAGGAACGAAGGAATTCAATTTTCCCTTCCCTTTCCTCACTTCATTTTTCTTTCTCCTATACATTTAATGTTAATTCTCTTGTATGGTCCATCCAGATTACCCTATATGTGTCTCAAAAGTTTTGTCCATATTAGGACCTTGTCTAGATAAACTAATCTACCTCTGCCTCATTACTATTTTGTGATATGTGTGCTATGTATCATTCAAGACCTAAACTCATGTTTTACCTTGTTTATCTAAACTCATGTTTTCCCTGTAAATCCAACCCACCTCATTTTCTTACTTTTCTGGTAGCTTAAGTGTGTCTTTATATTCCAAAGTGAGTTCAGTAACTGATTCCTCAATGGGATTGTAGGTTTCTGGAATGGAAGGTCTACCATATTGGTCTTTGGTATCTCTCATGATGGTGTTGGACAAATAGAATCCTTAGAATGCAGAACTTACTTTTATCCAGATAGGAAAAAATGAAGCTTAGAAAGATAACACAGGTTATCCAGATAGGAAAAACGAAGCTTAGAAAGATAACCTGTCTTTTCTATATCAGATTTAAATATCTCTTTATCTTTAAGACCTTCTTTCTCTTTTTATTTTGAAGATTCCATCTTCTTTACATTTGTTCTTTCTCTAGAGACAAAGTATGTAAGAATCTTATAGAACTCACAAATTTCAAGACTTTTTTTTATCATTAATCAACCAAAGAGCACTTATTCAGTACTTACTGTGCATCCAATAGTGCTCTAAATACTGGAGATACAAAGAAAAAAAAAGCGAACAGCTCTTGTGCTCAGGATTCTTAGATTTTGTCAAGGGAGAAAATGTGTATACATGTAAGGGTATGCAAGATAAATATATAAAAAAATAAATACAAGGAAATTGGGAGAATGGGGAACAGCAGCTAGAGGAATCAGATACAGAAAGTTAGCTTTGATCTGAGCTTTGAAAAAAAGATTAGGAACTCTTAAAAGGCAGAGGTGAAAGAAGGAAGGCATTTCAGGAATAGGGAATTCCAATAGAGATGGAAGATGGAATGAGGAACAGTAAGAAGGCCAATTTTGTTGGACAAAAGAGAATTTTCTTGGTGTAATATTAGAAAGGTAGGGTGGAACCAGGTTAGGTGGACTTTAAATCCAAACAGAATCACAGAGAATCCCAACAACTTGCCAAAGTTTCCATGGGTGCTAATTGGGCAAGGTGGGATTTGAATCAGAGTCCTCTGATTATAAATTTCGTTTAAGTAAAACAAAAATGTATATTGTAACAAAATAAAATATATCAACGCAAAAGAAAGAACACAGTATGTAGTAGGAAAGTTGGTAGGTGGTGCTGGCTGCAGTGCTTGAAGGGACAGCAGCTACCACTTCTTGCTGCTCTCCTCTATTCCAATGAGAAATGGCTGCCATAGAATCTTCTCAATTACTTAATCAACTGAGAGGAATGGGTATATTGTTCAGCTACCCAAAGGCACCCCAGCTACCAATATGGAGCCCATTCCTCTCTTGGATCAGAGCTCTGGCCTTCTTGGTCAGCCTGCGATAGCCATAGGTTCAATATATATTTTTTTAATTTTTAGAAAATATGCCACAGAATCAGAGTTCTGGTTTAGTAGCCAGTTGTCTGAAAATGTATGACATAGTTGTAAGTTTAATATTCATTGTTCATGTTTCCCATCACTTTCTGAAGTCTAGACAATTGATGGAACCAAAAAAAAATAGTGCATTGATTTGTACAATATTTATCTTTTTTTTTTACTTTCACCATTGTAGACAGATCGAGAGGGCTCCAGCACAACCTTGGCTTGAATAAATTCAAATTTAACAATAAAAAATGCAAAATTTCCTCTCATCATATAGCTCAAGGCCCCCAATTTCCATAGTCTAGCTTATACCCTCTAGCACAATTACTCAAACTTTTAAAATTCAGTGATTCACTACTTATGGTCATGTGGTTTATTAGCACCATCAGAAAGTTTAAGAAACCCAAACAAGTAAAACAAACTTTAACCAGCAGGCTGCAATGACCCTGAATCTTGGAGTTGTTTCTTCTGCTTCCTCCTTCTCCATCCCCTGTTCCCTTTCCCAGTCTTTCTAAGGGAAAAGGAAATTAAAGGAATGAGCAGGCTCAAGAGTACTAGTAGCTTCTTCATCAAGTGCCCTAAGGAAACAATAGGAAAAGAAACCGTGGACTGGAATTCTGTTTGATTCATCAGTGGCAGCTCCAAGTATCACCCATAGCTTGACTTGGTCACTCTCCATGTGGCCTGGCTACTGTGAGTCCATTTCCATCTGGTCCATACCAGATGGTTACCCAAGAATTGCCCAGCTTCCATAAATGGCTCCATAAAGAAATCTCATTTCATGCTTAATATTTTCCTCTTAGTCACAGTCATCATGCCTCTCCTCTCTGCTACAGAAACTGTGTGAATTCTAAATGCCTCCTCCTCTTCCTTTTCTTTTTCACAACCTTAAAGGAAAAGAAAAGAAAAGTCTGGATAGAAGTCTCTCCAAGGGCAAAAGAAATGGAAACCTAAGAAGTATAAGAAATATATGCCTGCACACATTTCCTAGCTTTTTTGAATCTCTCTATAATCCCCTTTTTTTAGCCTCATCCTCCCAGGTGGTCTTGGAACTGAATTACACCAAGGTTTGCTAAGATGCCAAAAATATTATTTATAGGGGGGATAATTATGTAGTTGGTACCACAAAAAGTTGGAAAAAAATATGGTTCTGTTTCACAGATTTTCAAAGGGAATATTTTAAGGGGAATAAGAAAAACTAAAAAAATGTTTATGTAAAATTTAAATATTCACATTTTGTTCTTCTTCCCCTTCCCCCAGGTCCAATTATGCACTTGATTCTTCTATAACTGGTTATCTTACAAAAAGCCAGCACAAGTAGGAAGGGGTGATCATGACACCACTACCATTTGCCTGCTGACATTTTGAATTGTATGTCCCATAGGATTTTCCTATTCTATAGGGAACCATTTCCAATCATCCTGATCTATATCTTGCCACTGGACCCAGATGGGTCCAGAGAAAAAAGTGAGACTGATAACTTTGCACAACCCTCCCTCACTTAAATCCAGTTCATTTGAAAGTCATGGCATGACCTTCCTGGTGTCATAGTCTTCTTTGAGAACAAAGGACCATCAACAACAATATGTTCAATACATCCAAAATAGAATACGTTATATATTTTTTCAAAATCATTCCTAATTTTTCAATTTCTGCCCTCCCAGGTTTATAGGCTCTGGGTCATCCTTTACTCTTCACTCTCCTTCCCACAGAAATTTGGTTTCCATATTTTTCATTCTTACCTCTAAACTCTGTCTCACATCTGTCCTTACTGTTCTCTATTCACATGGCCACAACTCTTGAAAAGGTTACCTTTGTGAGAGTCATGACACTGTAGGGAATAGGGACTTCCAACCCATGCTGGGTGCATGGCTCTTGGAAAGATGCTTTCTCTTTGGGAATCTGTGGCAGACCTCCAAAACTATAAGTCACAGATCTGTATGAGCTCTTTATACCAAGAGAAAAAAGAAGGTCAGACTAAAACAAAGCAGAAACAAAACAAATGACAAACAACCGTGATCATTGGGAAGCATGAAAGTATTGTGGCATTTTTGCTGGAAACATGGAGGTGTTTATTATGCCATGAGAAAAACCCATAGCTCTAGAGCTGTAAGGGACATCAATCAAAAATTTAAAAGAAAAAGTCCTTTATAACAAGCATGCATAGAAAAACAAAAGCAAAACCCTTCAAATCCCACATTATCCACATCCAAAAATATCTTTCCATCTCTATGTTGAATCTAGCCCTTCTCCATTGAAGGCTAGCATCGTCAATTGTCAGAGCTCTGAAATCATGGTTGATCATTGCATTGGTCAATAGTCATAAGTCTATGTCAAATTTGTGAGTTTTAATTTTTTCTTTTATTTTTGCAATCACAATGGAATGAAAGAGCATTAAAAGCACTGTGTGCTAAGGACTGGGAGACAAATAGAAAATTAAAGAAGACATTGCTCCCTCAGAGCTCACATTCTATGGGACAGATAACACAAACAGAAGGTTTTGGCTGCATGTCAGATGGAAAAGTCCCATGGTCCTTAGAATGCAGCAGCCAAGCAGATAGTAATGCTTCTTTTTTAATGTCTTTTCTAATGATAAAATCATCTCAATTTTTGGTGTTGTGCCATGTAACAGTGACAAGAACTTTAGTGACAAGAACTTTCTTTTCTGGGTTATTATGGATGTAGCATTTATAGGAACTGTTGCTTCACAGGATGATGGATTTGGGGATTACATTGGAAGCTTTGCTATTCCCAAGGCTTTCCCAAGGCTCTTGAGTTCAGGGTTCTGACTTCCTCCATCAGGGTCCAAGGAGAGATGGTAGTCAAAGAGGTGATGGTTGTTTGACTTGCCCAGCACCTGTTGCCTTCTGTCTCCCCCTCAGGCCACCCTGCCTCTTCATTTAGATTAGCCCATCTGACTTGTGAATGGCAGTTGGTTGACAGCTGGCGGAGATGACTGTCCTGTTTTCAAAGAAACCACTTACCCAAATAATGTAGTAGTCTTGGAGTGGAACTGATGACAGGGAGTGCTGTCACTTCTAGGTGGCTCTTGTTCTCATCTGCCTGTTAGGGATAGTTGGTTAGCAGTTGTTTCTAGTGATAAGAAAGATGGAGTCCCACCCTGTTCCACAATGACCTTGGTTTCAGGGGCTGAGCCAGAAGCAGGGTTAAGGAAAATTGCTATTCTCAGGTCTCTTGTACTCAGGTTCTTGGCCTATCTCCATCACAGTATAAAGGGAAATGGTGGTAAAGGCAGTGATGGTACCTACTGCCTTCTGTCTCTCCCTTGAGTACTCTGATGCTTCAGATAAATGGCTTACCTCTTCTTCAGGGAGAATTTATTCATGTAAACATATGTGTGTACACATATTTGCATATACATAGTACACATATACAACACACATATGCATGTATGTGTTTATGCACCTATATGGATGTTTCTGGACTTATACCCATTTTGAAAAAGTATGTTATTACATATAATTATGTAGTTAAACCTTTTTTAAAGACACTTTTCCATTCGTATTTTGATATTACCATTTTGCACTTAATGGAATAACATTTTTCACTATAATCCATTTATAAGGCAGTTTGTGTTCATTGGATTTTATTCACCATAGTCTTTGACTAGAAAATCAGAAATGTATAAAGACATATATTTGGGGAAAATATGGCTCATACATGTAATTCAATCACATTTAAAACTGAAAATACCTTTTCCAGTTCTATGTTCAGTTTGTTTTATATGTGCATACATATGTATGTATGTGTGTGTGCAAGTAAATGTAATGCATAAGTAGATTCATAGTACACATGTGGATACTTGTAAAGACAGAATCAATCCCTCCCAAGGGGTTGGGGGAAACGGTAGCAGTAGTGACAGCAACTAAGCATGTAGCCTATGTAAAGATCCAAAAAGAGAGTGGCAAATGCATGCAGAAACATTTGCTCTTTCACCACAATTAGTAAATAAGCATTTATTACATAACTGCTCTCTGCCAGATACTCTGGTAAACTGTAGTGACACCAAAAAAACAGTGCCTGCCCCCCACAAGCTTATAATCTAATGGAGTGGACAATATTCAAATAACTGTATAAAAACAATATACACATATATGTATACATACCCATACCTATATACATACATAGGCAGACATATTCATATAGACATATATGTATACTTACCTATACATACATGTACATTTACAAATATATGTGCATACATATAAATATGTGTGCATGTACATATAAATTTACACATGAGGTCATATATTAAAACATAAATATATGCGTATCTGTTTACAAACACAAGCATGTGCATATATGTGTGATAATAAAAAGAAGGCAGGCGCTACAATTTAGGGGAATGAGGCATGGGGATTTTATTGGTGACTTGAAGGAAGTCAGAGAAGCCAGGAGGCAGAGGTGAGGAAGGAGAGCTTGCCCAGTATGGAACTATAACAGCACTTCACCTTTATTTATGGTGTGTCATAAAGACCCTGAGAGAAAGCGTACCTATAGCAATTCTAAGTTTCCAGAAAACCCTTTGTTTTCATCAGAGAATCAAGTATTTAAGTAGACACTTTGATTTCTCTCTTTTTAAAAATTTAATCCCTCTGCTTTATAATCAGTTTCTCAAACTGTCAAAGCAATCCTTGATAGACTTAGTGAAGTTTTCATTTTTCCTTATTCCCATTAGTCAGGAAATGGCTTTAAAAATGGGAGCAACAAAATGACTGTCTACTTTTCCTTCTAGACAGCTGCCAAGTTCTCTTGGATCTTTGGAGCAGATGTAATTAAAAATCCACCTTTATTTAGCAGGGCAATTGGTCCCTGTAGTGTGTATTATTTTTACACAATGTATGGCCATTCCAGGTTATGATTGACCTGTTTTCTATCCCATGAGCTAAGTTATCTAAACTCCTTTATTACATTCATTTGTCTTATGAAAAGCCTGTAACTTCAGAGAGGAAGAAGCTATAAAAGCTTTTTAGAAAATATTTTCTATTATAACAGACATAAAGAAAAGAGTTAAACTTTCACTTTCAATGCAGCACTATTCTTACCAGATTGCTAGGACAGTGTGATCTCAAACTTTATGTTTCATCAGAGCAAAATGAAGGCTTATCTTAAGGGTTAAACAATATGGTTCATAAATAAAACACGTATTCCAACATCTGATGAACTTAGATATCTTCTCTTTGAACATAAAAATGTGAAATTTGCTAAGTTCAACTATAGAGTGGGGGTAAGGAGATGCCTTAGGTTCAGAGACTGCCATTTTTCACTCTACCATCTATGTCGACCTTCATAGGAAACTAAGACATAATCCAGATAATATTTATATACATATATTTGTAAGATTTAATTTGTTGTTTTTTGGTTTGTTGGTTGGTGAGTTGGTTGGATCTTTGACTTAATTGGTTTAGGAAAAACCTGTTGGGGAAACATTATCAAAGAACAGCATCTGTTCTACAACTAATCATCTTAGACAATTGTTGGAGCCCAGATGGTGTGTGTGAAAGGCAGAATTCTTATTTAGGTTGTCCTGACTCCATGGCTGGCCCTCTATGAGGCAGTGTTCCCTCTCCTGTTTGAGTTTGAAAGAGAGAGACAGAGACAGAGAAAGAGAAATACCAAGTCTCTGATTTGTTTTCAATTTTGTGCTTCCTTTTTATAGAGTTGCCAGATACTCTTCAATTGTTGAAGATGCAATTAAAAATCACTCCCAGAGGTGACCACATTTGTGTGGTTGATTTCCTAAGCAAATACTTAGTAAAAAAGATTTTCTTCAAATGATTGTGTGTGTATGTATGTGTGTGTGTTTGTGTTATTAAACATTGAACTTTTTTTCTACTTTCTTATTATATTTAAAACCAGGTGACTTTTTATTTAATTAGGGAGAATGGCAAAAGGTGGGAAAACTGTCTTCAGAGTTAAGAGGCATGTTTCAGGAATGTTGTATGTTTAATCATGCTGGATCATGCCAGTCGTTTCTAGAGATTACTATGTCACTTCTGATAATTTCATAATGAGAACTTTTCTTCGTTTTCCTCTGTTTCTGACAGTTACCCTGCTGTCTGTGAATTCTTACAGCACAACAACTTGTTATCTATACTCCGAGCCCATGAAGCCCAAGATGCCGGGTAAGTGATTTGGGGGACTTTAAATGAAGCCCTTTGGCCCGCCTTCCCTTCTTTTAGGGCTGAGGGATAGGCAGAGGGAGTGGGGGTGGATTTGGAGCACTGCAGTGTTAGACATTTTTAATGTGGTTAGCTTTGCTGGGTAGTTTATTGCTCTTATAAAGGACAGTACTTTGGAATAGTGGTGAAGGTTGTTTTGAGAAATAGAGGTCTTCCCAAAAGTCTTAGTGCACTTTAATGTTTTAATAGTTTAAAACTGCACCAAGACTTTTGGGATACCCTTTTAGGATATGTAGATGATATGAAAACAAAGCTGTCAATAGGAATTGGAAGTATCCCTTGAGTACGATTTACAGTATAATAATAATTGATATAATTTTATATAATATAGTTATATAATTTATATGTGTGTGATATATAATTTACATAATTTTAAAATAATTATTTATATAACCCTTTTAAATGTATTATTTATATAACTCTTTAAAATGTAAACATTTTAAAGTTTACAAAATGCTTTCCATGCTCCCTTTCTTATTTGACTCTCACAGAAACTCTGTGAGATAAGTGCCATAAGTCTTATTACTCCCCCAAATGGGGAAACTGAGTCCCAGTGAAAAATGAAATAAATCATCCAGGGTCACCCAGCTAGTTACTGTCTAATGTAACCTTCAAACTTGATGACTCAAAGTCAAGCACTCTATTCACTAGGCATATCAGCAGGCCCCGCAGCATGCCCAGGGCCGCTGCTAGCACAGGTTCTTAGGTCTGCTTTTCTAAAGGAAAGCAACTCAAAATGGGTTAACAATCTTACTTTAATCAATTAAACACACATCATTTACCTAGTTCAGGGGGAAGAAGTCAGCACCCTGAACTTCAGAGGATACAAACACAAGTTACAAGTACAAGTTACAAGCAAACAAAGAAACAGATCAGCAGACAGGCTTCCAGCCCTCTGACCATGACATCCATACCTAGTCAGTTACCAGAGAGGGAAACACCAGCATCTGGGTTTTCAAAACCGGGGACTCAACAGCTTCCCAGAGTCTCTTCTGGCCATATCACACAACTCTTCTCAAAGTGAGCCCCAAAGAAAACCTCACATCAGGGTATATATAGGCTTCTCCTGGGTCAGAGAATATCACAGCCCTCTTGACCTATTGCCCAATCACAAAGCAGCAAGGCGTGGCATTCCAGAAAAATAAACCTCCCACCAGAGGCTCCCACATTCAGCCTATTAGGGGGCAGAGTTTACTTTCAAATCAGGGAAGATTCTCAGAGCCACTTAAGCCTATCAAAGGGTCTAGGAGCAGGGAAGATCTTCAGATTCCCATAACACTAGGCCTTATTGTCTCCCAAACTGGACTATTTACTAATCCCTAAGATCTTCCTGCCCTGCCCGGCTTCATATCTGTACGTTCCATTCCTCCCTTGCCAGGAAGAGATACCACTGTTAAACCTCATCTCCAGTCTTAGAAGTTTTCTCTTTTTTTTAAGGCATAGCTAATGTGCCTTTTCTTAAATGATACCATTGTTACAAGTGATTCTTCCCTCTTGGAGTTTTCCTCCATGAATTCAATAACAGGAAAGCTTGAATTTTCTTTATGTATATATGTGTGTGTATATATATATATATATACACACATGCACATATTCACACATATACAAATACACACATAGATACATCTAATATATCATATATTTATATGAACAAGAATAAACCTCGTGTAAAAACATCAATATGTTTTATACATAATTTACATATACACACATATAACCATGTATACATACATATTTATATTAATATATATGCTCATAAGCATCTTGAGGGCAGGAACAGTGTTGTTTTTCATGTTTGTGTACAGAGTAAGCACTTAATAAATATTATTCATTATACATTTTATATCCATTTATTTGTTATATTTATTTATATTAAATTATATAATCATAAATTTATATACTATATAACATAAAATACATTTATATTATTTATGTCTTTATTTAATATTTGTTCTCTATAATAAATGCCATCTCTTTATTATAACATAACAATATAACATATATGATATGATTGATATGAGAGATATGATAGACATGATAGACATGATATGATATGATATGACATGATATGATATGATATGATATGATATGATATGATAATTATATTTGTGTCCATAGCACTTAGCTGAATGCTTTGCACATAGTAAGCACTCAATAAATGTTGTATTTATTCCTTTTTTCAATTAAATGCACAGATACAAGACCATGTGTCCCAACAAAATACACATTTACAGGGGTGGCTAGGTGGCACAGTGAGTAGAGCACCGGCCCTGGAGTCAGGAGGACCTGAGTTCAAATTCGGCCTGGGACACTTAACACAAAAACTAGCCATGTGACCTTGGGCAAGTCACTTACCCCCAATTTCCCTCCAAAAAGCAAAAAAAAAAAAAAAAGAGGAAAAAAATAAAAAAACTTATGGGGTATCATAATGTGCTTTAAAAAAAGAAAAGAAAACAAAATACATATTTACACATAGAATTGCACAAATAAACCATACAAAGCATGGTAAACATTCAAGTAACTTGTATGACCCAGAAGTCTGTTCAACTTCATGGCAATGATAACAGCCCCTCTGCTTGTGCCAGGACCCTGGGCAACATCAGAAATCTTTTGAAAACTGAAAGTTTGGGCACCTTCCCCCTTCGGGTTTGACAGAAATATAAAAGAGGAAACAGAAGCAGTTGCCTTGTAATCAGAAGAAGGATGGCCTCCAGGGCATTTTTATCAAGGAAGTAGTTAAAAAACTCCTCTCCCAGGTCTGCCTGCCTCCCCAAGCCTCCTACTTTTGCCTGGGTGGAATGGTAATGTAGCTAGCTACGGGTGGGGAGACAGTCTGCCGTCTGTGATCAATCAGTCAACAAGCATTTATTAGATATTTATTATGTGCCAAGCACTGTGGTAGGCTGTTATGGGGACTTGGGAAGGGCACAGAGACAAAAATGAAGTAGCCCCTGCCCTCCAGGAGCTGGATCAAATCACATTCTAAGTTCTAATCACAGTCAGGTCGCTGCATTCAATTAAATATCGGGCACTTTCTGTGTATTAAATGAAGGAAAGAGTATGTGTCTCCTTGCAAAAAGACTCAACCTTTTATTTCCCTGAAGAATTAGTTTGGTTTTCTTAACTATGATTCTGAATTGTTTCTTGGTTTTTCTTCATTCTGTCTGAGAAAATTCATTACGTGTATTCTGAACACATCGCTTCACTGAAACAAAATACCAGTGATTTGGCCATGACCAAGGCTTAGTTATGGATATGAGGAGGTCCCCCCCTACTATATCCATCACTTGATTAAGAAACTAAGCAAACAAACAGACTAAAAGCTTCTATTGGGAAGAAACATACACACTCAAGGATCTCTGTATCAGAGGTACAATTGGGATGCCCAGAATATCCAACAAAAACCCAAGGTCTGCATGCTTTTTAGAAGCTGTGAGTCGGGGCGTCTAGGTGGCGCAGTGAGTAGAGCACTGGCCCTGGAATCAGGAGGACCTGAGTTCGGGTCCAGCCTCAGACACATGACACACTTACTAGCCGTGTGACTTTGGGCAAGTCACTTAACCCCAATTGCCCTCCAAAAAAAAAAAAAAAAAGCTGTGAGTGAGTCTGGCATAGAGCCTGTGTGAGATCAGTCTGATTATTGTGCCTAGGCCTCCAAGAGTCTGAAATCATCCTGTCTGTGTGGAGAAGTTTGTCAAATCAGGTTTTTTCAGTTGAACAAGATTGTTGAGGGCTGCTAAGGATGAAATTGAGGAGCTGAATCAGTGAGGTCACTGAAGCAGTTTCAAACAGTCTTTTAAACCAGTTATTTACTGTCCTCCACATACAGCCTGTTTGTAAAATCATGGGCCTACAATTGAGGGCCTAGTTCACACAATATTGTTCATTCCCATAGACAAGGTAATGTTTTTTAGGGATTCCCAAAGCACTAGAAAGATTTTCTTCCTGGAGATATCCTGAAATTATATTGTATCCTATCGAATACGAATTCTATGTTTTTGCTAGTTAATTCAACAGAATTAAGAACAGTTTGCCTGCCAAAAATAGCTAGCATGAGATACCTAAGGAGAACTAATATTTTGCTTTCAGGGCAGTGCTTTGTAGTAAATTTTCTAGATTGATATTCCAAAAAGCTGTTCCCTAAAAGTAGCAAAATCCTTTTTTCTTTTCCCACCTCAGTGGAAGAAAGCCAAGATCTACTATTTCTTTTGATTATTTGAGAAATAATTGTTATGTTACACATTATTCTTGCCTTCAGGAAAATAAAATAGTAACCAAATTGTTGATGCATTTTCAAAGATCCTTACTTTCCAATTCCATTACTGATTGATTAAATGTTACCCTTCTAGGAGAATCATTTTTGACCCACAAAAGCCAGAAAGAATGGGAAATGGATTAGTATGAGTTGAAAATCTAAACATAAGTTCTTAAATTTGGCAAATTGCTTTTAAGGGGAAATTGTTTATGGACAAAACCATCTTAGTACTGTATCTGTACATTTGGAGAATAGTTGTCTTGGGCATTAATTATCTGGCCTGATATTGCAACGTCAACAATATCTGTGCCTTTTTGAAAAGAGTATTTTGTAAGAAGCCATGCTATACAAAATGTGCCCTTTAAAATATAGGAATCATATGAGAATTTTACCCCTAAATTCAGCCAATGGTTATGGGAAAATTATGAACACGAATGCCATCCTTAAGTAAAATCCCTAAAATAGATTAGAGTTTGTCAGCAAATACACCTGAAAGAGAAATTGTCATGTTATGGGATATAAATGGCCCGCATTTTACTAACAGAATTTGATTCCCTTTCTGCTCTCCATTATCAAACTTATGAGTTGGTATTGTCTGATTTTTAAAAACAATCTTGTTTCATTTTATAATTTGTTTTATTCTATTTTCAGCTATCGCATGTATAGGAAAAGCCAAACAACAGGCTTTCCTTCTCTAATTACAATCTTTTCAGCACCAAACTATCTAGATGTGTACAATAACAAAGGTAAGTCACATAAATCCCTCTTGAATCTTGAGGAGTATGTACTCCATTTAACTCCAGTCTTTGCTTTGTAAAGGGCATGTCAGGCTAACATATCCTTGAATCATGTTGCATCATAGAATCTTTGGTTTAACCTGTTTTATTTTTCAATCAGTTAATTACTCATCACTCCCCAAGACATTTCATAGGACTCTGCAGATACAGACTGAATATCAATTTAGATGCATTGCTAGAGGGAACTTACTTACTCTGAGTTCTCTGTAACAATGAATTCATAGTTCTGCTTTTTAAAAAGTAATTGTTTTTCTTTAATTTATTTTCCCAGTTGTATTTGTTCAATGTATACAATCATATTTAGTACATACATACATACACATGTAAAACACAATGTAAATATGTATATCATATGTATTTTATTCCTATTTCAGTTATAAGCTGTATGTATCTGTTATTGTCATTTCACTTACCATACATCTACATATGCTGTATATGTATATGGTTATGTATAGTTTTAGTATATATAACTGATTTATATACATATATATTTGTTACTGTTATGTCAGCTAGTGTGTATGTGTGTGAGAGAGAGACAGAGAAACAGAGACAGAGAGAGAGACAGAGAGAGAGAGAAAGCTAGAGAGAGAGAGACAGAGAGACAGAGAGAGCAAGAGAGAGACAGAGAAAGAGAGAGAGAGAGAGACAGAGAGAAAGAGAAAGCTAGAGAGAGAGAGAGACAGAAAGAGAGAGCAAAAGAGAGAGAGAGAGAGAGAGAGAGAGGAAGAGAGAGAAAGAGAGAGAGACAGAGAGAAAGAGAAAGCTAGAGAGAGAGAGAGACAGAAAGAGAGAGCAAAAGAGAGAGAGAGAGAGAGAGAGAGAGAGAGAGAGAGAGAGAGAGAGAGAGGAAGAGAGAGAGATTGATTCTGAGTTAAACTAGATGGATTTAGGTGGGAAAGTAATAGGAAAAATCTATATACAGGAATAGGTCCAGACTATAGAGAGCTTCAATGTCAAAATAAAGAGTCTGACCATTTATCCAGAGAGAAATGGAGGCTTTATTGGAGACTTTTGAATAGGGAAATAATAGGGGTTTTTTGTTGTTGTTTTTAAGATGGTTAAAGGTAGAATGGATTGAAGTCAAAATGGATTGGATACAGGTACAGAGTAGTCTATGCATGAAAAAGGCCTAAATTAGAATAGTTGCAGTGAGAAGAAAGAGATTAAGACACACTTCAAGGGAAGAATATGTAAAACACGATCATTCCTAGAATACAGGGAATGCAGGAAGGAGTCAAAGATACTCCAAAACTGTAACCCTAGGTGAGTGGGGAAATGATGTGACTGGAAGATTTAGGAAGGATGCAAGATTAGGGATGGAGAAGGAAAGATTGGTTTGGATGGAAAGAAATCAAGTTCAGTTTTGTAGGTCATAAGTAATTATAAGTGGATCACCAATCTCTCTTTTTTTTCCCCCTATTTTTAAAAATAGAGACTCATAAGTCTACAACAGCTTCCTTACATTCTGCCTGGATGTAGAGTCATGAATTGACATAATCTTTTTTTTTTAACTTTCTCCACATCAGTTCCACATTTTCTTATATATTACATCTTGCTATTATTATAAGTTTTGCCAGCCTTGTAATGAAAAGTAGAAATCCAGGTACTGTTTGTTTGTTTGTTTTTTTTCCTGCTTATTAGGGAAAGAAAAACGTACAGCAAAGCAACTTGACTGATTGATTTATAACAAAGTTAGGGCCTTTTTCATGTCACCCCAATAAACCCGACTGTTAATTCAAGATCCTTTCTGCCTTTTTTTATTGTTTTAACAAAGTTCTACATGAGAAAGTCATCTTTGTTAATTTTTAGAAATAACTATCAAAGTTTTTATAACACCACCAAAAGCGCCATAATACAGCATTTTACAAGGGCAAAATGTCCCTTTTAGTAGGTTCTTTTACCCCCAGATCAATACAGTTGTTTTAAAATAAGAGAAAAATTGGTTAAAATAAATAAATAAACAAATTGGATTTTCCTCTTTGTTCAGTAAGATCCAATGAGTGTATGCCAAGTCAAGTTTAGACACAGCCTGGGTAGTTGATGTAATTGTGAGTAAAGATGAGGTATCAGGTCTTGTTCAGCAGTTTGAGGATCTGTGGTTCTGGCATTATATTTTCCTGCCATGTGGGGGAAAATTACTTCTCTAAGGAAGGGAATAGAAGCACTGCAGTTTTGAAACCTCTCCAAAAAATAAAAGAATTCTCTGGAGACAAAAAGACAAACTGATCAGAGAGAGAAAAGAGAAAGATGCTCTTTTCAATTTGTGCAAAATTTTAATAGGCTTTTGTGTAAAATCTCTGAAGCACTTTAAAGCTATTATGCTAACACTGTGTACTGTATATGGGGGTGGGAGCCATTTATTCACTGCTAGAAGTAAGAACTAGTATATTTGAATAAAATTAATGTTAACCAGAGTAAAGAAACAAGCCACAAAATTGCTTTGCCAGCAGCTTCAAAGGAGAGCCAACGGGAAGATAGCAGCAAAAAGTCTGGGCTTCAGAGAACACAGTGTGATTCTTAGCAACAAGGATGGATTTAAGGAAATCTGAAATTGCAAGCATGGTAATTGTAGTATGATTCGATTTCTCCTTACAATTCTTGCAGAGCACAGCGGTGCTAATAGTTTTTCCTGGAAAAGTGGGGAAAAAAGTCAAGTAGAGTTATTTCCTTAGAATTTAACACCTAATGACAGTCATAGTCAAGACAATGATCAGTCCAATAGTTCTAAGTGTTCCAGGAAGAGTGCCTTTCCAAATAGGCTCATCCTTTGCATTCCTTTGGCTACTTCTTAGGTCACAGGGCTCATATCTTAAGTCTTGACTACTGAAAGACTGGTCTGCTTACCAACCTCCTTTTTCTCTTCAGTCTCTTACCCCATTCAGAATAAGTCAGTCTGATCTGCCAAAGACAATATATTTAATATGTCAATGTCAGTCCTAGATTGTAGGATCATAGAATGGTAGAGCTAGAAGGAACTGAAAGGGATTCTTTAGTACTATACCGTTTTAGAAATGAGGAAGCCAAGAATCAGAAAGAACTGTGTTGCCGAAAGTGCTACAAGCTATTCAGAAACTTTCAGTGATTTCCTATTGCCTATACAAAGAGTCCAAATTCTATAGCCTGACCTTCAAGACCTGAAACTTTCCAGTTTTCTCTCTCTCTCTTCCTCTTGATGTGAGCCCTTCATACCAAGCAAAACCATCTGCTTAGTCCCTTGCCACAACATGTATTGCTGATGCTACATATTTAATACATCATTTCTTGCCTTGTAATCACCTGCTATTGGGTAGATCTATATAATAGATTGTGAACTTTTTAAACACAGACCAAGCATTATGTATTCTATAAAAATACAAGTAATAAATGCATTGCTTGATGTTGATTGATCTGGAAATTAAAACCAGAGCTGTATCTAGCAATAAATATTATTCTAAAGGCATTTTCCCCACAGGCATTTATATCACTTTAAGATCATACTGTTAAGTCCATTTACCTTTTCTCCATATTACAATTATTTCTTAAATTTCTCTATTGTCACTTAGCACATTTGGATTTATTTTTCTATTTAGGCTTTGACCCTCATTATCTGCAAAATTCTTGATATGTTTACAGTATATTACCTAGTGAATTGTAATACTTCTTTTCATTCTTCTTAGTGTCCTTGATTGCATGGAATCTTTAAATGTTGTGGGCCCCTTGGACACTCGGTAAACCTAGGGACCTCTTCTCAGAAGTATGATTTTAAATGCAAAGAAAAAATACAATTTCAAAGGAAACCAATTATATTAAAATGCAATTTTAAAAATATTTTAAATACTCATAAACCCAAGGTTAAGATTTCTTTTTCTTTAAAAGTTACTCCACTTGCCTCTGAGATGTGTGGTATTACAGTGCTAGACCTCACCTTAAAGCCTTCAACCTCTCAAGAGTTGGATAGCTATATTATTTCTTATGAAAATGATAAATGGGGAAATATATGTATATTTATTTTTGTTATTATTATTATTATTATTATTAACATGCAGCTGGGAAATAAGATTTATAGGCACTGGGGCAGGGAGATTCATCTTGCCCTACTGGAAAGTCAGAGGGGTGATGGGGGAAGATATAGGAGAGAGCAGATTGGGGGAGGGGGTATACAGTGGGATCGCTGTTTTGGAGTGGTGGGTAGCGGAAAGATGGGGAGAAAATTTGTAACTCAAAATCTTGTGAAAATGAATGATGTAAACTAAAAATTAACAAAAGTTAATTAAAAATTTTAAAAAATAATAAATGGGAAGATTGAAGCTCCACTGACTTATCCAGTAACTGTCCATTAGCACATACTCTATCTTACCACAACCCAACAATTCAACAATGAAGAGAGCTGACTGAATTTGTATTTCCCTGTGATGATCAGTTCTCCACAGTGCCAGAGAATTAGTGAGATGGGAAGCCTGTTTATAGAAAATCTAGGATTTTTAGAAAATAAATAAAACTATTTTCTAAAAATCCTATATTCACATACATGTTTATGTTCACATATACATATTAATACATAAATCAGATACTTATTTTTATATTAAGAATATATATTTACATTAAGAATAAAGCCTTCAAAACTCTAATATAGCAGAAAATGAAAATTTGAAAGAGGCAGCCTGGTCCAGTGGAAAGCATGCTGGATGAAGAATCAGAAAGGACATGGGTTTGATTCCCAGCTCTACCATTTGTCAAGCCCCTTGACCTTTGATGAGTCATTCATTCTTTTTGGGCATCAATTTCCTCATTTGCAAACCAAGGAGGTTGGACTAGATGGACTCAAAGGTTCCTTCCAGTTCTAAATATCTGATTCTTTAACCTCATACCTGTATTTTAGCCAAAAAAGGGAAAGGAATAGTCAAGCCAAGTCATCAAGAATTTATTAAGGGCTTGTTACATGCCAAACACCATGCGATGTACTAGAAATACGAGAGAGAGAGAGAGAGAGAGAGAGAGAGAGAGAGAGAGAGAGAGAGAGAGAGAGAGAGAGAAAAGAGAAAATTGCAATCTCAGTGTTTGCATGAATGAACACTGAGAAACAGATCTCTACGAGTATTAATACCCCCATCTTGCAGATGAGAAAATGGAGGGTCAGAGAGGTCAAGTGATTTGTCCATCATCACACACTAGGTGCTTGAGGTGGAATTAAAATGCAGGACTTCCATATGCTATGCCACATTGCTGCTAACAAAGTACTGACTTTGTCTTTTCTTATTAAAAGGAAAAAAAATGAGCACTGTGCCATAATGTTTCTTTTTAATGAGAAAATGATATGAGAATGCCTAATATAAGTGTTTTACTTTTCTCATGTTTTGTGTAAGCTTAGACATTCTTGAAATCCCAAAAAATATTTATTCAATAACTACCACATCCATTCTGTGGTGGTTCTCATATTTTCTTTTCTTCCTTTCCTTTCTTATTTTTAGATGTTCTATTTTGTAAGCCTTTAGAATTTTTCCACTAAAGACATTCATTGCCTTGTTATGATTTGCAATTACACACATGACTGGGATCACTTCTTAGTAAATAACTTTATAGGCTAGATGAGATTAAGCCAAGAGATAGGGCCAATACATTGGCTAGACTTTCTTCCACTGAACTTTTCTGCCCTTCAATCAGACCAAATTGATCTTTATGGCTATTAGGTATTGCATGACTCAAGGTCCCCAAAATACCTTTAATGATTCTATCCCAAATCATCTTTTTGATGAAAGAATACTTAAATGTGAATATTATTTTAATATGTGATTGTTGGCTTATGCCAAACAACCACAGTTCAGGTTTCCATTACTGAACTGATGGAGAGATATGGGCACCATCAACAGAAGAACCACTCAACAACGTTCCAGAAAAATGCCTTAAATTTAAATGGTCATCTTCACAGAGATGCTGAAAAGAAGTATATTGACCATTTATCTATCTCTGTGAGGGTTAGAACCAAAGGAAATGTGTATTTTAAATAGAGAGAACATTAGATTTTTCCAAGGAAAAAAATCTATACATTTTTGAGACCCAGGCTTATTACCAGGATATGTGAGAGAATTGTTTCCTTGGAGATTTGAAAAAGCCAAGTAGAACCAAGGAGCAGAACTATTCCCAGTAATTCCTTTGAATACAGAAAGATGACAAGTAGAAATAGATATTTGAGCCTCAAAAGAAATGATTCAATTTGGTCATAACCTTGGAGGGTAACAAGGTTTTTCAGTAATGTTTTTTTTTCCCCCAAAGGTTTTTGCTCCTGTAATATTAATTTGTTTTAAGCTGGTAATTACCTTTTTTCTTTTTCGTCTTGAATTCTGTAGCTTGGTACAATTATTTTCTTAAGCATTTGTTGCTAGTAATGTGAAATGTTTCCTATCCCTCCATGTTAGTAGTTTGTACATAATATTTTATTCCATTTCTGCTAAATAGTGTTAATATAAGAAAGACTTTGGAGTGGCATATTCGTTGAGTTATTATGTGACTGACTCTTTTATTTTTCAAGTGGCTTTTCAGGTGATTCTACCTAGCTTTTGTAGGAGAAAAAGAAGTCTTTGAAATGAAGTGTTATTTGTTTCTTTAAAATTATCATTGAGTGCAGCATATTCAAATATATAAATTATTAATACAGTGTAAGTTAGAGTAGCTTTTAGGTTATCCTAAAATAAATAATTCATTTCTCCCCTTTTAAAAACTGTCCCCAAAAGCACCAGTGTTTTTCAGTTTCTGTTTATCCAGCTGCACTATCAGAATGGGTCAGGAACACTGCTGGAGGCCTCTTTCTAAACAGTCTTAGTTTCAATCCTGTACTCAACTTGCTTTCTTTTTAAATATTAATTAATGGAAAGGAGAATGAAAAAAGAAATAACCCATTGAGATTTTATATCCCCATCATCCCATTAATCTTTTGACTCTTAACTCAACTACACATTGATTATTTGGAGTCCTGAAACATATCAGTGTGTGTGTGTGTTTGACTGAAAAATTAATGAATTGATACCTAGATTTCAGCAAGTCATTTGACCAAATCTTCAATGATATCCTTATAGGAAAGATGGAGAAATATAGACAGATGGTTGTATATCTGGTTGAATGACCAGATTGACCATTGATGTCAGTCTGATGGGATGCCTCTAGAAGAGCTTCTCTGAGGGTCTATTCTTGGCTTTATTCTGTTCAACATTTTTTTAAATGAATATATCAATGGAATTCTCCTCAAATCTTGGGGTAACATGAACCTGGAAGAGTCAGCTATCTTTTTTTTTTCTATGACAGATTTTAAATCCTTGACAGTCCAGAAATCAGTTAAATCTAATAAGATTTAATTTAAAATGGATAACTAAACTGAAAAATTCAAGTGCATATATTCAGAAGGGGGAGATATATGGCTAGACTATGGTGAATATAAAAAGATATGAGTATTTTAGTGATTTTTATTAGTATTTAGTGATGTTTATTTAACTCAGTTTAAGTCAGTAGTGTGACATGTCAGCCAGAAAACCTCACACCTTCTTTACTTGTATTAATAGAGGAATGGTAACTAGGAAAAAGGAAGTGATGGCCTTGCTACATTATACACTGCTCAGACCACATGAGGAGAACTGAGTGCAGTTCTGGAAGACAGTTTAAAAACAAACATGGAGAGGAGAGGCTGACTAGATTGGTGAAAGGAATGAACACCACGCTGTACAAGAATGTGTTTGAAAAAGTAGGAATATGTAGCTTATAGAAGATTTGACAGGGGCAGTATGATAGTTTTGTCTAAGTATTTGAATGGGCTGCCACTTGGATAAAGGATTAAAGATATTCTACCTTGCCCTAGAGGACAATATTTGAATCTAGAAGTTAGTTAGAGGTGGAAATTTAGGCTCAATGTAAGGAAATGTTCCTAACAATGGATATAGTTCAAAAGCAGACTAGGCTTTGTGTTGCCATTTGGAAGTCTTCAGGCAGAGAGAAAATGACCACTTGTTGGGCATATTGTTTATTTGGGAAGGGGGAATGTGAGGAAGCATGAGGATTCTTCCAACTCTGGAGTTCTATGAGTGGTTTTTGTTTTGGTTTGGTTTTAGTTTATTAAGCACCAAAAGAATTAATGCTGGTTAGGATGTATATTAAGAAAAAGGATGTTCTAGATTCCATGGAGCTTAAAAAATTAGATTAACTGAAAGATGTGTAGCACTGATGTGGAAGTAGCACTCAAGTCCATGATTCTCTTTTGTCTGGCTTGGGATTGGGTCTCTCACCCAACCTATACTTCACCTTGGCAGATTGAGAGCTCCCAGAAGGAGTAGATGCCTTGATAGGTCTCACTTGCAGTGTTCTAGGTACAACCCCCAATAAAATAATATTCTTTTATTATTCATAATTATAGTTCTTATCTCCTGTGGTGTTTTTCCCATTTAAAAATCAACCAAGGGGCAGCTAGGTGGCGCAGTGAATAGAGCACCCGCCCTGGAGTTGGGAGGACCTAAATTCAAATCATGTTCCTAGGGTAACTCACAGATTTAAACTCTGGGCTGTGATGTTGTTTGTCCCAGCAGGTACATTCTGCACCAAAAATCACTAATGGGTAAAGCTGCTCCTCTATTGCCTATTATCTTCATGTGATTCCTATTCTGAGTTGCCAAACAAGTGTTAAGTTCATTTATTTAAAACAAATCCCTAAACCTAGGAACTGCAGAGCTTTTACAGGTGGGTTCCCTTGGCTGGGCTTTTATGGATTTCTCCCATTTAGACAGTAGATGACAGTGCAGGAAAAGGGAAAGGTGGAGCCTTTTCCCTCTAGTTGGCTTTTCCAAACAGCAATGATTTTTCTACAATCACCTCTTTCAAACAGCAGGTAAAAAGTACAGTCTGCTATCTTCCTGTGAACCAGCTCAGAAGGCTATTTTTCTAGACCTACTTGGAGGTTTGGGCTTTACTCTTAAAGACCTGGGCTTAACCAGACTTGCTCTAAAGCAGGTTCTCTTTTGTGAAGTGATTTCTTATCTCATGGAAAAATAAAGAAAAAAAAAATGAATCTACACTTCTGCCATCCAGGACAGAATTGGACATTTGTCCCATAGTTACTAAACTCTTCTACGTATCAAGATTTCCTAGCTTTCAACCTTAAAGTCCTTATATCAGTCATATATAAAGTAGATACTGGGGGAGAAGACATTTTATGCATTTCTATACTGAATAAGGGTCTTTTTTCTAGGAGCTACTTTAGCAACTTATCTTTAACAACTGTTCTTATTTCTGCCCATTTCTATTGATAAAACAGTCAATACCTGAAAGTTTCACTAGATATATAGAAATTAAGAAAACTACAAAAGGCATTGAAGAGAAAGTACAAAGTGGTGAAGTGATATTTGCTATACTCAATGTTTTAAGAGTAGAGACCCATATAAGGTTCACTTTCCCATTTTCAATATATATGTATGTATATATTTATAAGTGTGTATACACACATGTATATACACACATAAGTGTGTGCATATATGCACATACATGTGTATGCATACATGTGTATATATGTATGTATGTATTAATGACATTATCTTCACATCGAACATATTAAGTGAGTGACCACTCAGTTCCAAAGCTCTTTTGGAGATCTCACTTAAGAATTCAGTGCACATTATCACTTAGGATTGGATTTTAAATACAATTTTAAAAGGGACAAAAATGTTAATCACATTACAAAATGAGATCAGTGTTTTTAAAAAGACCTAATGCCCAGGTACAGTCATTCTAGTTAGGTTATTTTTTTTTAGGCTAAAGTTAGATTGCTTATAATAACAGTTAATCACTGGAGAGCTAAGTTTCTCATGTCCTTTTTTTTTTGCCCTTGATAGCAGCTTAAAGATGGTCACAGAGAGCTTTCTCTCTGCCTTTCATTCATGAGATTGTTCCCAGTTCTAGGTCACCTGTATATTGTTTGCATGCGTATAGAGGGTCAGAGGCTTTGGAGCAAGATGAGAATTTAGTTAGTATCTACTCATATTTACAATCCCATTCCATTCACTTCAACAATCTTGTATTAAGCTCCTCTATGCCATGTACTGTTATAGGCACTTGACCAACAGATACAAAGAATGAGATAATTCTTACTCTCTAGGTGGGATCTTATATTCCAGAGAGGGAAGGGAGAGACAGACAGACAGACAGAGAAAGAGAGAGAAGGAGACAGAGGGAGAGAGAGACAGAGAGACAGGCAGAGGGAGACAGAAGGAGAGAGAGAGAGAGAGAGAGAGAGTGAGAGAGAGAGAGAGAGAGAGAGAGAGAGAGAGAGAGAGAGAGAGGGAGAGAGAGGGAGTGTAGGGAGGGAGGGAGGGAGAGAATAAAGAGAAACCAAATAAATAGAAAATAAAGTAGTTAAAAATTTAGCAAGGTAGTTTGAACTATCCGGAGAGTAGAAGCCATTGGGTAAATCAGGAAAGGTTTTGTGTATAAGGTAGTTCTTAAATTATGCCTTGAAGGCACAGTATAAGGCAGATGTGAGGCAAGAATGCTTTGCATGCATATAGGATTATCAATGCAAGGGCAAAACCGTGGCTATAAGAGATGGAGTGTGTGTGAAGAACAGAGAAAGGATTGATTTGACCAGATCATAGAATGTAGAAAGGGAACTAATGTATAAAGAGGCTCAAAAGATTGGTTTTAACCAGGTTGTGACAGGCTTTAAAAGACAAACAGGAGTATACATTGTATTGTAAATGAAATGGCAAGATGCAGGGGTTTACTGAGTAGGCAAAGTACTTAGGGAAAAACCGAGATGAACAGCAGGTGGCACAACTATTAAGTGTGCTAGACTGCTGGAGTCAGGAGGATCTGAGTTCAAATCCCCCCCTCAGACAGTTGCTAGCTGTATGGCCCTGGGTGAGTCGCTCAACCTATCTCAGCCTCAGTTGAGGCTGGAAAATGGGGATGAGTATGGTACTTACCTCAAGGCTTGAAATAATAGACTATTTGTAAAGTGTTTTTCAAACTTCAAAGCACTATAGAAATACTAGATATCATCATCACCATCATCATTACAAAATGATATCATGTATTGTAATGATGTCTAAATAATACTCTATAACCCACTGGTTCTCAACCTTCCTAATGCTGCCACCCTTTAATAGAGTTGCTCATGTTGTGATGACCCCAACCAGAAAATTACTTTCGTTGCTACTTCATAACTGTAATTTTGCTACTGTTACAAATTGTAATGTAAATATCTGCTATGCAGGATGTGTTTTTATAGTTACAAATTGAACATAACCCACAGGTTGAGAACTGCTGCTTATAACCAAAAGCTATAGCTTTACGCACTTATATTAACAGCCCTCTGCCCCACTGAATCTCATTCTTGTATATTCAGCAGTGCAATAGTCACTTACAAATGACTTGAATGTCCAGGTTTCAGAGTTATCTCATGATGGTCCCAATCTGCCATTTTTAGTTAGTTATAGCTGGAGGTATAATTGGTGGGAAATACTCAAGGGGTGTGGATCGTCCAGACAAATTGCCAAGGAAAGGTAGCTAGTGGCATCATAATAGTTATTTTGATTCTTTCCACAAGCTGTGTAATAGTTGGTAATGAGACTTAAGTATAAGGGGGAAACTTCCTAATAATTAAAGAAAATCTCCTGAGCAAAAGTGAAATAAGCTCCCTTGCAAGGTAGCATCACTTTGAGTGGAGGTCTGCACGCAAAGACTAAAGGAGTACTTGTCAAGTGTATTGTAGAAAGGATTCTTAAACAGGTACTGTTTGGACTTGATACCTGAAGTTTCTTCCAATTCTTTAATCCTGTGATAGGTTAAATTCTAGGCAAGTAATTTCTTAATAACCAGATTGTAGCTTTCATCTAATCAGATACCATATTTCCACTTTTTATGTGTAGTTAATCCATGAAATGAATTCAATACAATACTAGTTATGTGGCCTTCTGTTGCTATAGACCCTTAATACTATATATATGTAAAATTTGACCAGATGGTAAATACGTGAAGATGGCTAAAATCTGTAGAATGTGGAGCCCATTGTCATGGGCTAGTCAGCTCTGAAATTATCAGACTTTTCAATTCCCTGGGGGTGCAAAAGCTTTCTGTTTTATCCCCATGGAAATTTCATACTTCATTTATCTCCATCTATCGTCACCATCACATGATAATTCTAAGTCTTACCATCTGCAGAGCCATTCCCAAGTGAGTAAGAATAAGATTCAAACACAACAAAGCAATTAGCACCTGGAGTATATTCTGAGAATTAGGGGAATACAAGGTTTAGATAAAATGTGATTCCTGCATTCATGTTCTTTATAGAGAAATAAGTCTCATACATGTTAATATAAATTAATTCACGGTAGGTACAAACAAAATGCCACATGAAGTCTAGGTGGGGTTGAAGGGGAATCTTTGCCAACTATATGGTTAACATCTGAGTTGGGCTTTAAAAAGTGGGAAACTGTCCGCTACTCAGAGAGGAAGAGAGAGCATTCTGGGAGTATAAGGAACACTGAATAAAGGCAAGGAGATATGAAAGCATAGCAGATATAAGGAAGACAGACAATGTGGCTGAAGTTAGAGGACATGTCTGAGAGCAATGTGAGTTAAGCCAGGAAAGGTAAGGTGTATTAGATTATGGAAGACCCTGAATATCAGGCTGAACATATGTTTTTTGGAGGGGGGAAGGTAGGGCAATTGGGGTTAAGTGACTTGCCCAAGGCCACATGGCTAGTTTTTTGTGTTAAGTGTCAGAGCCAGATTTAAACTCAGGTCCTCCTGACTCCAGAGCCATTGCTCTATTCTCTGTGCCACGTAGCCACCCTTAAATATTTTTAGTTGTATTCTTTAGGCAGAGGAGACCCATTATCGGGTCTTGATACAAGAAGTGGTGTAACCAGGTTTTTGTATAAGGAAGAATGGTCTAGCAGTGATGTGAGCAATTATTTGGAGCAAAGAGAAACTGGATGTAGGAAAGCCTGCCAAGAACCTAGCATAATACAATTTGCTTGAGAGTTATACTCCTATGATCAGATGACTTCAAGTGAATTCAGTGTACTGAAATCAGAATCTATAAATAATATAATATTTCATGTTGATTAAAGTTTATAGATCAAATAGAATTGCTCAGTCAACATCTGTAAAATACTAATAGTATCTAAAAGGCACCTTAAGGGCTGCTGTGGGGTGGGGAGGGAGGGAGAGAATTTGTAACTCAATTTTAAAAGTGAATGTTAAAAAATATTTTTACATGTAATTGAGGAAAAACAAAATAATAAGTTTCAAAAAAAAGAAGGGTTGCTATGAGGAAGGTACTGCTGTTACTCCTGTTTTATGAATGGGGAAACTAGAGCTGATAGTTTAAATGATTTGCCACAGGCCACACCATTGGTACCTAAAGCAAGATTCAAACTCAGGTCTTCCTGTGTCTTCCCATAATAAAGTTCTAGGGTCAGACTTGGAATCAGGAGGACCTGAGTTCAACTCTGACTCAGACACTTGCTAGCTATGACCCTGTGCAAGTCACTGAACCCTGTTTACCTCAGTTTTCTTATCTGTAAAATGAGCTAGAGAAGGAATTGGCAAACACTCTAGTATCTTTGCCATAGACCCCAAATGGAGTAATGAAGAATCAACCATAACTGAAATGACTAAATGGCAACCCATATCTTTGTTACCAAATTATCTATTAACTTGAGATGTGACCATAACTATCAGTTTATAGAATTTATTGAGTATCTACTATCTATTGGCACTGTTCTAGGCTGTACAAATAACAAAATAAAGGAGACGATCCTTGCCTACA
>CM053601.1:23516082-23544472 GCA_028646575.1 Pseudocheirus occidentalis | reverse complement strand
TAGGGTGGTAAAGGAAATATCTCATGAAGGAAATGTCATTAGGCAGAGTCTTTGAGGACACTAGGGATTTCAGGATACAATTATGGTGCAGAAGAACATTCCAGAAATGATGGCCAGTCAATGCAAAAGCACAGAGATGAACAATGGAGGGTTATGGGTGAGAATACAGTCCCCACATAGTCCTCAGTATGACTGGAATGTAGATAGAAGGGAGGAAAGTAATTTGTAAGTCAAGACAACTAGATGGTGAAGAACCAAGAGTCAAAAAGACCTGAGTTCAGATTCTTCCCCAGGCACTTATTAGTTATTCTACCCTGACCTTTCTCAGATTATTTTTTCATCTATAAAATGAGAATTAATGGCAATAGTTACTGTATTGGGTTGTGAAAAAAGCAAGTGAGGTAGTCTACATAGAGTGCTTGGAAATTCTAAAATGGCATATTAGTAAGTAGGTTGGAAACCTAGAAAGGGATCAGGTAGTGAAGAAGTATGAAGAGGAGTAAATGAAAGAGTTTAAAATTTGTCCCAGGGGTAATAGGAAGCCACTAGATTTTACTGACTAGGGAGATGACATGGTCAGACCCGGCCTTTAGGAAAATCACTTTGGCAAATACATGGAGGATGAATTGAAGTTAAGAGGGACTTGAGGCAGGAAACCAATTTGGAAGTTAGGTAAGAGTTCATAAGGACCTAAATTGGGCTGGTGATTGTGTGAGAGGAGAGGGAAATATATAAAAGATGTTATGGGGGTTAGAATTAACAAGATCTGGAAAATAATTTGACATTTGGCTTGATTAAGAATAAGGATTAAAAATGATTTTTAATAAGATTTAGTAAGATTCTAAATTTGGGTCACCGAAAGGATGGTGCTACCTTAAGAGTAATAGGGAAATTCAGAAGGAGGAGTGGTCTAGAGGTTCAAAGGAGGGAAGAGAATGGGTTTTGTTTTGGATATGGTCAATCTTAAGATGCATGCAAAGTCATCCAATTTGAAATGACTCCTAAGTATTTGGTGTGAGATTGACACTCAAAAGTGGATGTGTAGATTAGGGAGTCATCAGCATCAAAATGATGATTGAAGCCTTGGAAATTAAGGAAATCACCAAGGTAGACAATTTTGAAGAACTAGAAAAAAGACTGCAGGACAGATCTTTGGGTCTCCCATTAGGCATCACATTGATCATAATCCAGCAAAGGTGAGTGAGAAGATTCAGATCAATAGATAGAAAGAGAAAAAAGAAATGTGTCACAAAATCCAAAGAGGAGAGATTAGCCAGGAGGACATGGTGGCAAGTAGTAACAAATGTGGCAGAAGTGAAGAAGGAAGATTGAGAATAGACCATTAAAATGAAAAGATCATTAAGTATCAGACATTCTCACATGGCAGGAGAAAGATAACCTAAAATATAATTCACAAGTAAGATAAATAAATTTGAGGATAATTAAGGGACTTTTCCAAAGTTCTATAGTAGTTCAACTGGGATAAATACTTTCCAATCCAGTACTCTTTAGACCACACTATAATTCCTTTCACTATTTTTTAACACCTATATATGTAGCTGAAATGGCATTGACTTTTTATTCTTTGATCATCTTGGTGTAAAAGACAGTAATTTAAGACCCATATGTGGCATCTATTAACAGAACTCTGAAAAGGCTGACCATTGAAAAGGTGATTTTGGTCTACAGACAATTATGTCAGGAACTGAATAAAGTCTTTAAGTGGGGATTTTTCCTCTCTTTCTCAGAACTGTACACGGAGGAGGTAGCCTTGTATAACTTGGAGGGAGTGTGTCATGCTTACAACCCACCAAGGATGAATGCTTTCCATGCATTTAGATAATAGTACAATGTTAAAGCTGTAACTGATTTGGGGAATGCCAATCAAAGACAGGTGGTATGGGTGGTGATGTGGGAGGTGAGGCAGAAAGTTGAACTGTGAATTTCGTGACTTTTAGTGGTTGGGGATGTTTGCTTTGGTTTTTATCTAAATAGCTTATATGTTACAAGGAGACACCATTTCAGAGTTGTGACTAGAGTTGATAAGGTCACAGAATGGAAGGTAGAAGGAACCTTAGAAGTTGAGTCCAAATTCATCGTTTTTAGGTAAAGAAACCAAGGCCAAGAGGTCTTAACTTGCCCACATTCACACTGATCATTAAGCAGTAAGGCAAAGATATGACCCCAAGTGCTTTGATTGTAAATCCAATGCTTTACACATTATGCCATGTATAAAAAGCATGTTTCTGGAGAGTTACAGAAGGAGGTGGAAAAAGAGTTGCATAGTAACGTTATTCTGTTGAAAATATGAAGGGAATTTTAGGTATAGATAGAAAATTCCAATGTTCTCCTGTGTAACTAGATGATTCTTTGACATAGCTGTCCTTAGACAATATTACCCAAGTCACAAACAATCTTAGATATTATCTAATTCATTCCCCCATTTTATAGATTTGGAAACTGGGTCTCAAAGAGAGGTTGCTTTACTTTGTCAAAGCCACACAACCAGTAAGTGGCAGAGCTTAAAGAGAATTAGAACCTGGTTCCCATTCTGTTGTTCTTTGTTGTAGGATAATCAATAGGACAATGACTAAATGCGCCTTGGTGCCCCCTCCCTTTCCCCACCATTATAGTATGTTTCATAATGTAAGTGATGTGAATACATAGTAAATAAATATGTGTGTGTTAGTGACCATTTTCTTAAATTTAAAAATTTGTTTTTAACTCAAAACTATGAAGTACCACTATTGTACTGACCCATTATGTCTCTGTGTATTTTCATAGGGAAGAATGCTTTCTTTTCCCATTTTATTTAAAAATTTTCCATACTTCCACATTTCCCAGGATTTAATTTTGGTCATGTTAAATGCTCCAATGACAAATCAGCATAAGAGAAGAAGAATTCAAATGTTGCTTTTTCTGACTTTTCCAATCTATCATTCATTGCATCATCAATCTCCTTCCCTCCAAACCACACCCCTTTTTATTTCCTCTTTTTCTACCAACCTCAAGCTAATAAAACATAGAAACATGAAAGTGATATTACTTTTCACAAAGAGTAGTTAACATGCATGAAAAATATTCCCAAAGATAAAAGGTAAACCTGCTGTTGTGAATACATGGTGTTCAAAAATAGAATTAATTTTATGTAGAACAGATGTTAGTGTGATACCAAGGGTAGCTGAGGGCTACATTGCCTTTTTTCCATGCCAAACTGTAAAAACATACAATGATAGAAGATATTTTTGGTTTATGGGGGGAGAGGTGTTTTGTTTTTCTAACATGTAAGTATATCATTAGACCAAATGGAGTAGCAGACAAGAGTATGAGTCGTTATTCCTCTCCAGGATTCCACTGTGTATGGATATGATAGGTAGGTAGAAGATCTCTCTCCCTCAAGCCTGGTCATCAGGTCTCTCTGGCTATAGGACCCTCATAGAGCTTTGGGTATGTGGCTGCACAGGGGTATGCTAGCTGCATATGCATTGACTCCATTGGCTTTCTTGGTAGGATGGGCTATATTCACCTTGTCCCTCTTTTAACTTTGTAGCAAATAATTTGTGACTTTAGGCAAGGATCATGCTAGTGTTAGCTGACCACAAGCTTAAGGATGACTGTGGGATGTAGCACACTTTTAAAAGCCAACACAATCTCAAACTGCATTAGCAGATCATCATGAACAGTTGATGGGTACTAAATTTGATTCAATTCAGTAAGTACCAACTGTGTGTAAGGAAAAGTGCTAGGTAGGGGCTAGGGATACAAAGTTAGAAATGGGACAGTCCTTGTCTTCAGGGAGCCTACAGACTATGGTCAGACTATTATAGCAAATATTATACTAAATTCTAGGTGTTTCATTTTAAGAATGGTGTGAGAATACACAGAGATAAAAAATTACTATGGTGGGCATCAAGAAACCCTATCAGTCACTTACCCCCAATTGCCCTGCCTTCCCCCCTCCAAAAAGCAAAAAAAAAATTTTTTTTTTAATTTTTAAAAAGAAGTGCATCAGAAAAGGAACACTTGAAGAAATCGGGGACCTTAACAGTAGAAAGTAAGGAAAGACATGGTAAATGACTTCTAATATTTAGAGAGATATCATAGGCATTGGGGATATGGTGAAATGTCAACATTTTGTAACAACACAGTGGATAGATTTTCAAAATATGAAAGATTTCCTTTCTTGATCCCTGTCCAACAGTGTTAAATCTGTCCCATTGGGCCTTGAGTTCTCTGATAGTTGGAATATTGAAACAATGATTCCTAATTCTCTCAGTTGTTAATGCCATACTCCCTTTGATTCATCAATTCTGTCAATAGCCTGTATCAACTTGTTTATGAACACAGTGAATCTCCTTTATATAGGAGTTCTTAACCTAAGATAATTGAACTTTAAAAAAATATTTGGGTAACTGTATTTCAATGTAATTTCCTTTGTAATCTGTATTTTTTTTTTTGTGCAATTAAAGTCATTATTCTGAGATGGAATTCCTAAAGTTCACCAGATTGCCAAAGGACACAAGAAAAATTTAAGAACCCCTGCCCTAGTAGCATGGAAGGCCCTTAGGAGCAGAAACAGCCTCAACTTTGCCTTTGTGTCCCCAATTCCTAGCACATAGCAGATATCTTTAATAAATTTGTGTGTTGGTTGTCCATTGAATGATTAAGTGATCCATCATCCAGAATATTATAAAAGAGATTTATATATTGAGTGGGAGGTTAGATTATTTTATTTTTTTAAAAATCTGACCTACTCTAATAGTCTGTAATCATATGCTTTGGCATGGGTTGGCTGCAGAAGCCCAAATATAGCAAAGCTGGTGGGAGGGCAGAGGAGGTGGGCTCTTTTCTCTGCCAAGCTACAAAGCTACTGTTTTTTTCAGATTGTGAAGTTGAGAACTTATTCTGACTGTATGCGTTAGGAACCAATTGAGGCATCTAGGTGGTGCAGTGAATAGAGCACTGGCCCTGGAGTCAGGAGGACCTGAGTTCAAATTTGGCCTCAGACATTTGATACACTTACTAGCCATATGACCTTGGGCAAGTCACTTAACCCCAATTGCCCTCCAAAAAGAAAAAAGGAAAAAAAAGGAACCAATCACAATGCTTCCTATTATTTTTCAAGGAAACAACCTTATAAATTTTGCTATAGACAGTATGTGTTCTGATTGAACACATTTGGATTGAACAGCGTTTGGAAAAATACAAAATTGCCAATTCATATATTTGGAGAATTTTTAAGCTTTCTCAACCAAAATTGTTTGTCTAGGAATTTTTTCCTCGGTATTTTGTGCAAGCTAACATTTGTGGACTCAAGAGTTTCATTCAGTTTCTGACACATTTGATGATTTATGTATATAAATAGGTTTCAGAGTTTTCTGCTTTTCTAGTTTGTGTTCATTCAGGCTGCAAGTGTGTATCACATATCGCAGTGCCTAGAGTATGCCCATAAATAATGTAAACATCCACTGCTTATTAAAATATTTGCCTTGATGTGGAAGAATTTGGACATTTTCTGAAACCACTGGGAGAAAAATTCTGTTAGAAATAGCTTTCTTTTTCTTAATCATCTTTCAGCTGCAGTTTTGAAGTATGAGAACAATGTTATGAACATCAGACAATTCAACTGCTCTCCTCATCCTTACTGGCTTCCAAATTTCATGGATGTCTTTACCTGGTCCTTGCCATTTGTTGGAGAAAAAGGTAGGTTAAGAAGTCAGAGTAAAGTGGTTAAAGGAACCAGAATGGGAAATCATTCTATTCACTGCCAAGCACACAAAAGGGACACATGTTCATAGTGGCATTTTACCCAGACACTTGACAAAGAGAAAAGTGTTGGTCATAATGCATTCATTGAGTTAGAGAGAAGGGGAGGGACAGAGAACTAAGAAGAAAGGGGAAAATTTAGAATCTCTAAGATCATCTTGGGCTAAGGTAAGAGAAACGTAGCTAGCTTGTATTTTGTTCTGAAGTCCGTGGTGGACAACTCTTTTTAGTGTTCTTTTGTGCAATCATTTCAGAAAGGTTAAAATGGAAAAAGAGAAGTAGGAGTCCTTACTGTCTAATTATTTTTGTAACAGTAACAATAATAATCTTCATATTAGCATTCTGGTAATAGAGAATTAAGACACAGACATTTCCATTAGAATTACATTGAGCATTAATGCACCACAAAACCCTAGAAAACAGATATATTCCTGATTGCGTCCATCTAGGAAGGAAGCTGGAATGTTTATGGCAAAATATCAACCTTTTTTTAAAAGATATTTTTAGTCCACTTTGTACCCTTTACATTCGCTAATGATTCCCACTCCAACTGCCATAGAACATACCCATAGCCTTAGCTGTGAGAATTCTATCCAGTCAGTGAGACCTGAGGTTGAGAGGATACATAAGCAAATATCTTAAAAGATGAGGGGCCATAATTTTGTGCTCATTTTAAAACAATCCTTACTCTTTCTCCCTCTGTAAATGAGAGCACAAATACAGTATATCCCCAAAGCCTTAAAGCTGAAAACTGCACTAAGATTTCTGGGACAACTGTATAAGTGAAACAACATAATTTATGTAAGGTGTTCCTTCAAATTGCAAGAAAAAAATGGATTATGAAAAGGACTTAGAAAATCCTTCTTACAGACTGTATTCATTTTGTTGGCCCTTCTTCATCCCACCTTTCTTTAAACTCCCTCAATGGAGATTCAAATCGTTCTGTTAGCAATTTGTCCCAGTAGCCTTTCTGCTCTAACTTTAAATCTTTCACCAAGACCAATACTCAGGTTATCCAAACTAAATGAATACACATCTTGGGTAGATAAAACACATATTTCTAGTACCAAGGAAAACTTGATTTCATCTCTCTATTGAAACTGGATGGTAATGCCATCATATGCAGTTGTAAAAGATATGGCAAAACTAGACTAAACACATAAATCCTTCTGACCTAATTATTCTTTACCATTAAAAAAAAGTTTAGGCCACTACCAGTATTAATATTCAGTAGTCAATAGTCAAGTAGGTTTATGATGTTGACTCCACAGACAAGAAGTAAAGAATTTTCACTTTTAATACATAACAGTGACCCCATACCCAGCAGATTTGTAAAGATGATGGAAATAGAAAATCGCAAATTTTAGCTGTGGGGAAAGAGACACTTTAATGCACCATTGGTAGAATTATGAATTCATCAGGTCCCAGATATTCTGGAAAATAATTTAGAACAATGACTCAAAATCATACCCTTTGTCATGAGGATTCCACTATTAGACATATCTAGAAGTGATCAAAGAAAGAGAAAAAGGTGACTATATGTACAAAATTATTTAAAGCATTTTGTTTAGTGGTGAACAATTTAGACCTAGTGAGGGCGCCTGTCAGGGAATTCCTGAGGAAATGAAGCTGTATTAATCTAATGGACTATAATTTTTCCACAAGAAGTGATGAACGAATGGTTTCAAGGATTTTTTCTTAACTGAGTATCTGTTACAGCGATTTTGTTTTCATTTTTTTTATTCAGTGAGAGAGAAGTGGGGAAAAGAGAAAAAATAGGTTTTGTTAATACAAACAGTTAATAATAAATAATGCAGAAGATCAAGAATTATGGCATGTAGTCTAACCCTTGCCTTACTAAGAATCCCCTCAGTGACATTGCTCAAAAGTTAATCCAACCTTTGCTTTAAAGCATCCAACTGGGGGACATCCCATGCCTGTCAATGTGACATCTTAAAAATATTGCCAGAAGATAATGATTAAGATGATGATATCGCCACACCATGAGAACTCAGGAAAAGAAGTAGACGTGGTCAGCCTAGAAACAAGAGGACTGAATTGCTGTGGAAAAGAGAAATCAAACAATTTCTTCCTGTCATTTGAAAGCAAAATTAGGATCAATAGGTAGAACTTCTAAGCAAATTTTTATTCAATTAAAGAAAACTTCCAATAATTTTAGTTATCTAAACATGGACCTTGCAAGATCCCAGAGTTCCTCTCAGTGGACATTTTCAAGGAGAGGCAGGATAATCCTTTATCAGTAGTGTTTTAGAGGAGAGTTTTAGTTGGGTAAGGGTTTGATTATATGGTCTCTTCTAACTCTACGATTCTATGAAACTGGATTTTCTGCAACTCATTCAGTGTTTGCATCATATTTTCTTTTATATGGTTTCCCTAATATTATGGATATAATTTGGCCAATTTATAAGTGAAATCTCATAAAACCCTGTGAACTTTCTTATTCTCATTTTATATAAAAATTATTGAAGGAGAAAAAATAAACCCTGGAGGATTATTATTCTTTGTCAATGAAATAATTGCAAAATTAATTTTAAGTTTAGAGTAGGAAAAACAAATCAAGTTTCCTTTTTGTTTACATTCTCAGTGACAGAGATGCTGGTAAACGTGCTGAACATCTGCTCAGATGATGAACTAGGGTCTGAAGAAGATGGATTTGATGGTAAGAGACTAGAACCTTCATTTATGGAGTATGCCTGGGAGGTGTTTGGGAATTTTGTTGTTCATGAGACGATTCCTGGGGTATGATTTCTGTATAGGTCGTGACATTGTTCTGAGTGTGAGAGGTGCCTGCTAGGTTTTAGCAGAGTCAATTAATATGAGATCTGGAAAGGGTGCATGAAACTGAATCCCTCCATTTTCGTACTCTCAATTTTTTTTTGAAATACAAGAAGTAGAAAACTTTTACTGTTTTCTCATTTTGTGTTATTTATCATATTATATTTTATTTATATTTCATTAGTAAAAATTATCAGTTTGCATTAATTATATCTTACTTTTCTCATTAATAGCTTAGTTGATATTTTGAGATTACATTTTGAAAGTATTTCTACATTATCTTGGGAAAGAGTATTATTTAAAGGTAAACAATGTAATAAGCATTTAACTTGGAGCTCATAAGGTTAAATAACTTGCTTTTGAACCCCGTATTCTGACTCTGTGTTAGGAGCCGGTACCCGAGGTGGTACAGTGGTTAGAGTGATGGGCAGAAGTCAGGAAGACCTGAGTTCAAATTTGACCTCAGATACTTACTCTCCCTCTGATTCCATTCCTTCATCCATAAATTAGAGATAGTAATAGCACCAACCTTCAGGGGTTGATGTGAGGGTGAAATGAGCTTATAGTTGTAAAGTACTTTGCCAACCTGAAGGTGCTATATTGAGTAATGACTTATTTTAATCTCTCAAATATTCATATAATTTTTTTTCACTTTTTGTTTTAAAATGGTAAACCAGTAAATTTGGAGAGTAGCCTTCTTTGTCAATAATCAGATCCTTAATATTATTCTTTACTACAGGATACTATAATAGTTATTCTGAAAAAAAAAAACCAAACTTTTTTCTTGAGAGGGATATAGAAGTACAGGGACAGATGGGGAAAGAAGCAACCTCTGGGTGCTCAAAAGGTTCGCCCAAAATACCTGAGAAATTTTAGGGCTCAGGCCTGGGATTTCATCCATTTGAATATAAACTACTTATTTATTGCTTATAGCATTTAAAGCATATGCATTGCCTCAGTCAAACTTAGACCTGTTAAAGACTTTAGCTTAAGAAGGCCGAGGTCAGCCACTGTATCCCAGGCCTTCTCCAGTCATCCTGATCTATATCTGGCTGCCGGACCAAGATGACTCTGGAGGAGAGACTGAGACTGGTGACCTTGCACAGCCCTCCTTCACTTACATCCAATTCACTTGCATGTCATGACTTCACCTTTCTGATGTTATGGTCCTCTTCAAGAAAGAAGGACAAAAGATAACAACAGCAATAGAGCAGGAATTCTTAACCTTACTTTTGCGTCCTGTACCCATAAACATAATAATACTTTTAAATGAATAAAATTAAATGCATAGAATGACAAGGGAAACCAGTGGTATTTAAATGGAGTTATCAAAATATTTAAGAAACAAGTTCCAGAGCACTGGTGAGATTCCCTCTCTTTACAGAGGATGAAGTGACCTTCAATTCCTAAGTCATTTCTCATTTTACTTACTAACCAAGTGATCCTGGGCAAGCCATTTAAGCTCAGTTTGCTCCAGTTTTCTCATTTGAAAATAAAGATAGTAGTAGCACCTCCCTCCCAGGATTGTTGGGAAGATCAAGGAGTTTATATTTGTAAAGAACTTAGCACAGTGTCTGGCACATAGTAAGCACTTTATTCATGTTAGTTGTTATTTGTCATTATAATTATAATAAAAACTTATTTTTTTTTACTATTTCCATTGTTTCTGTTTCATAGGAAAGAATAAGGTAATGTCTATCAGGGAGTGGAATTAAAATGGGGTTGGGGATTTTTTTGGTTATTATTGTTTCATTCCTGAGAATAAGAAGTTGGTGGCTTCATTTCAATGTTAGTAGATTTTGAGCCGGAAGAAACCTAGTAGCACCCCTTCATTTTTTGTATGGATAAACTAAGGCCGGGCATGGATGGTTGACTTGGCCAAGGTCAGAGGGGTAGCACATGTCAGAGTCAGTACTTGAACACAGGTCTTCCTATCTCCAAGATTGACCCCCTGTCCCAGGGGTGGGGATCCTGTGACCTCAAGATTGCATGTGACCCTCTAGGTCAGTGGTTCTCAACCTTCCTAATGCTGTGATACTTTAATACTTGTATATGGGCATGTCTGCATGTGGGCAGACCCACCTGGAGACCTACAGAGGAGCTATGTCTCAGTTCCTAAGACCATCAGAAATAAGGGGTGTTCTTAGGCAACCCCTGTGACCCCTGTGAAAGGGTGGGCAACCCACAGGTTGAGAACCACTATTCTAGGTCTTCAAGTGCAGCCCTCTGACTAAATACAAGGACACAAGGACACAAGTTCCCCAACTCTGCCCAATATTCCACTTAATCTGTTATTGGGCAAGAAACACATTTTATGACAAAAATCAAAGATTATTTAAGTTTCTTGGTGAGTTACATTTTTGAAGATGACAGTGACAGGAATGAACAAATTCTTAAGGGACAGAACAATTACAGCCAATAAATTGGCATAATCTTTTCCAAAGCATGTAAAAGACAAACAAGAGGGACTCTTTTCTGTCTCTTCTGAATTGTGTGACTCCAAGCTGTGGTCTTTCCATTGTCTTTCCTCAAGGACACACAGAAAGAAGCACATCTTTATTCCCCACGTGTGTTGATGTAAAAATGCACTCTTGTGCATGTAATTAGAATATCCTACTCAGGCAGTTTTAAAGTTAAATTGGTTTTACAGTCATTCCATCCTTTTTTCTCTTCTTTTTATGGCTTTTCTCCTACACACTTATATCCCACACACCATAAGCTCATGCCAGAAAGAGGAAGGCTGCAAGAATAAGGAAAGTACAGTGGGACTAGCAAGGGCCAAAGACAGGTGGGACAGAAGGTTGTAGGGGCCATGGGGAAGAAATTTCAATTATTTATTTCAATGTAAAAGAAAGGTATTCATTTAATTCCTTCATTCTTAAGACCTTGCCAATTTTTTTCAATATTCCTTTTTTTTAATAGAGTCAGTTTTTTCAGCCAAAATGTCTAGCCCACCCAAATTCTTATCGTCATATGGTAGCATTGAAACAATATCAATTAGTCTCTTCTGATGAGTTTCTTGCCTGCTGAGAAAGACATTCAAAAGCCTTGATCATTCAATTTTTCCTTTGCAAAGTTAATTTTCTCTCATGTTTCAACTAAATTGAGACAAATCTCTTAATTGTTTTTTGGGAACTTTTATATTATTGCCAGTGAATCTCTCTTTGGGATCTAGTTTATATTTATTGTCTGTTGCATATTTTCATTTTTAACTTTGGAAAATATACAGTTATTCTGGTTTCAGTTTCTGGCTCTTATTAGCCAAAACATTTGGAGGAAATTTGAAATCAAAGTAAATATAACTCATTTAGCTATTAATCATTATTAGTGATGAGCTTGACTAGATACCAGGTATTAGTAAGTGAATCTAAAGGGAAAAAAAAAGTCTACTAAATGTCAGATTAATAGCAGAAAAGTGTTCTTTTTTGTTCATTGCCCCAGTGAATGAAGTATTTGATGGCAGAGACCATTTGAAGACTAAAGGCAGACATCATAATCCTATGAGTCACATTTTCAATTATTATAAATATTTCTTAACTTGAAAAGTGATTTTGTTTCAAACCCACTATTTTCTTTCAGGCCTTAGAATTCTTGACTTGAGCTATGCAATAGTCTATGTGGTCTCTCTTTGGTGTTCGAGAACTTGGCAGCCTAGACTTACATAAGAGATTTTGAAACAACAGAAATCCTGTAATAAAAATAGAGGAAAAAACATACTAAAACTAATAAACCCCAAAGTTTAATACCTCTTACTGTGGTTTTATCTAAAAAGCAATCATAATGTAGAACTGTTCCCATCCTATTTTTTAAAATCTTTATCTGTCCTAGCCAATGAAGATGTTAACATTCCACCTGGAATCAGAGCAGATTTTAGATACTGTAGAAAATTCTAAATTATACACATCAATTAAATGGGTTTCCATGATCTAATTTGAACTTTTAAATAATTTGTACAACCTAACAATGAGCCCATGAGCTTCTCCCTCTCCTTTTCTCCCCTTCCTTCCTTCCTTCCTTCCCTCCCTCCCTCCCTCATTCCTTTCTTCCTTCCTTCCTTCCTTCCTTCCTTCCTTCATTCCTTCCTTACTTCCTTCCTTCTTCTTTCTCCCCCCCATCTCACTTTTTTAGACATGAAACCAAAAGATACTATGATAGTTATTAGTGGGAATAAAATGGAACTGTTTTAATCCTTCCAAAATAGGTGTCAACAACTTCCAATAATTTTCTTTGATATTATAAATTGTTTTATTTGTCATGACAAATATTTGGCAAACTTGTTGGATAGCTTTTCAACAGCCTTTGCTATTTTCAGGGGTCTTTCTGGGTCATGAATATAACAAATCACCTACAATGGTTCAGAATTCTTTTTCTGCACTACAGCCGCCATTTTCTACATGATGAGTTGTAAACACCCAAACAAGAAGAAAGTAAATTAAGCTAGAAAGTTCTCCTTTGTTAGCCAGCATGGTGCCCTGAGAACCAGGAAATGGGAGTTCTATAGCAGATCAACAGGAAAGTCACTTATCACTCCATGTTGCTGATTCTCGGTGCTGAAAGATAATAATTCTGCAGTGAGAACTGACAGATTGGGGATGAAGTAGAATGGTTACTGTTAAGAGCTAATTCAATGCATGAGGATAAAAAAAAGATTTTCTACATAGAGGAGCATTAAATAGTCGCAGGTCACAATGAAGCACAAAAAAGTAGAAAATATTCTGGCCTGCTTGGTGTTATTAATTGGTTGATGAGAACATGGTGTTAGATTCAACAAAGTTAGAATGTGCTTAATAGAACAATGTCATTGATTGGTGATTAGCTCCAAAATGTAGCAGCATTATTTTTAAACTTTATCTCTCTCTCTCTCTCTCTCTCTCTCTCTCTCTCTCTCTCTCTCTTCCTATGTCTTTCTATCTATCTATCTATCTCTATCTCTCTATCTATCCATCCATCCATCTATCCATCTATCTATCTATCTATCTATCTATCTCTATATCCCTATCTATCTGTTCATCTATCTAAAATATATCAATAATATTATTGTGGTGTTTAATCGACCGGAAAAAATGTTATTATATTGCCTGTATAAGCAACAATATGATTTGAAAGAATGACAAATTATTCTTCCCAACATTTTCTAAGACTTAAAAAAATCCTCATCATGCAACTGTGTGCCCTGTTCTAACTGTCTGGCAATAGATATGAAGAAATTAGAGTACTGTAGAAGGGTGGTTAAAAGATGAAAGAGTATCTTTGATGAAATTTTAAAGAAAAACAATTTCTTTTGATCCTGAAGAGTAAAGATTCATAGCTAAATAAACACTTTGACCAAAAATCTCAATACGGTATTAAACTCTGAAAGCTTACAACTTCACTAAGACTTTTGGGATGATCTATATATGAATAGTCCCTTTTATTTGGAATGTACAACCTGAATTTCTTATATTCAGTGAGTATTACGGAAGAGTCATATAAGAGAAATGTAAATTATCAAAAAAGAAAATGAAAGAAAGCAATTGCATGATTTTAAAACCTAGAGCCAGGTTAAGTTGTTAAACCTAGAATAATTGCTCTTGATCTTAGCCTCTTCAGGTCAAGAAACAATGAACTACCATTATCCCTTCTACATCATGCCTTTCCCATATCAATTTTGATATACTGTAGGTCAGCATAAGAGATTAAATAGTAATTTTGAGGGAGCCACAGATGACACGTGAAGGCCTGCAGATGACACAGAAAACAATTAGAAACTCAGAAATGCATAATACATATATACATATAAACACATATGCACATATATATTACTATGGGATTAAGAGATAAACTATGTTGATATATGATATCATATAATATCAACATAGTTTATCTCTTAATGGCATAGTAATTCAGACTTCTTCACAGGTGCCTCTGAAGGGAGAATCAAAAAATTTTATGTGGATTTTCCCTATTGCGGGAGCATCGTACCTCTAATATGATATGGAAGGGATAACAGTATAATCATTTCAAAGGTGTCCCCCTCACCACTTTCTTCATTCTTCCCTCTCTCTCCCATCTCTCTTGAGATGTAGTAAAAAGGTTATTCAAATCCCAGTCCAGCTATTTACAAATGCAAAAGCGTAAATGCAAGTACGTGTGGCCATAGGAAGTCACATAACTTTTCTTGGGGCCTCAGTTTCTTCATCAAGTGAGAGGGTTAGACTCCATGCTCTTGAGGTACCTTCCAGTTCAAAATAATCACTTGAACCTTCTTTCTAGAAATGCTGAAGATTCTGCCTTTTCCAAGATTGTATAGAAGGCAAAATGTAGGAAAAATAAATTCTTCTTATGCCATCCTTAAGTTTCTGTATCTCCGCCTCCTTAGCCAGCTGATCTAGGCATCAATCACTCTGACATATAGGATTGCTTCATTTGTTCTGTATACACTTTGTCCTTTGTGTTAAGGGTATTTAGAGTCTGAAACAAATGAGCTTGGAAGGCTTCGGAATATCTTTCATTGGAGATTTACAAGAACAGAATGATCAAAACCAGTTTATACTGATGGTTCTCTAAATCCTTCTGGACTGGGAAAATGTAGGAGTCTATAAACTGTAATAGATTCTTATCCTAATTTTCAAGTATGTGAGGTAGGGGGGAAAATGAGGTGCAAGAAGTTCAGAAAGTTAAGAAAATGTCAGGCTGTGAAAGGCTTTAAAAGTCATCTCTCCAATGGTAGGAATGAAAACATAAAAGAGCATTATGTCCACCCTCAAACAGTTTAAAATCTAATTGGAAATATAAAATTATAGGATTGGCCTTGGATCCTAGACCCAAAGCCAGAAGGCACCTTGTATATTATTTAGATTAACCTCCTCATTTTTTAAATGGGAAAGTTAAAGCCCACAAAGTGACTTGCCAAACACTACTCGAGGAGTAAATGAACTTGTAAATGAAAAGTTTAATAACAATAACAACAATAACAATAATAATAGTTACATTTACATAGTGTTTTAAGGCTTATAATGTACCTTAATTGCATTATTTCATTGTAGTGCCACAAATATTCTTTGAAGTAGTGTATCAGCAAGCACCCTCCCATACCTAGGATGGCTACTAGCACAGGTCCTTAGATCTGCTTTTCTAAAGGAAATCAGCTCAAAATGGGTCAACAGCCTCACTTTAATAAATCAAACACATATCATTTGCCTAGTTCAGGGGGAAAAGTCAGAACACAAGCAGAAGTTACAAACAGACAAAGAAACAGATCGGCAGATGGGCTTCCAACCATCTGACCATCACATCTGTACCTAGTCAGTTACCAGAGAGGGAAGCACCAACATCTGGGTTTTTCAAAGCCAGGGGGCTCAACAGCTGCCCAGAGGCTCATCTGGCCAAATCACACAACTCTTCTCAAAGTGAGCCCCAAAGCAAAACCTCACATCAGCCATCAAACAAATCCATAGAAGCGACAATTAGCCCATTTTAGATGAGAAACCAGTTTGTCTCAAGCTGAAGACAAAATGATGATGATGATGATGATGGGTGGTGGTGGTGGTGGTGGTGGTGATGATGATAATGATTTAATATGATGCTTTAATAAAAGCTTGGAAATATCTCATTTTATCTTCACAACATTCTTGGGAGATAGATGTTATTATTATCCTATTTTACAGATGAAGAAACTGGGGCAGAAACTAAGGGACTTGCCTGAGGTCATATGACTAGTAAGTGTCTGAGGCTCAGTTTGAACTATGGCCTTCCTGACTCTGGTCCCATGTTAGTGAAAAAACAAAAGGTTAGAAAGGAAGTCAGTTTGTGAAGGGTCTTGCACATTAGACTAAGGAAAGATAACTACCCTGCAGTCAATATAGTCATTGAGCATGAGAGTAGCATAATGAAGAGATTGACTTGAATCTGTAGTCAGGAACAGGGAGGAGGAATGCAATAGAATGAAAACCATTGGAAAAGGAGCATTTAGGAATCAGGAGGGACCTCAAGAAAAATGGTGACTGAGAAGGAAGAAATGGATAGTAGCAGCATCTGGGGATTAATTTGGAATCAAGACCCCTTTTCAAATCCGAGCTCTGAGACCATCTAGCTCTGTGAATATGGGCATCAGTCACTTCATTTTTTTTTTTTACTCAGCTTTCTTCTTTTATAACATTAGTGTTTCAGAGTAGCTGTTTCCTCCGCTCCCGTACATCCCACAATCCTCTGAGTCTACTGGACAAAAGAAAGATTAAAAAATTATTGAAGTTTCATGCTTTAGTGACTAAGTAAACTACAGTATCAGTCATATAATTATTATGATTATAGGTACATATAATTATATTAATCATATCCTATATCTGTGTATATATATATATATAATTGTTGGTGAGATACTTACTGTTCTTTTCTCTGATAACTAAGGGAACAGGGATACCAGGTAGGTTATCTTCCTCTTGATCAAGGTTCTTTTCCTGGGGTCCAGAGACTCCCCAAAAGGTCTATGGATATATTTCAGATGATCTATGAATTAGGGTTTGAAAAATCTTACATTTTAATTTTCACTTATCTTGAACTGAAATGAAGCATTTCCTTCCACTGTAATTGTAGATAATAAACATCATCCTGAGATGATAGTCCTTAGGTCAAAGGAACCTCTGACACAAGAACGGTTCTAGAGAGAGACAGAATTAAATGCTCACATGTCTTCGTAAGAGAAAATAGATGTTTCGCTTTCATTGAAAACTTGGTCATATGAAAATAAATTTCATAAATCTAGGAACCTAAGAAACTAACAAAATCTACATGTTTGGAAAGCTAGGCGTTACTTTGTTCATTGTGATTTTTCTTATGTTACTTTTGAAAGAGTTGGATTTACATTGTGTTATATTCTCACTATAAGAGTTGTGCATAAAAAAGAAAGGAAGATGTTATGTTAATAGGCTTCAGGGGCTCCAGAATCTATGGTGAATTATCTTTCAATACTTTTTCTGATTGGAATTTCTTCATTATGCATTTGAGGTCATTTTAAATTCCAAATGAATCCTTCCATCATTCCTCAGTTATTCTATTTGGAGGCTTTTATACACACTCTGAATTATGCCGCAATCCCTTTGCTGATCAATGTTATGCAAAAGATTTTTTTCTTCTATTTTGTCATGTGAACAGATCTATCAAAGGGTAGGGTAAGCAAGCCTTCTCTAATACACTGTGTAGTTCACACATAACATGATAACCTAGCAACAGAGGCTTCAGTGTCCCAACTATCCAGCACACATCCTGAATGCCATCATATTTTAATTAGCTGTGTGTCAGGCCTGCCGCATTTGATTGCAGTAATTAAAAAGCTTATAAGTTACTAATTAAAATGATGTAATAATACAATAGACAGCTTGACACAAAAGCCCCCGTTTTGTTGTTTGTACTATCCTATCATGATTTGGCGCAAAAACATTTCTTAATTATCTGATATAATTACCACATTTCAAGACACCTTAAAATTGGAAGACCAAGCTGAAATCTTTGTCATTTCTGTACCCATGTATAAATATGCATATGTAGGTATATAATTCTGTATAATTCATTAGTTTGGCTAAGGCCCCAAATTGGTCAGATAATAACATTTGTTATAAACAAAAATGATAAAAAACAGGAGGTAAAAATGGGACTTCAATTTTGGATTGCCTCATTCCAAATTAAGTGTCTCAGGACTTCCAGATCTCAGGAAATCCAGAAGATTTAGGATCTGCCTAGGTCAGGGCAGAAACACTTTTACTAGTCTGATTCTGAATACCATAGTATGGTTTTGCTGGTTCCCCATCAGTTAGTGATCAATTTCTTTCTTATCTCCCTCCTGTTATGGAAGAAGATGTATCACGCTACTTAGAGCTATCCCTGGAATGTCTGAGTCATATTTCCAGTAATGACCACTGCTTCCAGATCTCTCTGTTGAATTTCACCAGTTGATTTGCTCAGTTCATAGTGGTTGTGTGTCAAGGGAGGTCTAAAGCTTTGTTTCACTCAGGTGGAGTCCCACTGTGAAGATTAAGATTTAATTGTCTGTAATGCAGGCTAGTCATAGGGAATGTAGGCCATTGGCAAGGGGGGTGAGGGAAGGAAGGACAAAAGCTCAGAGATCTAGTTTACCTAACCCATCTCTTTTAGTAAATTCCCCTATCCCTTCCAAATGCCAGTTGGTAACTAGATGCTCTTTATGAGGTTAAGTATGCATAATTTACCACTTTAGCTGCCTCAAAAGGAAAAAAAAAAGTTGGTCCCCATCAGAGCCATCTAATTGATACAATTGGCTTTATAAAAGTAAGTCCTTTTTAATCTCCCCAAGTAATTGAACTTGTGACAGGATCTCCAAATTGGCCCCCTTGGACCGTTCTTTTAGAAGTCTCCTTGTGATTCCTTAGGTTACTGTTTAAACTTCTGGCCCAATTCCCCGCCCCCAACCCCTGCCCTGTTTATTGGCCTTGAAAGCCTACCCATCCTGCTATCATTTTGGGGGGGGTGCTGATCATGGGTTGGGGAGGGTAATAAGAGACCTCCTTTCTTACCCTGGGGGTTGATTCCTAATTTTATTCTCCCTTCTCTTCCCTTAGAACTTTGATCTCTGTGGGATTCAACATATTTTCCAGTAAAATCTCTTAGTATTTTTCACCAACAGCCTGGCTATGCCTACCCCCTATCCTTACCATCACCCCTTTTGCACATTCTTCAGCCAAGACCATCTGCTGCCTGTTGTAGCATGATCCTGAAAAGAATCAAGAACTCAATGTCTTCCAAAAGCATTGGTCAAGTTTACCTTTATGTTCTTTATGTTGGCAGTTCAGATTCTCTAGGACTGTTACCAATGTCCAGGAAATGTTCTACCTAGTTTTATCTTTATCTTCCATTCAAACTCCTTTTAGCATGCACTGATCTAATAGCTTCCAATTCATGTAGCAGTGTTACTGAACACATAGCAACACATTTAATAATATTATGCATTTCTCACAAGCTTACCACTAAGCTAAAGGAGATTTGATAGAATAACCTCAAGAAAAGGTCACTCCTCTCCAAGTCTAGATGACAAAGGCAGATAGACTATATATATATATATATTTTTTTTTTTCTTCTTTTGATATATGATGACTCGTACTGATGGTCTTGTTTAAAAATGATCTTTGTACATCATGAGTATAATTAATAAATAACATCTACAGGGTATAGAGTTATAGCATATTTATATATACATATATGTAAAGTATCTAAAGTATTTTTTAATTTTACATAAAATCCTTAATAGGCTAAATATTGGTTTCTACTAACATAGGGTACAAAGATCACAGAAAAGTTTAATTAAATACTTAGATAATATGAATGATATTTAATTATTTGAGATGCTAGGCTCCATTTTACTTTTTCCTAAAGTACTTTTTTCCTTAATCCTCTTCCCCCATTTTGCTCATGAAAATTTAATAGAATTTAACCATGGTTTCCCCCAAAATTATCTTAATTGTAAGAAACAAATTGTAGTCTCAAAAGTCTTTGAATGATTTTGTTCTATTAAAAGCGATTTATAACAGTTCTTAAGGAATTAATTGCTACCAGTTCAGGACACTACATTAATCCTTAAAGGCTTCTTTAGTAGGCACCAAATGGCAATCTGACAGTCCACCAAAAGTTAATGTCCTCCTACTTCAAGCATGGTCCTGAGGAGTTACTTAATCGCAAAGGCTAATAATTTTGTATTGGAACAGTACTTGTCCACTGGTTTTCCTCTATCTAATTAAGCTTCAGTGACCTCACTAAAATTTCATTCTAATGTTTTCATTTTCAAGTTTTTTTTTAATATAAGACTTAGCATGGTGCTATGCACAAATAATAACACTTAATAAATGCTTCTGGAAACATTCCATCCTATTCTATTCAGATTTACACAATAAATCTGACTAAATACAAAGTGGCATCACTGCTCCTTTCTCCTTGCAAAAAAAATGGAACTTTAGGGTTTAAAGGAATTCACAGAAATGATTTGCATCTTTATTAGCCTACTTCTTCCATGTTCATCTGTAACCACACTGTTTACTTTTAAGAAAGGTTAAAATCAAAGTAGGTTTTCATAAACTATCAGTTCCTTTTTGATTAACATAGGGAAAATAACCTTAAAAATGCCTTTTAATTGGCACGGAAATTTTTAAAGTTCACACTAAAATTTTAGAATCAGGAGTAAATTCATGAAGGTTCTTCTACTTAATGTTAACTTTGTAAGAGGCAGTATGATGTGGTCCATAGAGAGCCAGTCTTCAAATCACTAAGACCTGGGTTCCAGTCTCATCTTTGACATATGCTGACTCTCTGATGCTAGGTATATCATGTAACCCTTCAGTGTTCCCAGGCATCTTTCTTATAATAAACATTGCAGATTTCCATTGTTAGAGGGCTTTCCCAATGAGGAGTTGCTTTCACAGGTTTGGACCAACAAGGTGAGGATGGAGGGGCTAGTTAGTGTTCCCCTTATAGCAAATCATTATTTACCTTATAGCAAATCTTATTGAGTAGATGGGAGAAAACTTTATGCAGAGCAGATCAAATTAGAATGTGAAATTGAATGTAGCTTCTAACCAAGGACTAAGATAACCAAATAATGGAAATAACTAGACATTTGCCATCCACATATTTTGTTTGTAAGTGGTTTTGTTGGTTTTTTTTTCCTTTTCTTTTTTTTTTTTTGGTTTTTACCTTTCTTTTCTCTATATTATATCAAGGAATCTCCCTTTCCCCAACATTGTTTAACATAACCTATGTAAGTTCGAGGAGTGTTTTTTTATAGGAATTTTTTATAGGAATTTTTATAGGAAGTACTATCAACATTCAGTTGTAGAGACCAGACTCAATTAAAACCTATCATAAGTGGATTAAAGTGATGGGCTTTCTAAAAATTTACCTGATCTCATAAGGAACTCCCTAAACTACCCTGCACATCTTCTGAGGACAGCTCCCAGTCATAATAAGGTATCTTGTCTATGAACTTTTGACTAAGAGACACTCTAGGATTTCAACAGAAGCTAGGTGGCACAATGGATAGGATGCTAATAGTTCAAATCTGTTCGTGGACATTTACTAACCATATAACCATGGGCAAGTCATTCAACTTCTATCTGCCTCAGTTTCTTCATCTGTATAACCTGTCTCTTAGCAAATCAAATGAAATAATGCAGAGGGCTTAGCATAATAAGTGCTTGTTTCCCTCTTTCCTCTTTTGGACCTGGTGAAGGGGAGGGGAGGAGAGAAGAAAAGAAAGAACCTTCAAAGACAAGCTAAAAATCTGAATCTTGATGGTACAGATTGTTGCAACAAATCCATGAAGCCTTTGTCCTCAGCACCTGGTCTAGTGCAGGCTCATAACCCACACTGATTGGATGTCACAGGTGACCCTTTTGTTGGGATTAGGAAGCCCCAAATGGTAGGTTTTCTTTGTTAAATTCAAGCAAAATGAAAGGGCAATAGAAAAAAAAATGTTGTGCAATATATTAAAGGCATATTTGCATATCTTTGGGAAACCCTTTAAAAATGAAAATCCACAGGATGAAATCCATTTTAAAAAATGCATGTTAATGAAGAGGAAATCATCTGTCATGGAAGACCATTTATTCTGTTAGTAATAGCTGGGACTGATTTTGATGAAATCTCCTTTGTTACTGTTCATGGAGCCCAAATTGAGACATGCATTTTCTTGGAGCAAGACAATTTGTCTGGAGACTCATAATTGTCAACCACTTCTGCACAGAACTTGAAAGTTATGTACTGTTTATGCTTTATTGCAGCCTTGCTATTTGAAAAAAGTTTTCTAAAGCACATTTTGAAATTCTTGTTCTTATGTGCATTATGATTTAGAGATATGCATAAGAGATATAAACTAAACATGATTTTTGGCTTGGGGATTCCCTTCTGAATACTCCTTAAAAGGTTTTGTTGTTGTTGATAGTTCCCATTCTTAGACAGAAGGGAGACTCTATTTGATTAGAAATGTGAGCTGGAGGTTGAAGTGTGGCAGGCATCTTATATGCAATAAAAGTAAGGACATATAATTCAGAATCTACTATAACAGCTTCCCACAAATTTAAACTTTGTTAGTTTTTAATGAAATAGGAATTAAGCTGACTTTTTTGCATATGCTCCACATTTTATCAATAATAATAGTAGTTCATCGTTATATAATACCTTGAGAGTTATAAAGCCCTTTCCTCACAACAGTCCTACAAGGGAAGTAGGACAAGTTTTATTTGACCTCTTTTGGAGTCTTGCCACTTTTTCAGGACTTGTCCAACATGATATAGAGTGTGCAATATTCAGGGAATCACCCTCCAAACCAGCTCTCTGCATTATCCTGCCCTACCTCTTTTAATTGAAAATATATAAAGATACAAATTTAGCTGGAGAGACATATTAATGCATTTTTTCCATTAAATATATAGCTGAACATTTTTCTGATTTTTGGGGAATGCCTCTTTTATTAAAAAAATTCACAAACTCGTATTTCATATGCTGATTACCAGAAACAGGACCTGACAGGGGATTTGTTCTGTGGAGTTCAGATTTAAACAAAGGGCCACACTTGAGGACCTAGAGGGCCACATGTGGCCTCAAGGCTGCCTGGAAGCCTCGAGGCTCCTGGAAGACTTTAAATTATTCCCAAAAAAGAAAAAAATTAAGATATATTTTTATTCATTAAACATCCCTTTTCAGTCAGGGACCTTTGGTATGTATAAATTGTTTCTTATCCTCTGCCAGCAGAAGTGAGCACCTGCCAGGATGTGCCTTTAGGAGAAATGTCTCATAGATTCCTTGGTCATTAGCTCTGTATTTCAGCTGCATATGGTTAAAGTCTGCTCTTCTTCTGCATGCGTGGAAGTCTTCTTCGTAGGCTTTGTCCAAGAGAAAACAGAGAGAGTTCCAAGAATCTTGAATATGAAAGAACAGTGTGTTTGCATATTACAGCTAGTGAAACTCCTCCAAAAGCATACATTTTTCCTTGGACGTTTTGTTGAATTATGACCTGCAAGTACTTGTAATGGGATAAAAATACTAAAGGGAAAACAGATCCAATGGCTTTCTGCCAGTGTGGAAGACCTAAGACAAGGAGCACTGTGTGTATAAGGAGTGACACCCTGTGCTCATTTTATTCTATTATCTTTCAACTATAGGCATTTGAATGCAGACATTAATAGTCAGAAATCCCATTCTTATATTTTTCTAGATGCTTTAAAAAAGATCTATGAGGACTTGAAGGTAAAGTGATGGTAGCTACAGTTTTTGCAGGAAAATGATCCTCAGTTGAATACCGTTCTCTTATTCTATGTGTGGTCAAGTCATTTTTCGTATTACAAAAGAATAAGTATATTATATACTTACCTGCTTTGCAGGAAGCATTGAGAAATTTCATAAGAGGGAGCTGTACTTTCAGGAAAAGATACTATAAAATGGTGAACCCCATTATGTGTAGCACATGGTGTGCGCGCGTGTGTGTGGGAGTGTGTGACTCGATGTCCTGTTAACCGAAAGTGTGATACACTCAGGTTAAAAATTATAGTAAAATGGCTATGACCATAAAATGTCAGCTTTTGTGAGCAGCAGGAATCTTCTGGTTTAAAATGGACAGTCTTACACTCCTCATTTCCATCCTAACCTTTCCCATCTTTCTTTTCCCGGTACAGCTTCATTTGGAATGTTCCTTCTATTGCTTTCCTCCTTTAATTTATTCTCTATTATAAAATTTACATTGTGCATATATTATAATTATCTAATTACAATAATATATAATATAATTATAATAATATGATAAAATACATATATATTTCACTTCCTTGATTTTATTCTTTTCTCTTCCCAATTGATCATATGAGATATATTCATCTTGCTCTGAATCTTAAAAATCCATCCACTTACCAGTTTCAACCAGTATGGGTAATATCAACTAGCAAAAACATGCAAGTGAAGGATCACTCACCTGACCTCTATTTTCATCGCTTCTGGGAGCCTTGGTTTACTCATTGGTCTGGAGTGATACCAGGGGCTTCCTTATTTGCTTTACAATCCTTTAATTAAAATGCACTTTGTAAATGCCAAGCATAATGGTGAAGAGTCTGCTTCCACATGAAAACTCAATACCTTAGAGTACAAACTAGCAATAGAAAACATGAAGTAATAGGAAAATCATTCAATGAAGCCAAAGTAAAGAAGCCACCTGGCCTCTAGCCATTTAGACAAATGACCTTTGGATAATTCTTCATGATTTGGGCTTTTAATGATATTTAAAGAAATAGATAATACAGATCTAAAAAGGCCTGAGATCATTTTATTGCTTACTTTAATGACCCATGGGAGAAACAGTTGAAAAGTTATTATGTCAAAAAAAAAAAAAAAGAAAAGTTATTATGTCTACTGCACCCAAAGAGGTGAAGCTCTTGGTGGTCATCCCAAGACCAAATATTTGCTTCATTTATACCCTGTGGTTTATACCATTAGATATAACAGAGGGATATGAACTCATCCCTAGAAATAAATGCAGGAGGATAAATGTATCATGATAAGCTTCTGGAAGAGAAGAAATGATATGCTTCCCTTAAGTTTCTAATCAAACCCCATAAAATATATAAAAAGGAGAATCTACGGGGCCATCTCCTTTTGATTTGAATCATAAAGTCCTAGAACGAAATGGCCACCATTGTGAGTTATGCACATGTTATTAAATGCATTATGGGAGTTTAAGAATTTTTCATCAGTTCCTGAATGACAGTAAGAAAACCATGGAGGGTGGGTAGGGGACAACTGTGCAGTCTGTGGTAGCAAAAAGCAGCAAAAATGAAAGTTTTCACCTTATAATTGTGTAGTTCCATTCTGTATGTCAGAAATGCTGAATTTGTCTAACCAATGCCTAACTTCCTCATGGGAACAGTAATAGTGGAACACGTGTCTGATATTTTGAGGCTTGAGTTTTTTGGTTCGGTGGGGGACCGAATCTGGACCTGTTTTAATCACTGTGGGAACTTCCCATTGTGGAACCTTTGTCTACTGATGTAGTGTTGGCACCTCATTTGTAAGTGTAAGGGGACACAACCTTCAACTCTGCTCCACTGGGACATCTGTGGGGGGCCGCGGGGCAAGGGGTAGAGCTGAGCATGTGTTCTCTTTCTCTGGGGGATGAATACAAGCTCTGGCTCAGTTCTGAAGGACTAGTACTTTGGTTTAATAGTTCAGTCTCTTTTTGGTCTCCATGCCTGGGAGGACTGTGTCAGAGTTTCCTGGGCTACCAAGGGTTTAAGTGACAGGCCCATGTTTGCATGACTAATACATGTCAGAGATAAGACTTGGACCTAGGTATTCCTGTCCCTACCACTAGTCTTCCAGTCGCTATGTGACAGAAAATCTCTAGCTTAGCCCTTCTGCTTTTAAAGTGCTGAATAATCTGAAAATCTAGAACAAACTATGTAAATAAAGACAAGTGATTTAGGAACATTGTGTTTTAGGAACATTGGGTGTTAAGGTGTACACAGTATCACAGGTTTATTTACTCTTAGGGTTTCATTCTGGCCCTATATGAACTTGATCCTACTGCTTTTTATAACGAGTTTGACTGTGATTCACCTTGAAAGCTTATGTGGACAGTTGCCCAACCATCTGCTGCTGCAGTGCCCCCATTTCCACTTTTCTTGGGCCTACATGAAGAGATGGACTAGAGTTGGCAACAGAGAGAATCTCTTCCCTACCCTACTCTGTGGGGGGTGGAGGTGGTGGAGGGGAGTGAGGGGCAAAAGAAAAGACAGCTGGGGACTGATGACCTGAAAACAATTATCTCTAGCATGAATTATAGAGCTCTTTACTTGAGAAAAACAATTTATTGCTTCTTATGTATTGTGATTTCTGTTCATTGGATAAATAATCACAGTTAGATAAAATGTCATTGACTCCTTACCTTTCTGTTTTACAACACAGGAGCCACAGCTGCAGCCCGGAAGGAGGTTATCAGGAACAAGATCCGAGCCATTGGCAAGATGGCAAGAGTGTTCTCAGTTCTGAGGTGGGGTCGTTTACCTTTTGTTCTCTGTCTCTGTATTAGGTTTTTACATTTAGTTCTCAACCATTTTGAGTACAAGAATCCTTCTTGAAGACTAAAAAAAAAATAAATGAAAATGAATAGAGTCCAACTGATAGTTGTTATGGCATTGGGGCAATACCCATGATCCCCTTCTGTCCCAGCTTTCATCTGAGCCCCACAAAATCCACTGTAAGTGAAATCTCAAGGGCCCACCTCCTTCTGGTTTGGATTGGCACAAGGAATTCCCAGACGAAGAAATCCCCTCTATCAATGCAAGATGTGCCTCTTCCTCATAGTGAGCTACCTCGAACACCAAGAAGTTAAATTACCTGCCCATGACACGAAGCCCAGTATGTTTTAGAGGTTGAACTTCAACACAGGTCTTATGGTCAGTCTCCTCCACTCTGTCTACCTTGCTGCCTATCCGTTATACCATTAGTATTTGTTCATTGAGAAAACGCGTGATTACAAAACATTTCAATTAATCCAAGGAAGCTACTTGACATAGCAGATAGAACACTGGGCTTGAAATCAGGAAGACTCAACTTCATGAGTTCAAAACCATCCTCAGACACTTACTAGCTGTGTGACACTGAACAAGTCACTTAGCCCTGTCTGCCTCAGTTTCCCCATCTGTAAAAAGAGCTGGAGAAAAAATGGCAAACCATTCCAGTATTTTTGTCAAGAAAACCCTAAATAGAATAAAAGTTGGACAAAGTTGGACATGACAGGAATGACTGAACAACACTATAAATTAAGTAATGTTTTTCAGTTGTTGGTTTTTGTTTTGTTTTTTTTTTGTTTTGTTTTGTTTTGTTTTACTGAACATGTGGATAGAGCATTGGGCTTGTAGTGAGAAGCTCCTATGCCTCAATCCTGACTTTGACACTTATTAGCTGTGTGATCCTGGGCAAGTCACTTAAACATCATGCCTCCATTTCCTCATCCGTAAAACGGCAATAATTATAGCACCTAACAGCACAAAGTAACTATGAGGAGAGAAAAAGGAGATGATACTGTAAAGTGTTCTGCAGACTTAAAGTACTATAAAAATTCTAGCCATTACTTGGAAGGTCATAATAGTTGTATATATTCTCATGTGACATTTGTTCAGTTTGTGGAAGATATGTTTGCTTATTTATTATGCTGAATCATGCTGCCTGTTTTGTTAGAGCTAAATCAAGATTTAAATGCGGTGCTCAGGAAATGTGGATTAAAGGCCTCATGGTGTCGTCAGCCCACAGGTTAAGAACCCCTACTTAATGAACTCATCACTTAATAAATAGGTTTTAATGTTTTAATATCATTGTTTCAACAAAAGTTATAAAAAACACAATTTCCCTTTGTATAATGTACTTTAAATCTACACTAAGAATTCCTTGCTCTTCTAGTTAATTTAAAGTTTTTTAAGTAGTTTCTAGAGTAAAAGATCCAATATTACCCATGGTAAAAAAAAGTAGGCTTCTTGAGGAATGAGTCATTTTACATTTTAATTTCATCGGTCACAGGTTAAAACTCTATAGCCCATAAATGGGAAACTTCAGTGCCTATCTTTCCTCTCTGCTGATATGTACCAAGGGCTAGATGAAAGAAAGAAAAAAGAGAGAAAGAGAAAGAAAGAGGAAAGAAGGAAAGAAAGAAACAAAGAAACAAAGAGAAAGAAAGAAACAAAGAAAGAGAGAGAAACAAAGAAACAAAGAGGGGTGGAAGAAGGACAGGAAGGAAGGAAGGAAGGAAGGAAGGAAGGAAGGAAGGAAGGAAGGAAGGAAGGAAGGAAGGAAG
>CM053601.1:23468065-23515582 GCA_028646575.1 Pseudocheirus occidentalis | reverse complement strand
GAAAGAATTCACCAATCACATCTTCAAAAAGATCCCCAAAAGAAAACTCCTAGAAATATTATTGCCAGGTTCCAGAATACCCAGCTAAAGCAGAAAATATTACAGTCCGCCAAGAGAAAACCATGTGAATACTGTGGTAGCACTATCATGATAACCCAGGATCTGGCAGCTTCTACACTGAGGGATAGAAGGGCCTGGAATATGATATTTTGAAGATTAAGGGAGCTGGGATTAAAACCAAGAATCAGCTACCCAGCAAAATTGAGCATATTATTCCAGGGGAAAATATGGTCACTCGATGAGGTGGAGGACTTTCAAGCATTCTTGCTGAAAAAACCAGAACTGAAAAGAAAATTTGACAATCAAACATAAGAAGCATGAGAAGGTAAACATGGGGAAGAAATCATAAGGTACTTATCAAATTTGAAATATTTATATTCCAATATGGAAAAACAATGATAGTAACTTACAAAACTTTTCTTAGTATGAGGATAGGTGAAGGGAATACAAATGGATATATATGTATACTTACACATGTGTCTATATAGGAGGATATAAATGCATATGAATACATATCTGAACATGTGTATATATGGGTATATACAGGGCATAGGATCAATTGAATATGAAGGGATGATACTTTAAAAGGCAAATTCTGAGGTGGGAGAGGACTAGAATGAGAGGTGACAGGGAGAGACAAAATAGGTTTAATCATCCCATGTGGAAGAGGCAAGGGATAACTGTTAGAACTTTACTTTCATTTACTCTCATTGAATTTGGTTTTGGGAAGAAATGGCAAAAACTCTAAACTGGGCATCATGCTGCACAAGAGAGTAGGGGGCTTGGGGATGAAAGGCAGGATGAAGGAAGGGAGGGCAGGGTCTGGGGGAGGGATGCTGGATGCTCACACTTCAATAAAGGGGGAGGGATAGGAAGGAGGGACATATGATCACTGTCACAATATGTCTACTATGAAGATGTTCTGTATAATCACACTTACACAGCCTGTATTGAATTGGTTGTCCTTCCAGTGGGGGTGGGTGACAAGGGAAAACCGAAAGAATCTAGAATTGAAAGCTCTGCAATATCTTCAACTAGAAATCAAGATATACAGGTCTGGGGTAGGGAGACCCTCCCTGCCCTACCAGAAGGTTAGAGAACAGACCAGGGGAGGGGCTCTACAGTGGGATCACTGTTTTGGGGTTGGGATAGGGGAAAGACGGGGAGAAAATTTGTAATTCAAAAATCTCATGAAAATGGATGATATAAAGAAGAAACAAATACAATTTACTACAAAAAAAAGAAAATTAGTAAGGAAATGACTCATTATAGATACACATTTATTCTTAAAATGGTTGTTTATATCTTCACCATTGATATGTTAGATCTAAGATCAAAATTAGCACAAAAGTAGATATATAAGTATATGTGAATCTACATACATATATACACAAACATATTCATATGTGCTTATATACAGTTGCTTTCATATGTAAATATACTCATTTGCATATGTTTTTCATATGAAATCTTCCTGTAGGAATATAGATTCATAGCATCTCTGAAAATTGTAATCCTAGAGAAGCCTGAAGCACTGAGGGGTTGTCATAGGCTTAGATAATAAGTGCATCTCAGAGGCAAGACTTGAAGCCAGTCTTCTAGACACCAGTTCTAGGTTTGTAACTACAATAGTAATATTGCATGAAAATAAAAAATAGTGTAGAATTAAAACAGCTCAAATAACCTACGTAAGAAACGTGTGGATGTTTTTAAAGAGAGAATACATAAATCAATTAAAATCAATGAAGATGAAAAGTATTTATTATAGAAGTTTAACCCATATTTAACCCATAAATATCAGTCATCAACAAAGTCTGGAAACCACTTAATCTAGCAAACATTTACCTTCTTACAAATAGAGGGATTTGTCCAAAAGGGCAAATGTGATTTAGATTACAAACTTGTTTTTGAAAAATCTTACAGCACAAGATAATTGAAGACTATGAGTAGCATTGCTTCATAAAATATTGAGAAATAGCAGAGGGAGAAACCAGTTTAAAGAAATCTTGATGAGAGATAACACTAATCAAAGCTTTCAAAAGATATTTGGTGATGAAACAGCAAGACGGGTTACAAAGGGATGAAAAGTGTGAAAGATCTGCAAAGATTAAAATAAATTTGACTCATCATCCAGAACAAGGGAGTCAACACATTTGGACTGAAATATCAACCTCAGATGTCCTGGATGAGGAGAATGCTGAAGAAATTCAAAATAGACAGAGCTGATGGACTAAACCAAGTATATATGGAAGAAGTCTATGCTACAGCTAACATTATATGAGAGCACCAATGTAAGTGGAAGAGGGGAGAATAAATATCAAAGAAATGAAGCTTAAAAAAAACACTTCATAAAAATATCACCAAAAAGGGAATTAAATTAAAAACATCAGCTCATTATCTTTTTAAAAAATGATATCAAATCATCAGTAACCCATCATTCATATGCTTACTTTACCATTTTTATAATTTTTTTAATCAAAATAATCTACACATATGCTGACAATATATTTAATGGAAACATAAGAGTAGAGTAGACAGGTTGTTGTCATTGTTTACAAACAAAATATTGTGTAACAAACCACATCACTTTACTGTTACATGTTTGAGTAAAATTAATAAAGAATATAATTTACCATTGGTTATTTTTTGTTGACTGTATTAAAAAATTAAAAAGTAAGTAATAAAATTAAATAAAATAGATATTTACTAAATAATAGTTATATTAAATATGTAATAAATAACATAATTTGTTATATAGTATTTTAAAATTCATTTATATGTAGTATGTAAATTATATAACAAATAAAATTAATTAAAATAATTAAATAAAATAAACAAATAAAAATTTAAATGATCTCCCAAAAGGCATCTCACATGAATATTTTGAAATCACAAAATAAGGCGGCTAGGTGGCACAGTGAATAGAGTGCCGGGAATGGAGTCAGGAGGACCTGAGTTCAAATGTGACCTCAGACACTTAACACAAATCTAGCCATGTGACCTTGGGCAGGTCACTTAACTCCAACTGCCCTCCAAAAAAAAAAAGCACACAATAAAATAAATGACAAAATAATCCTTGAAGATGGTACAGCAAAGATGATCATTTCACAACTACATTTCTCTGAATATTCCCCGGGTTTAGATGATACTCTTCTACCATGGGTCCCTTCCAATGGGACAGATGGACAGATGTTCATCCTTTGTAGGATCATCATTAATTGTAAACTCATATGATTAGAAAAATGGTAGTGTTGTTAATTAATTTTCAGATAGATAAAGAGGTGTTGTTTGGTTTTGTTGTTGTTGTTGTTGTTTTTAAAGAGGACCAGTGACAGAACAGGACTGTCTTGGCTTGTGCATGAACTGGATTTTAGTGAGTCAGAGCTGTGCAAAGTTGTCAGTCTCACTCTCTTCTCCAGAGTCATTGAAGTCCAGCATCAAGAAAAAAGTCAAGATCACTGGCGATGACGCAGGATGCACAGAGGAAACTGTCTTTGATGTCTGACCACAACAGATCCTGGTTAAGTCACTTTCATGACCATTGGAACAAATTGTTCTCATCCTTACATTCTGCCAGTGGAGGTCTTCCCCAACTCACCAGCAGGATTGAGACTTGTCATTAACCTTGAACCTGGTTTAGCCCATCTGTTGAGATGGTTTACTCGGTGTGGCTGCTGTGCATGCAGCTTCTTAGAGCCACAAGTGAGTGTTGAGTGCGAGGCAGACACCAAAGGAGGATAAGCAGCCATAAAAGGGCTTGGTAAACCCTTGCATCAGAGGGTTTGATACATTGAATCTATGGGAAATAGGAGATTGGGTTTCCACTACCAGAAACTATAATCTTTTGCTAAAGATTGCTTAAAACACACCTCTCTGAATACTATACTCTATAACAAAACATATAACAATAGTCATGAAAGAACCCAAAGAATACAGTACACAGAATAAAACTGGTATCATGCAAAACATGTTTGCTAGTAATTTCCTAGAGTTCTGTGACCTTTTATGCTAACATTTCAATGAAAAAAGAACCTACATACATTGATTTCAGGCAACATTCATTTTTCACGACACAGGAAATTTACTATACCATAAATAATGTACAATATATAAAATTCTTAAAACTGAAACATCTTTTAAGTTGAGTCTTTGATTCTGTTGTGGTTGATGGCAGTAAGAAGGTGTTGGACTGTGCACTACATTGCTGTAAACCTCTCTTTCTTGGTGATCCTCTGAAGACCAAGGGAGTAGTTGCTGGAATCATAGACACTGCTGTTAAAAGATTCTGAGACTGATGACATCCAGACATCACCTCCAAGACTGTAGTTATTAGCTGGTAGCTGGCATTGGAGATTGTGAAGGACCTACAAGCTTGAAATAGCCCATAACTGACATCTACTTCATATGCCATTTGAGATCTTTAGGTGTCTTGAAGCATCCATCTTGAGGCTGCAACTGCTAATGAGACTGGCAGCCTATATATCTCTAGATAGCTGGTAGATTATGCCAAGCTTGGAAACTGAGTAGAATGATTTTTTTTAATAATGTGTACAGCCTTGAGTGTGCATGATTGCTAATGTGAAAATCAAAGTGACGTTACTAATAAAATTGCATGAATGCAGTGAACATACTTATTTGATAAAAAAAAATCTACTTAGCACTTAACTATGTTCCAGGAACTGTGCAAAGTGAACTCTGAGGGGACAAATACCAGTGAGCAAGATAGTCACTGTCCTCAAGGCACTTACGTTCTAATGGGGGAAGAAAACAAATAAAAAGGAGGTGGTTCACAAAGTGGGGATATCCCCAAAGTTCAGTGGAGGCCTCAATTTGGGCAAGAGAAGAGAGGACAATTTTCTGGTGGAATTGAGGTAGCAGCAATGAAGGATGCAATGGAGGGAGTAGGATTTAAAAACAGCTGGGAAAGTTAATGCAGAGTACTTTGACGGGAAAAATGTGTAAAAAACCTGGAAAAGTAGGAAAGGGTCAATGTGTAAAAAAAATGTTAGTGCCAAACAACAATCAGATCAAAGTTGCCCAGGACACTCTAAACCCACCCTAATTGTCAGAAATTGGGGAAGAAATACCTCCTCATTCTCATGAGAAGGAACAGAGGAAGAAAGAATTACATTACATATACACATTGCAGAGAAGAAGGAAGAGATTGGAAGTTGGCTCTCACGTTAAATTGAGAGCTAAAACAACTTTGATGCAGTCCCTGGAAGCCTTCCTGTAATAAGGGAGAAGGAGAGAAGGAAGGAGGGAAAGTAAAAAAAGTACCTAGGGGTTGCTATAAATCAAGGGAGGGTTTACCACTTTGCCCACCTTACATAGGAAATGGATTCACATTCAACGTCAAAATAATGACTTTGGTGAGGCTAAACTCTTGTTCCAATGCATAATCACTGTTCAAAACTGCATATCTGGAGTAACTTTCCAAATTGTTTCCAAAGTAGTTTTCTAAGCCACTTTCCTCCAAAAATGTCTCTCAATACTTTGTCCTCCTCTCTCACACCTTAGTTATGGACCCATTTTATGCTATAAAGAAGTTGACATTTTTTCCACTAAGGGGTGATCTTTATAGCCTCCCCCCTCTCTTAGTCCCTTCATCTCTGGTTTTTGACAAAACTCCAAATGCAATGGGATGGCACCAATATTTATTTCTGTCCCTTTTCCTTTCCAAAGTGCTTGAACAGTAACATACAAGAGGAAGGACTAGGTGACCTCAAAACTTCCTTCCAGCTATGAAGTTCTTTTATTTTTTCCTTGCAAGGAGCCTTTCAGGTAAGTAGGGCAGGTGTTATCCCACCAGGCAGTCCTGAGGGGGAACTCTGCCAGAGGGTGGGAACACTGGAGCAATGATAAACTTGTTTAATACATCGAAATTGTCCTTGTATTACTTGGTTGCAAAGTGGCATCTCGTAATGAGCCCACCTAATATTGTGAAGCTGGAACACTGCCACTCTGTTAATTACCAAACCTGTCATGTATCTGTTCATTTATGCCGACTCTGCAGATTGGAGAGAGAAAAGCAGGCTTCTTCTCTGGCTTCAGTCAGGATGGCACTGCTGGGTAATGATTCATATTTAACGCCAGCCGCAGGTAGTCGCTGCCTGTTCTTAGAAAAATCCAATTGTTTCAGCTTGCACACTGGCAGCTTTGCCCTTGATACGTGTACTTTGTGTGGAAAAGGAGGTACCTGAAAATACCGTCAGCATAAAAGATGAATTTGGTCTTCAAACCTCCTCTTCCACAGTTAGGTATATTTTAATTATACATGTATTTCTGTTCCTTTCCTGTTTAAGACCATCAGGTCTGTGCAGAGAGGCAGTGCCAAATTAAAACTCACAAACATTATATGTATATGTGTGTGTGTCATATATATGTGTTTGTGTGTACAAAGAAAATATCCATACATATATGCATGCACACATATGCATTCAAACATACATACATATACACATATGTATGCATATGCATGTACATATGCATACACATATATTCTGTCCTCATAATCTTGAATAGGCGTTTTCAACTTGTGGTCCATCCACCTGCTTCATGTAGAGATTTCAAGGAGACAATTTATTTTTAAAATTTTTGAAAACCATATTTCAATGTTTTTTTCCTTTTTTTCTTGTGATATTATGAATATTATTTTAGACAATTAAGAACACCTTTTAGAGAAATCTATAGGCTTCACTAGAATGCCTGAAGCACCCATGAGAGGAAAAAAAGTTAAGGATCTCAACTCTAGAACATGCCCAGGACCTTTTACTATAAGCAAGCAGATGGTCTGAGGCATAATGTTAGCCCCAAATTTTCTAATCAGCTCCAGTCTTCCCAGATTATCTTTAATCAGTGTTGTAAAAGGAAACTATGGCTTTTATAAATGTTCTTTTCTCCTCAAAATTTTACAGACTATCTGCTTCAAGACTTCAATGAATTTGTGATCTTATCTATGTGTGAACTCTGTTCATCAATGTGACCCACCCACACATTCAACGTCTCAGTTTATTAAATCCTCCATAGAGCATCCACCCAATGCCCTGAACCACCTAGCAACCCTCAAATCAGTCTTTTTTTAAAATGCGGATTCAATTCAATCCACATTTTCACCATTCATTTATTAAGTATTCATTAATTGCAATGCACTGAATACTGGAGATACATAGATTGATCTCTCCTTTAAAATACATCTCTTTTGGGGGCTCCTAGGTAGCACAGTGAATAGAGCACTGGCCCTGGAGTCAGGAGGACCTGAGTTCAAATTCAGCTTCAGACACTTAACACTTAATAGCTGTGTGGCCTTGGGGAAGTCACTTAACCTTAATTGCCCTGCCCTCCCCCTCCAAAAAAAAATAAGTCTCTTTTGAATGAACATTAGTCTTTATTCTAGGGTTTGAAATAATCAGCATAATATCTGCAAACAGGAAATTTTCTTGGATTTTAAAATTTATAGAGAATTCTACTACTATATGGATATCCTACACAATAGTAGCATAAACCTTTGGACAAGGATATGTCTCTCTGATTAATGCCTCCTTGGACAATAATGATTCTAAGATCACTGAACATAATTATTTTGTGATTGACTTTGCCAGTGAAACTTGTATGGCATCAACATAGGTATGCATGAAGTACTCTTTGCTGTTAGAGAGACTTTAAGGCTCTCTTTTTCTCTACTGAAAAAAATAATTATTTTATTCTGCAATCAACAAACAGAAAACAGCAGGATTTTGTGTGATCTTTACCTTTCAATGAATTGTATTACTATAAAAATGGTTGGCTTCAGTGAATCATTTGTCAAGAGTTCAAATGTGGTGATTCATTTGTCAATAGTGGCACATTCATTGAAATGTGGCAGATGTGTTTCACCTTATTGTTCACCTGTCACTTTCATTTATGACTATTTTTAAGATTACTTTTACATTTTTAAAATGAAAGTTTTTATGATTATTATGGTTAATCATGAGTCTTTAAAGGTTTATTTACAATTATTTTTCCTCCGATTTCTTTTTGTCCTTTTATAAAACAGTATTGAGCAAAACTGGTAACCCTCTTCTTCCATAGATATTTCAGGAGAGAAACTTTTCTAGGATCTGGTGGCTCATAATAGAAATTGAATTATCACATCATCAATAAACTTCTTCATGATCTTACTTTTGAGTATATGGTTGAAAAGAACTGAAAGTAGAAGAGCAGAAAGAACCAAGGCAATGTGAAATTTCTGGCACTATTTGTAGATTGTTGGAATAAAAATATAAACTGACTAGCGACTTTTTTTTATCTTATGTATTTAATAGTGAGGGTGTATAAAGAAGGTAGTGAGGTGGGTAGATCCATAGAAATGCAGAAATGTTTTCTAGCTCCATGGCACCCTTTAGTGATGCTAAGTGATGCTGCAGTGTAATTTGTGTAGCCTTGGGACTGACTTCCATGTTTGTAATGATACCTGAAAGAAAATTACTCATCCTAACTCAACTATAAAAATGACCCAGAGAGAGAGACCTCCCATTGGGTTGGAAAGTGTAAAAAAAAGACAACTTAACTGGAAGACTTTTTCTTTGCTTTTTGGGTATGATTGTAGGTATGAGTGACAAAAGAAGAAAAACATCTCCTGAGACCACAGGGTGGCTCATGAAAGTGTTGTAAACTCTTCTCTTGTGGGGAATAACCCATTTGTCTATGGAGATTTAGTGGAGAAGCAATGGGAAGCAGCTCGTCAGGGAGAAATCCAGCAGATATTATCAGTAGTTCTACAATGCCAACTTTGGAGGCAGAGATTTATTCAAGATAGAAAGTCTGCGAGTGTGAGTTTTTCTAAGCTACAAGTCTTTTCTCTCCTACTATTAAAATGGGAATCTATGGGAAAATATGCCCATGTGTGGCAGTAGGTAGGGGAAGAATAATTGCTACTCCTAATAGCTATCATTTATATAGCAATTTAAAGCTTGCAAAGCATTTTATGAATTCTATCTCATTTTATTGTCACAACAGCCTTGAGACGTAAATGCTACTATTGCGTTCATTTTACAGAGGAGGAAAGTGAAACAAACAGAAGTCCAGTGACTTAGCCAAGACCATACAACTTGTAAATGTGTGAGACTGGATTGAAAGTCAGGTTTTCCTGACTCCAGGTTCAGCACTCTTAACTACTGAGTTCCTCTATTGAGGGGTTTTTGTTGTTATTTACCTTCTTTTATATTTTAAGCATATGTATTTTGCTGTATTCTATTGCTGTATTTTATTCTGACTTGATTATCTGTGAATTGAGATATAAAATTACCCTTTTGTTGCCATGGACCTGAGGTTCACCAGAAGTGACGTTGTGACTACATTTGAGAGGTTCTTTATATATCCATTTAATCTTAGGTAACGTTAAAAATGCATACATTTCACCATGATTTGTAAGTGTGTAATTTCTTGAGTCATGGTAGAATGCCATTATACAGCTCCTCTCTGATTTTTTTATCCAGAGAACTCCCCACCTGAAAGAAAGAAAAAGAAATATTCTTGGGCAGCTGCTGATGCATTTTCCTTAGCTGTAGGTATTGCCTCAAACCAACATCTGGAGTGGAAAAAAAGGCTTATCATTTCATCCTCACAAAGGGATTCTAGAAGAATTTCTCCTTTTTAGTTGTTGATTATTGTCATCCCAGTCCTTTGTAAAATGCATAACCCCTGTCACTAGCTCTAAGGGACATTTCCTCTTGGGCATAGGAGAAAAAAATATGCCCAGACCTGTGATGTCTAATCCTCTCCTTCTACAATTTAATCCAACTGGAAATGCAATTTGATAGTGTTTGTATGACACAACTAGCAATCCAAATCAATATGGTTCTTGTTATATTCATATTCAGCTCTCCATGTACAAACTCTCTTCAGGGTTAGAGTCTACTATATATATATATATATATTGTATAATTCATTCCCAACTTGCAGAGATGGCTGTGAGAATCTACTCTGTGGGATACTTTCTGTTTATTTCCAGTATCTCTGAAATGTTTATCTCAATGATTTAAAAAAAAACCTAGTCTTCAGTACTACTCAGTGAAATGGAGACCTCCTCAGCAAAGAATTATAGAATTTTAGTTGGAAAAGACATCAGGGTTCATTTAGTTCAGGAGTTATTAACTGTGGATAGGTTTAGGGAGCCCATGAACTTGTCTTAGCTTGTTGATTTGAACTGATCAAGAAAAGTTAAGTATTTTTTTACCTCTTCACATATCTTATTTTTCAGCTCCATAAGAAGCACTTCTACTTTGTCCTTTTTGCTCAAAAAAGTTGCTGTTGTAAGCAGAGAAAATATGAAGCATTTAACCACTTGACAGCACTCTTGACCACTAGCTCAGTAATACCATGGGGAAAAAAGGAAGAGTCTTAGGAGGTCCTCAATCATTCTGGTGGTTGTATAACAGACTCTATTGAGTGGGAGCAGGGAGAAGACAGTGCTTAAGCTCAATTTTTTAAAGAGTAGGGAGTTATCTTATATCCCAGCCTTTCCTCTCCCTGGGCAGCCACAAAGATTAATTTTTCCAAGGGAGTTTTATTAGTGTCAATTAGTTCATTTTTGTTTTGTTTGTGGGTCCTTCATTCTTGAAGAGGACCAATGATGCCAGGAGGGTGATATCTTGATTTGCAAGTGGATTGGATTCAAGTGAGGCAGAGTCATCAGTTTCATTCTCTCCTCCAGAGTTATCTGAGTCCAATGGCAAGACATAAAGACAAATGGTAATGATCCAGTATGTATTGGAAGACCTTGGCCTTTTTAAGTTAAGGTTTTTCTCAGGTCTCAGTTTGTCTGAGGAAACACCCATTCAGTGATTTAGGTGTAGGCAAGAATTGAGACAAACGATTCAATAGTTTGTGATCACAGAAGATTCAATCTAGAAGAGGAAGAACCTCAGAATTTCTGTACTGAACAGAAAACAATTGTTATTTACAATCACACAGAGCCATCAAAATCCAAACAATGAGAAAGGCTTGGGCTGAGACCAATTATTGACCAATCAGTGAAAGTCCCAGTGATTTGGATTTAAAGGTGTAGTCGTGTATCTCTATTTGAACCACAATGGACTTTTACAAGACCTATTTTTCCAGAACCATATTTCAAGAAATTATAAAACAAAAACTACATGAGACAAAGACTTAATTGTCCCAAAGTTAGAAGTAGAAATATGTGTAAAATGTCACTTATTTTGTTCTTTGGATCAGCCATGCCTCTAAACCCCAAAAGCCATGTTTACTTTCTTCAATGTGTGAGGTTTTAGTCAGGGTCTTCTACTCAGTATTTTGCAAATATCTTATATGTATTTCTACCTTTAACTTTGTATTTGTGCCCCCTTACTTGGAATACTCTCCTGTCTTTCTCTTTACCCATCCTAATTATAGACATTTTTCAAGGCTCATTTCTGCATGAAGACTTCCCTCATTCCATCAGCCTTTGGTGATTTCTACCTTCTTTTAATTTCTTTATCAGTATCAAGAATTTAGCATCTAATTACACATTGTAAAGGTCACTAACGGTTTCTTGTGCTTTAGTTTCATCTTCCTAATAAATTATAGGCTCCTTCAGGGAGAAACAGTGTACCATGGTGATAGACTTCCTTGTAGTCAAGAAGATCTTTCAAATCCTGCCTCTGACACAAACTAGCTGTATGAATCTGCACACATTGATTACTATGGTCCAGAAAGTTCTAAATGACAACTAGGTGCAGACAAGGCACCTGAAGGAAGTTTCCACAATAGGGAGTTACCTCTGTCAATGAAATCATAAGACCAATGTCTATCACTATTGTAGAGGATCAGGAGTCAATAGAGTAGACTCACCCAAATTGCCCCATATTAAATCCACACTGCTTTGCAATATTTACTTCACAGTCCTTACTATTCTTCCTCAACAGATGAAGAGAGTCAGAAACTTGCCAAGTAGGCATGTGTACAATGCACTCCCACCTATATATCCTAACTTTTGCACAGATGGCCATTTCTCCCAACAAATAGGATCTTACCAATCACCAGTCAATTGTGCCCACAGATTCTTATACAACTTTCATCCTGAATTGACTTTCCTAGAACACAATGTTAGTGGAAGATTAGCCATGTGAAACTTGGGTTTTTAAAACTAGTTTTAGGACCCTATTCACTAACACCTTTCCTTCAAACAAGGTTACTTAGGAGGTGGTGTACTTCAATGAAATTCCAATGGAACAGAAGTTCAAGTCATCTCTGTTGCATGCTAGTCACCTGACACATAACCAGTCATAAACCTTCCTAAGCCACCATTCTGTCAACTATAAAATGAAGTATTTATATTAGAAGCTCTCTGATCTTCCTTCTCATTTTGACTTACTAGGTTCTAAGATTCCTTACTATCCTACCATTCTGTGATATTTTATGTTTCTCCCCTAAAACCAATAAATGAACTCAAAGGAAAATGCTTTTCACCAATCTGAGTTTGGCAATTGATGTGTGTACCCTGAAATAACCATTCCCTTTATTTGCTTTCTCTTGGCATTATGGCTCAGTTGTTTAGCTGGCTTTGTCTTAGTTAACAGCAGAGAAACAGAATGGCCCCTAGCAAATGCCAGTAGCTAAGAAAAGAGTCAGTGCCTAAAGCCTTGGGAAATCATTTTAAGTGAGAAAGACACCTTTTGTGCATTAGGGTGTGAAATGAAGATTTCCATATCCACAGACTTCCTCAACCCCCTCCCCCTTTTCAAACACAGGTGGAAATGTTAAGAAGTGAGACCAAGCATCTCATTGCAATAGGTCCAATTTACTTTTCAGATTAGTTTAATATCCAGTGGTAAATTGAAACAATATTAGAGTCAGATAAAATGATCCCAAGGCAGGAAAATGACAGTACAGACTGACATTTTGTCTATTACTCATACTTTTATTGCCTAAGTATTTCCAAGCTCTTAGAACATTGAGTGATTTTACCCATACTGAATTATAGTGGAGAAGTACTTGGATGAGGGTGCGGGGCACAATTACAAATCAAGTTTGGGTTCTAATGCTACAGTCTTGTTAGCTTCAGCCAGATCTTTGGATATCCTCTGCCATATGTTGAGACTTCATATTGTTTCATTGTTTAAAAGCAGTTTTACTCCTATGAATGAAGGCTGATTTTAGCATAATGAAATTAAAAGGAATGAAGATGATGATGATAACAGCATTTCTAGTCTGATCAGTAAGTGATTATTCAGTATTTCCTATATTCAAGGCACTGTGCTAGGTCAAAATGAAAATGTATCCTTGCCCACAAGGAGCTTGTGTTTTATTGGGAGGGAACATATTAAGTAAACAGATCAATATATGATTATTTGAGGAGGGGTGCTAAGAATTAGTGGGTTCATAAAAGGCTTCAATAAGTAGGAAACACACTCAGCAAGTCTTGAAAGAAATGGGATTCCAAGAGGTTAGGAAGAAGTACAGAGCCATGGAAGTGCTACATTGAAGGTGAATTCAGGGGGTAGCAGTAGGCCAGTATGACTGAATGAATAGCAAAAAAATAGGGAGAAATATACAATAAGAATGGAAAGGTGTGCTAGAATCAGATTGTAGAGTGATTCAAATGATTGCCAAGCTAAGGTGCTTGTGATTTGTCCCAAAGGAAATAGGAAGCCACTGAAGTTTTTTTAGTAAGGAAATGAGACGGTCAGACTTGTGGTTTAAGAACAGTAACAATAGCTTGCATTTATATAGCATTTACAATATAAGTAAGTGAGGCAGCCAGGTGGCAAAATGAATAGAGTGGGACCTGGAATCAGGAAATACTGAATTCAAATCTGACCTCAGACATATAGTAGCTATGTGACCTTGGGTGAATCACTTCACCTTGTTTGCCTCAGTTTTCTCATCTGTAAAGTGAGTTGTAGAAGAAAATGGCAAAAGGCTCCAATATCTTTGCCAAGAAACCATAAATGGGATTATGAAGAGCTGGACAACATGACTGGAACTATTGAAAAAGTGAGCTTGGTACTATGCTAAAAGCATTACACCTATTGTCTCCTTTGATTCTCACAACAAGCCTTGGAAGGAAGTGCTTTTATGGCTCCCATTTTACAGATGAGGAAACTAAGGCAGGAAGAGATTTATGACTTTCTCACGGTCACACAGTTAGTATCTGAAGTCAGATTTGAAATCAGGTCTTCCTGGAGTTGTGAACTGATTCAGCCACTCTGGAGAAAAATCTGAAACTATGCCCAAAGGGCCATAAATAATTGCATATCCTTTGACCCAGTAAAACCACTTTTGGGGTTGTATCCCAAAGAGATCATAGAAGTGAGAAAATGACCCATATGTAAAAAATATTTATTGCAGCTCTCTACGTGGTGACAAATAACTGGAAATTAAAGGGATGCCCATCAACCAGGGAATGGATAAACAAATTGTGGTATATGAATGTAATGGAATGCTACTGTACTATAAGAAATGGGAAGGAGATGTACTTCATATTTATCTGGAGAGGATTATACACACTGATGCTAAGTGAAAAGAGCAGAACCAGGACAAATATGTACATAATCACAGACACATCATATGTGTGACAACCAACTATGATAAACTGGACTCTTCTCAGCAACACACAGTTATAAGACATCTCTAAAAGACTCAGGATGGAAGGGGATGTCTACGTTCAGAAAAAAGATCTAGAAAGACCAGAGTTTAAATGGATACTTAAGTAAACTACATGCTCTCGTTCTTTTCCATGTTTGGTTTTGTTTCTTTTAATCCCATTGTTCACTACATTGGTTACAACCCTTCTTTACAATCAGACTAATGTCCAGTGTGAAAATATTTGCAGATCCTATGTTTGATTGCAAACTGCCATGGGGGGAGGGGGAGGGGAGAAAATTTGAAACTCAAGGTATTGTGGAACTGAATCTTGTAAACTAAAAGTGAATAAACAAATCAATAATTTTTTTAAAAAAAGGACATAAATTAAGATATGAAGAGGCATAGAAGCAGCAAAGTTCCACAGCTCCCACACAGCCACCCTAAATACCCATAAAATATGACTCTAAATAAATTTTAGGGCTCCCAAACTCAATAAAATACAGAAAACCCATCTCTCTCTAAAGGCAGCTCGGCAGGAGGGGTTCATCAAGGCAGGCTGGGAGCCGAGGCAAGCCCAGCCTGAAACCAAAACCGCAGCCAGGCACCAGGGTGTTCAGGAAGGGTCAAGCCACAGCATGAGTCTACCTGGGAGCAAATCTGCAGCACCTAGAGCAATATCCATGTCTATCAAGCCAGGAAAAATAAGGATTAGTGAAAAGTCAGTGAAACTCAAGCTTCCAAGCTAAATTTGGGAGAGGAAAAGCAGTTTGATTGAATTGCCCCCAGGGCAAGGAAGCAGCAGGAAGGGGCAGGATCTGCTGCAACCAGCAACTGCCTCCACTGGGCTGCTTCAGAGCTCCTGGCTTGCCAATTGCAGGGGGGTTGAGACCATTGATCCGGACTCTTATGCTGAGCAGCCTGGATCCGGATCATGGTCGAGGGTGGTGGTCCTGGGGTGCGCTCTCATAGAGCCAAATCTGGAGGGAAGGAGGGGGGGGGTTGCAGCACTCAACTAATAGCTCTAGCAGGTGTGAAAACCCCAGTGATTTGGGACAGAGCTTTCCCCCCTTGAAGCAGAGTTCCACAGAGCTAAAAAAAATCAATCAATTAATTGACTGGACAACATGAGGAAAAGGAAGCAAAATAAGAACAGCAACAAAACTCTAGAATCCTTTTATTGTGGACAAAAAGGATCAAAACATGGAACTGGAGGAAGACAACACAGTCAGAACTCCTATACCAAATGCTTCCAAGATACTCAAAGATTGCCGACAAGCTATAGTTCAACTTTCAAAAGGACTTTGAAAAACAAATAAGAGAAGTGGAGGAAAAATTGGGAAGAGAAATGAGAATGATGCAAGAAAATCATGAAAAGAGAATCAACAGCCTGACTGAAGAAAACATTGCTTTAAAAAATAGATTAACTCAAATGGCAAAAGAGGCCCAGAAAGCCAATAAAGAGAAGTATGCCTTAAAAAGTCAAACTTCACAGATGGAAAAAGAATCTCAAAAGGATTCTGAAGAGAATAATTCCTTCAGAATTAGAGTGGAGCAAGTAAAAGCTAATGACTTTATGAGAAACCAAGATACTATTAAACAGTTACAAACAAATGAAAAATAGAAAGCAATGTGAAATATCTCCTTGAAAAAAACCACTGACCTGTAAAATAGATCCAGGAGAGACAATTTGAAAAATATCTGCCTACTGGAAAGCCATTATCAAAAAAAGAACTTGGAAAGCATCCTTCAAGAAATTCTCAAGGAAAATTGTCCTGATGTTTTATATTCAGAGGGTAAAATAGAACTTGAAGGAACTCACAAATCACCTCTTGAAAAAGTTCCCCAAAAGAAAATTCCTAGAAATGTTATTGCCAGGTTGCAGAATACCCAGTTAAAGAAGAAAATACTACAGGCTGCCAAGAGAAAATAATTTGAATACTGTGGAAACACAATTAGGATAACCCAGCATCTAGCAGCTTCTACACTGAGGGATCAAAGGGCCTGGAATATGATATTTCAAAGATCAAGGGAGCTGGGATTAAAACCAAGAATCAACTACCCAGCAAAATTGAGCATATTATTCCAGGGGAAAATATGGTCATTCAATGAGGTGGAGGACTTCAAAGCATTCTTGCTGAAAAAACCAGAACTGAACAGAAAATTTGACAATGAAACACAAGAAGCATGAGAAGGTAAACACAGGAAAGAAATAATAAGAAACTTATAAAATTTGAATTATTTACATGCCAATATGAAAAAGCGACAATAGTAATTTATGAAACTTTTCTTAGTACGAGGATTGATGAAGGGAATACAAATGTATATATATGTATGTATACTTACACATATGTCTTTATAAGAGGCTATACATGTGTATGAATACATATATGAGCATGTGTGTATATGTGTACATAGAGGGTATAAGATCAATTGAATACAAAGGAATGATGCTTCAAAAGGTGAAATTCTGAGGTGGGAGAGGACTAGAATGAGAGGAGACAGGGAGAGACAGAGTGGGGTTAATTATCCCATATAGAAGAGGCAAGGGATAAATGTTACAACTTTTCTTTCCTTTACTCTAGTTGAATTTTGCTTAGGGAAGGAATGACATAAACACTAAATTGGGTATCATGCCACACAGGAGAGTAGGGGGCATGTGGATGAGGGGCGGGATGACAGAGGGGACAGCGGGGTCTGCGGGAGGGCTGCTGGAAGCATACACTTCAGTAAAGGGACAGGGGCAGGGTAGAGAACAGAACAAGGTGGGGGGCAGGATAGAAAGGAGGGACATAAGATAAGACTGTCACAATGTGTCCACTGTGAAGATGTCCTGTGTAATTACACCTGTACAACCTGTATTGAATTTCTTGTCCTTCCAGTGGGGGTGGGTGACAAGAGAGGAACTGAAAGAATCTAGAATTTAAAGCTCTCCAATACATGCAACTAGGAATTAAGATATACAGGGACTGGGGTAGGGAGACTCTCCCTTCCCTACCAGAAAGTTAGAGGGGTGTTGGAGGAGGGCATAAAAGAGAGCAGATCGTGGGAGGGGCTTTACAGTGGGATTGCTGCTTGCAGGTTCGGGATAGGGGAAAGATGGGGAGAAAATTTGTAACTCAAAAATCTCATGGAAATGAATGATGTAAACAAGAAAACAAATAAAAAATTTATATTAAAAAAAAGAAATCAGGTGTTCCTGTCTCCAGGCCTGAACTCTACTTCACCACCTGTTTAAGGATCATATTGGCAGCTGAAAAGTTTGAACTGGAGACAATGTTGAGTGGAAATCAAGACTGCCACTGTGGTGCTGACCAACTAGTTTAGGAGGGTGCTGAGGATCTAAAGCAAAATGGTATTCATGTGAATGGAGAGAAAAGGTTGTATGAAAGAAAAGATATATAGAGAACACTGAGCAACTTTTTGGATATGGTGGATGAGGGAAAGAAAAGAGTTAAATGAGAAACACAAAGGCCTTTCAAACTGAAAATACAAATATAGAGGGATTTTTGGCTTTCAAAGTACTTTACAAATATTTTTCTCAAAACAACTGGGGAGGAGGGTGCAACCACCCTATTCATCATTACATAAGAAAGAAAACTAAGCTGCAGAGAGGTTAATTGACTTGCCCATGGTCACAAAGCTAGGATATGCAGAAAGTAGAATTTAAAACCATCCAACGAGTTCTGACCTGAAATCCAGGGTACTTTTCATTGCTCCATATTGCCTTTTTCCTGGGCCTAGTGAGCATTCTAATTCTAAAAAGTTGACCATAACAATAAATTACTAATAACTGGAGAAACTCAAGACTCCCTCTGCCTGCCATGAGTCAGAGTGTTGGGCTTCCAGATTCAAATCAAATTCCACCCTTTGAGAGGAAAGCAAGTCCTATAGTTTTCAGTATCCTCCAGGGGTAGGAGAGAGTATTAGAGGAATGTGTTATCAGTTAAAGAGAATTTAAAAAGAAAGGGAAAAAAAGATAAGTTAGTGTGTACACTCTGAAAGGGCAAAAGGTAAGACAATATCAGCAAGAGGAGATTTTCAAACTCACTGCTCTAGGCTAAGCCTGTACAACCCAAGAGCAGCACCAGATCATCCAACACTACAAAGCTAGGTATAGGGGTGTGCTGGAGCTAGTTGAACCTGTAAGAGCCGGTAGTTAAACTCATTGTTAGCATTTAAATCAAGGCTTGATTTATTATTTTGCTGGTTATCTAGATTTAAGAAAGAAACTGAGAAAATTGTTATAATGCAGATTCAATTTAAAAGCGTGTCTTACAACTAGTTATTAAACATTTACTAGCACACCCCTAACTAGATATCCCCTCCTCCAATTTCCCTAGGTAATCTGAAAGTTGGAAGACACAACAAAAGTTCCTGGCCTTCTCCTGGGAACTTCAGGGGATGCCTTGCCTGAGCAGAAGACCCAGACACCTTATAGTTTCATCTTCTGTTTCCAAATCTCCTGTGTGTGTGAGTGTGTGTGTGTGTGTGTGTGTGTGTGTGTGTGTGTGTGTGTGATGAACTCCTTGGGAAATCTAGTGGAGCGTATGGACATTTATTTTTTATTTTGACATTTATTTTTAAAACTTTTAAATTAAATTTTCATTTTCATTTTCAAATTATTTCCCTCTCTCCAACTTCTTCCCCAACCATTGAGAAGGCAGGAAATATTATAGCCATTATACATATGAAGTCATATGAAAGGCATTAGCCATATTCTAGGGGCAGAGGAAGGGGAAGCAAGAAAAAAAAGAGAAAAAATTACTTCAATCTGCACTTTGAATCCATTAGTTCTGAATCTGCCTGTGGAAAGCATTTTGCAACATAAGTCCTTTAGAGTTGTGGTGGATCACGGTATTGACGAGTGTTACTAAGTCTTTGTTACTGTGCAGATGGTTTTCCTGGTTCTGTTCACTTCATCGTGCATATAAGTTCATGTAAGTCTTCATAGATTTTTCTAAAAGCATATCCTTCTTCATATTCATATAACACAACTTGGTCAGTCATTCCCCAAATGATGGGCATCCTTTCAATCTCTTTTTTTTTTGTCACACATAAAAAGCTACCTTAAATACATATACAAAGACATATCATATGTGTGTGTGTTACCTTTTCCTTTTCCTTTTGCTATGCTTGAGGTACAGACCTAATAGCAGTGGTATTTCTCGATTAAAGGCTATATGCAATTTTACAGTTTTTTGGGCATAGTTCCAAAATGTTCTCAAAAATATTTGGACTAGTTCACAGCTCCAGCAGCATTAATTTGCTCATTTTCCTATATGTCTTCTGGTATGTGTCATTTTCCTTTTTTGTTATTTTAGCCAGTCTAATGTGAGGTGTTGTTTTAATTTTAATTGTTCAGAATTATTTTAATTTGTTTTCTTTTTAATTTCTCAAATTATTAATGTGTTAGAACATTTTTATGTGACTGTTGAGGTTTCATTTTTTTCCTCTGAAAACTGCCTATTCATATCCTTTGGCCACTTATCATTTGGTAAATGCCTCCTTTGGGGTGAAAAATAATTCAGTTCTCTAAATATGAAAGAAATATTATTTTTATCAGAGAAAGTTTTTACAATTTCTTTCTTAGTTTCCTACTTTTCTTCTTCTATTCTTGGTTACATTGGTTTGCTTTAGGTAAACCTTGCTAATCTTACGTAATCAAAATTATTCATTTACCTCCTATGAACCTCTTCATCTCTTGTTATTTGTGAGCTCTTTTTTTTAGTTGACTCTTTAAAGTTTTCTAAGTAAACTATCTATAAACCATCTGCAAAATGGGATAACTTTGTTTCCTCATTAATCATATCTATTCCTTTAATTTCTTTTTTAATTGTTTTATCTCTAAGGCTAGGATTTACAATATGATATTAAGTACTAAAGGTGACAATGAACTTCTTTGCTTCACTGCTGATCTTATTGGAAAGACTTCTATGTTATCCACATTGTAGATAATATTGTTAGTTTTTGATAGATACTACTTATCATTTTAAGAAAAGCTCCATCTATTTCTATGCTTTCTAATAGTTTTTATTAGAAAGAGGCATTGCATTTTGTCAGAAAGTATTTTCTACATGTGAAGAGAAACATCAATTTTATAGTTTTTTGTTTATTGAGACGACTAATTAGCTTCTGTGATAATGAACCAGCCCTGCATTTCTGGTATAAATCCAGCTTGTTCACTTGTAATGGTAATGACATTGGAAGGTCTTCCATACCCTCTTGAACTTGCTGACCTAGCAGAAAGAGGTGGAGGAAGAGAGAGCCACAGCTAAGCTACAGTATGTGTAGAGTATGTGTGGTGGTGACTAGAAGCAGTAGCAGTGGCTGCAGCTGCAGGGCAAACTTCTTTTTTTGAGCCACTGAGAATCTCTCCTAAGTACTCCTGATGAGGACTGCCAGGGTCAGGAACTGCAGGGATCTGGAGCTGCTGGGAGCAAGCTACCTGGATGCTGAGCAGTTGCTATGAATGAGGAAAGGAGGATCTTTACCTGAGGTAGCCTGTCTTGTTTTGAAGGCTTGAGAATGTGGGTGTTTACTACTTTCTGGTTTGGGGACTCAGTTTTTTTTGTATTTGAATAAATGTTCTAGCTATCTTTCCCATCTAAAGAGCCTGTTGCATTTTGCAATTAATAACCATATCAGCATATTTATAGTTACTATAGGCATTGTGAATATTGTATTTTTGATACATCATTGTATGTGATCTTTGTGATATGTTGCTATAATTTCCTTGTTAGCATTTTATTTAAAATTTTAGCATCAATATCTGTTAGGAAAATTAGTTAATAATTTTCTTTCTCTGTTTTTGCTCTCCCTGGTTTAGATATCAAAATGGCATTTGTATGAAGAAGGAATTTGGTAGTATTCTTTTTTTAGACCTATTCTTCAAAGCACTTATATAGTAATGGAATTAATTGTTCTTTATCTTTCTACATTTGGCAGAATTCATTTGTAATTCCATTTGGTCCTGGAGTTTGTTTTCTTTTTTTCCCCTTAAACTTAAGGAGCTCATTTTTTGCTTACTCATTTTTTCCCTAAGATATGTTTAAGTATTTTATTTCTTTTTCTGTTAATCTTGACAACTTATATTTTTGTAAAATTCATTCATTTCATAAAATTATCAGTGTAATTGGCATAAAGTTGGGCAAAATACCTCCTAATAATTGCTTCTCTTTCATTTGCATGGGTTGTGCATTCACTCTTTTTGTTTTTGATACTGGCAATTTGTTTTTATTATTCCCCACCTCCCCTTTAAATGGTAGTTTATCTCCAGTTACATTTTAAAGTAATTTTTAACATTTAAAAAAGTTTTGATTTCCAAGTTTCACCCCTCCCTCCTTATCTCTTTTCTCCTAAGATGTTAAGCAATATGATGTAGGTTATACATATTTACATACATATGTATATATCTATCTATTTATATCTATCTATGTATACATACACACACATATATATGTAGGTTACACACATATATACATATATTATTCATTTTGTACAAGAAACTCAAAAAAGAAAAAAAGGAAGTAAAAAATAATATGCTTCAGTCTGTACTCAAACAACATCAATTCATTATCTGGGGGCACAATACCAGTTCTTTCCCCAGCACTGGCATCATGAATCCTTTGCAATTGTCTTGGATCATAATATTGCTGAGAATAGCTAAGTCATTCACTATTCTTCATTGTACATATTGTTGCTATTGTAAATCAAAATAGCCACTGGTTTATCTGCTGTATTGTTGTGTCTTATAAGTCCAGTTCCTAGTTTTATTTATTAGTTCAATGGGTTTTTTTACTTTCAAATTTATTAATTTCTTCTTTGATTTTAAAGATTTCTATTTTGACGTTTAATTGGAGAGATTTTTCTAGCTTTTTTTTAAGTTGAATGTCAACTATTTGATTGGTTCTTTCTCTCTACTGATGTATGTGTTTAGAGATATCCTTCTCCCCTTAAGTACTATTTTAGCTGTTCATCGTCATTATCTTTAAAAAAATTGATTGTTTCTGTGACTTTTTTCTTTGATTCATTTTTTTAGGATTAGATGACTTAGTTTCCAATTACTTTTTAATCTATGCTTTAAAGGCTCTTTTAAATTGGTAATTGAATTGAATGTAATTTTTAATATGTTATAAGCTAAAAAAAGATATACATTTAGCATTTCAGCTTGTCTGCATTTGTTTGTGAGTACTTAATGCCCTAATATATGTTCTATGTTTTTGAAAGTGTCATCTAGAGTTGAGGAAAAAAAAGAATACTCCTTTCCATTGAAATTCAATCATCTCCAGAGGTCCAGGATTATATCTAAATTCTCTAACATTCTATTTATCTCTTAACTTCTTTCTTGTTTCTTTTATATTTAGATTTATCTATATCTAGAAGGAGTAAATCGAAATTCACCACTACTAGAGTTTTGAGAATAATAATTAGCCCTCCAAATATGAGGTCATTTGTTTTAATGCTGTTACGAAAAGAATTCACAGATCACACAATTTAAAAAATAATAAACACCAAAAACCATATATCTCCAGGGGAACAAAAAGTGCATACCACAAAATCCTTAAGTGTAATGAATAATACATCATCAATTCAGTGATTATATGTGACCTTAATTCATTATCATAGTCTACTACATTAATATAAAGACTGAAAACTTGAATTTTGTAGCCTGAGGTCACATAAAACTAACAAATACTTACAACTATTTTGGCTTCTTCCAGTCAAACCATACAAAAAAAAGCAATGTAAAAGAAACTACATTCAAATATGCTAAGAGATTTTTAATCAACATAAAATTAAAAGTGTATTGAAATAACATGTTGATGCAATTAGTACCTATGTAATCCCAGGCTGAAAATAACAGTTTGGTTAAAACTGACCATAAAAATTAGAAAGGACTTTAACAGAACCCATATAGTCTTCATTATCTTCAAAATCAGGGACTAAAAGAGAGTCGAGGTGACCTCAGGAGTCAGTAGACCTGCTGAATTGTAGTCCTGACTCATTCATTTAACATATCCTTGACATATCTAAAGGAAACAGAAAAGTTCTGACCCTGAGGCTGTAATAAAAGTTCTGGTACTTCTGCACCAACATGTAGAAAGAAGATTGATGGACATTTTGGGATCATATGAGAAAGGGTTAAAAAGTCACAGTCATACTTTTGCAACAGGAGACATCACTTCAATGAACAATAGGCAAGACTTACAATAGGTTCAGACCCATGGTGAATCCATTGTAACTGTAAGGGGTTTACTTCAGGCAGCCTATGAAATAGAGAAGGGAAGAGAGAACAGAATCAGCATTTGTATTTGTTGTTCTTATTCAGTTGTTTCAGTCGTGTCTGACTCTTCATGGCCCCATTTGGGGTTTTCTTGGCAGAGATACTGGCATGGCTTGCCATTTCCTTCGACAGCTCATTTTACAGGTGGGGAAATTGAGGCAGACAGGGTTAAATCACTTACCTATGGTCATAGAGTTTCTAAGGCGAGATTTGAGCTCAGGAAGATGAGTCTTCTTGACTCCAGGCCCCCTGCTCTATGTACTGCACTCATGAGTAGCCCTAAGCATTTATATACTGCCTACTATGTACTGGCACTGTGCTAAGCACGTTCCAAACATATCTCATTTCATCCTCATGATAACCATGGGAAAAAGCTGCTAATATTATCCCCATTTTATAGATGAGAAGACTGAGGCAGCCAAACGTTACATAGCTTGTCAAATTCACAAAGGTGGTGATGAGTAGTAGCCTAGTAGTAGTAGTTGCTAGTATTTTTATAGTACTTTAAAGTTTTCCTGGCACTTTACAACACAGAGATAGATGCTGTTATTTTTCCTATTTTATAGATGAAGAAACTGAAGTGAATACAGGTTAAGAAACCTGGCCCGGGTCACACAGCATAAGTAAGTGTCTGAAGCCTTATTCAAACTCTAATCTTAACTCCAGATCCAGTGCTCTGTCAACCACACTGCCCAGCTGTCACAAAATGACCACTGAGACCTTAAGAACCCTACTAAATTATTGCATTGACATTTAGTGTCCCCTTTTGCTAACTTGTAAGTGACCAAAACATTTGCTAGAGCAGATTTGTTGCTGGGATCTCAGCAACCCCAGGTTCCCAGTGTGATCATGGCACCAGGGATATGGCTATCAATCTTTATGTGGCTTTTAAAAGTGTCTGTTTTGCTCTTTACAAAACTTATTAGTTTTGTTACAGCTGTTAGCAGGTGTTTATTACAACTACATGAAGAATCAGTGAATGAACCACATATTTTTCAAAACTGGTTCACCATTTTTATAAATAGGGTACTATTATGATTGTGCAAAACAATGTTATTTTATAGTACTATACCAGGATGAGACTTTGGTGGGTCTCTTTTGTTTCTTTTTAAAGAATTCTGGGTTATTATGAAATCTACTTTGTCCTTCCAGGATTTGCATTAAGAACTAAAAATATTTTTAGTTTTGTTCCTCTTTTATATGTCTCATTTCACACCAATGTTGGCTATGAACAACTTGGCTTCCTGTTGTTTGTTATTGCCAGAAAGGTGCTAAGACCACGCTTTCTTTATGTTTAGGGAAAAGGCTTAGATATTGAAGTGTTATCTGGTTTTTGTAATGAATATGAGTAGAAAATTCTAAATATTCTCACCATATTCTTATTGGTTAAGGATTATACCGAATGATTAGATATAATATAATACCTCCTAAGTTCATTACATTCCATCTATGTAAGTCACCACCAGGATGAAGCTGGGTGGGGGCAAGTGGTAAAGGAATAAGTAGGTATATGGTGCTAAGTTCTTTACCAATATTATTTCACAATGGCCTTGCCAAGTAGGTGCTGCTACTATTCTCATTCTAGAGTTAAAGAAAATGAGACAAACAGAGATTAAGTGATTTGTCTAGGTCACACAGCTAGAAAGATTCGGTGACTGGGTTTAACCCCTGGTCTTATTGACTCTAGGCCCAGTGCTCTACCTACTATGTCACCTAATTACCTGAATCATTCTCATGAGCCGAGGTGGAATTGCACATGTTATTCTATTAAAAGAGTAATAGAATAACTGGCCCCTTTGTTGTTTTATTATTATTATTATTATTATTATTATTTTGGTTCCCCCTCATGCCAGAATAAGACTTCCCACCTATTGGAGCAAATCTAGAAGAGCAGAGGGCAACATATCAAAATTTGGACTGACTGAAAAATCTTGTCTCTGAGACAGGGAAAGATCTGAATTAGTTGTGACCTTCATTAGAAAATTTTTGCATGAACAAAAACCAATGCAGTAAGTAATAATAAGAAAATAAGAATAAATATAAGAATAAGAAGAGAGGTTTCCAATAGAGGGGGGGGAAACCTTTGTAACAAGTATCTCTAAAAAGTTTGGATATCCACGAAATTTATAAAAATTATATGAATACATAAGAATAAGAGTCATTGCCTAATAGACACGTGGATAAAAACAGACAGATTTCTAAATAGGAAATACACACTGTCAACAACTATCTGAAGAAATGCTCCAAGGCATAATAATATGAGAAAGGCAAATATATACAGCTTTGAGGTTTCATCTCATACTCATCTAATTTTCAAGGATGACACAAGATGAAAATGGTAAATGTCTGGAGGACTTGCAGGAGCCAGGCACTACCAGTGCAATTGTGAATTAGTTCAACTATTCTCAAAACAATTTAGAAATATAATATAAAAGTCATGAAATTGTGCATAACTTTGGGCCCTGAGGAGGTCAAAGACAGAAGGAATGTTCCATTTATAGAGATAATTTATTTGTTTTTAATTATAACAAATAATTGAGAATAAAATGTATGCACATTGATGGGGAAATGACTGAACAAAGTGTGGCAGATGAATATAAATACTACTATTGAATATTATAAATGAATTTCTCTTTTGAAAGAGTTGTATGAGCTCATTAAGAATAACATAAACACAATAAGAAAAATTTGCATAATAAACACAATTATGCAAGGGAAAGAACATTGAAAGATATCACAATTCTGATCAATGCAATAAATCTAATTTCAGTGGCCTCATAGTAAAGTAGCCTCTCCCTTCTTGGTAGAGAAGTGGCTAAATATAAACAAGTAATCAGCATATGTGGTGAGGCAAGGCCAATTACTGTTTATTTTGCTGAATTATACTTTTTTATTACAAAGGATTATTTGGGGGCATCAACATTGCCAAGTGATAGCAACATTTCTAAAAAGGGTAAAGAAAAAAATTTTTAAAGCTACTTAATATCTCTGAGCCTCAGTTTCCTTATCTGTAAAACAGAGATAAGAACTACATCATTTGCCTCAGAAGGACCAGGGGACCAAATGAGAAATGACTATGGAAGAACTTTCCAAAGCATTTAATGCTAACGCGTGTAAGCTGTTATTGTGATTATTGTTGGTATTATTATGTTTGTGTATATTTATGTTATGCATATGCATAAATATATATATATATATATTTAATAAAATTATTCTTAGTTTTCAATATTCACTTCTATAAGATGCATGAGATTCTATTACAAAAAGAATCCTTTAATTTATCAGGTGTAATTCAAGTCCAAGTAATCAGACACCACTCTTAAATTCCCTTTTTGTGAAGTATTACCCATGGTCATGGGGAAAACAAAAAATAAATAGAACAAGAAGGGGCCCAATATGAATACAGAAGAAATGAATGCTTGGAATATGTTTAGGAAGAGATGGCCTATGCTTTTTTTTCCTCAAGGAAGTTTTGGTACTGATGTAATTCACATAATAGATAAGCATGCATACAATAAACAAAAGTCACTCAGAATAACCTACTGAATTGGGGCACTACACATGGAATGAAGGGTTCTGGGATCTTATTAATAGAATAGATTTATAAAAACTGTAGAGATTGAAGCTAATTCATCAAATCTCTTAAGCAGCTGTGTGTTGGGCACCGTGATTGGCCCTAGGCATACAGGAACGATAAGAAATGGTACCTGTCCTCCAAAAGCTTGCATTTTATTAAGGGAGATAACAAATATGCACATAAAATCAGTATAGGGTTACAAAATCTCATTAGCTGGGGTTGTTCTAACTGTCAAGCTAATGCTCTAAGAGGAGTATCTGTATACCACATTGGGGATGCCTAATCCCCAATTATGTTCTTCCAGTAACAGGAATTAAAAATTAGAGTTCAAAACAGAATCTAGTGATCTTTGTTTGCCAGTAGAATAGATTCCTAGTTTCCTGACAGTTATTGTGAAAAAATGGATACTATTTCCCATAGACAACTTATCCAGTTCAGTCAAATCAAGCCCAAAATGGTGTAGATGTGAGAAATACAACAGAGATACAGAGGAAGTGGTTTCCTTGGCAACAATACAAAAAATCACCCTAAACTTGTTCTTCTCTTTGTATGTTTTTGCTGCAGATATTCAAGTAATAAGTAATGAAGCCAATGGAAAATTATTAAGGGAATGGGTGATTATATCTAAATATATAGAGGAGGGCGAAGGCAGAGCTAACAGGAAGTCAGGTAACAGCAGATAAGTCACAAACAACTGACAAAAGGGGAGAAATGACTTGTTTAGCTTACTTCAAGAGAACAGAGCTAGATATGAGATTATGAAATTCAGGAAAGAAAACTTTGTCAGGAAGGAAAATCACAGAGAATAGGAGTTCACTATTAGATTACTAGATTAAAAGTAGTTTTCTAGTTGAGGAAAGGTAAGAAAAATTCAATCCTGAAGAATATTAAAATATATATTGAAAACAACACTCAATCTCTAAATGAATGTAATTAAAATAAAACATTTAATATTTATGAGGGAATCCTAAAAACTTATGTGTTACCATGTGTTAATCTAAGGGGTCACAAATAGAAAAACAAATTATGAGCTCAATTCTTTGTCTCACAGGTTGGAGAGTAATGTGAAAATCAATGGAGACACATCCATGGAAACATAATATGATTCTATAAAAATATCTTCTTTTTTGTTGTCTTAGAATTTTACAAGGAAGAAGATAAGGATGAGACCTTTGAATAGATTGATAGAATGAATTCTTAGATGTGGAAATTCCTTCTATCAAGGCAAGTAGGCATGTTATCTGCAACCAAAATTATGTTGAAAAATTGCCCAGAGCAAAGAAAGATTAAATCACTTGACCCAGATTATACAGACTCAGTGATGGAATTTCATGCAATACTTTTATATAAATAAGTAGATCACAACAGACTTCTATTATACTCATTTTGCAAAGGAATTTGTGTTCAGAGAGCACAGATTCACTCACCTCCTAATTACAGATTCTTAGTTCATTTTGCAATCCTCTACAACACAGTTCCTTTCAATACTGGAGGAGGATCTCCTCCACAAGAGTGGATTCTTATGTGCAAATTTAATTTTGGGAATCGGACTTGGGATCAAAGCTGGAAGTATGGTGGGTGAAAGCTTCTAACACCCAGACCCAGATAGTTTCCAGTGCATGTTGCTATGATAAATTCATTACCGCAGTTAAACATAGCTCTCAGAATATGTTTATCCATGAGTAACTCTAACTCCAATTGATGTTCACCATGGTAAATGACCGATTTAAGGAAAGGACTGGAAAGATTCCCGAGTTGTACTAATATAACCACTCAGTGCTGTATGGTACTGTGGAATGACTTCTAGTTCTAGAGTCAGAGGTTCTGAGTTTGAATCTCCCCTTTGTGACCTCGAGACTCAGTTTCCTCATTATCTCTATTTATTTTTTATTAAATGAAGACTGGGGTTAAGTGGTCTCTGAGATCCCTACTAGCTCTAAACATATCATGAATGAGGGAGAATAATTATAGTTATCTCCATCAATAGATGGAGAGCTGCAAGGAATCTTAGAGATCATTTAGTTCAAGCCACTCATTTTATAGATGTGAAAAATGAGTCCAAGAGAAACTAAGTGGTTGTCCAAACTCATAAGGTAGTAAAAAAAAACTGTGCTAGGTTTTTAAAACTTTTACTTATCAACAAACTTTCTTTTGGTATTTTGTATTTGAACTTGGGTCCTCTGACTCTAAACCAAGTTATTCAGAGCTCATCATCTCACAATATTGCTGTTAACTTTGTAGACAATATATTTCACTTTGCATCAGCTCATGTAAGTCTTTTCAGGTTTTTCTGAAATTGTACTAATCATCATTTTGTATAGCCCAATAGAGTTCCATCACAATCATGTACCATGATTGCTTCAGTCATTCTTCAGTTGAGGAGTATCCTATCAATTTCCAATTCTTTGCAACCAGAAAAGAGCTGCAATAAATATTCTTGTACATATTAGTCATTTTCCTTTTTTATCTCTTTTTGGATATAGACCTAGTAGTTGTGGTATTACTAGGTCAAATGGTATGCATGACTTTATACTCCTTTGGGCATCGTTCCAAATTTTTCTAAAGAATGGGTGAATCAATTCACAATTCCAACATCAGTTCTTAATTGTCTCATTTTTCCCACATCCCCTCCAACATTTGTCATTTCTTTGTTCTATTAGGCAATCCAATAAGTTTGAAGTACTATCTCAGAATTTTTTGAATTTGTATTCCTCTAATTAATGTTTTGGGGCATTTTTTTCATATGGCTATAGATAGCTGTGATTACTTCATCTGAAAACTGTTCATATCTTTTGATCATTTATCAATTGAAAAATGGCTCTTAACTTTATAAATTTGACTCAGTTCTCTATATATTTGAGAGATGAAGTCTTTATCAGAGAAATTTGTTAAAAGTTTCTCAGTTATGATTGATAAATGTATTTCCCTACATCAAAATCACCCATTTATTCAATTCTTTATCTCCTTTCATCCCTTCTTTCCTCAAAAGTGTTTTGCTTCTCACTATTGCCTCCCCCAAACCACCCCCTACCTTCTATGAGTATCCCTCCTTCTCTTATCCCATCCCTCTCCTACTATACTGTAGGGTAATATAGATTACCATACCAAATCAAGTGTGCATGTTATTGCCTCTTTAAGCCAGTTCTGATGAAAAGTTTACTCATCCCCACCCTAGCTCCTCCATCTTTCCCTCCACTATAAAAGCTTGTGCTTGTCTGTTTTATGTGAAATGATTTACCCCCATTCTACTTCTCTCTTTCTATTTTCCTCAGTACATTCCCCTTTCTCAACCCTTAATTTTACCTTTTTAGATGTCATCCCTTCATATTCAACTAACATTTGTGCCTCCTATCTATATAATACTATTTCTAACTGTGCTAATGAGAAAGTTTTTATGAGTTACAATTATCATCTTTCCATGTGCTAATGCAAAAAGTTTTTAACCTTATTATGTCCCTTATGTTTCCTCTTTCTTGTTTACCTTCTTATGCTTCTCTTGAATTTTGTATTTGAAAGTCAAATTTTCTATTTAGCTCTGGTCTTTTCATCAAAAATGCTTGAAAGTCCTCTATTTCATTGACTATTCATTTTCCCCCATGAAAGATTATACTCATTTTTTTGTTGGGCATGTGATTATTGGTTCTAATTCTATCTCCTTTGGCCTATGGAATATCGTATTCCAAGTCTTCTGATCCTTTAATGTAGAAGCTGCTAAAATTTTATGTTTTTCTGATAATGGATCCATGATGCTTGAATTATTTCTTTCTGGCTGCCTGTAGTAGTCTCTCCTTGACCTGGGAACCCAAGCATTTGACCCTAACACTGCTGGGAATTTTCATTTTGGTATCGCTTTCAGGAGGTGATTAGTGGATTCTTTGAATTAGTGTTTACCCTTTAGTTCTACAATATCAATGTACTTTTTGCTTGATAACTTCCTGAAAGATAATGTATAGGCTCTTGTTTTGATCATGGCTTTCAGACAGTCTAATATTTTTTTTAATCATCTCCCCAAGATCTTTTATCCAGGTCAGTTTCTTCCCCAATGAGATATTTCACATTGTCTACTATTTTTTCCATTCTTTTAATTTTTTAAAAGTATAAAAAAGTTTTATACTTTCTTGGTGTTTCATAAAATTATTAGCTTCTATTTTCTCAATTCTAATTTTTAAGTAATTATTTTCTTCATTGAACTTTTGCACTTTCTTCTCCATTTGGCCAATTCTATTTTTAAGGAGTTACTTTCTTCAATGAATTTTTGTGCTTCTTTTCCCATTTAGACAGTTTTGTTTTTTAAGACTTTCTTCTCCTCAATGGCTTTTTGTACTTCTTTTACCATTGGGTCTAGTCTGTTTCTAAGATCTTATTTTCTTGTGTCTCCTTTACCAAGCTATTGATTCATTTTTCATGATTTTCTCGCACCACTTTTATTTCTCTTCCCAATTTTCCCTCTACCTCTCTTACTTGCTTTTCAGAGACTTTTGAGATTTTTTTTTGAAATCTATGTGAGATCTTCCATGGTCTGAGATCAATTTATATTTGTCTTAGAGGCTTTGGATGTAGGAACTTGAACTTTGTTTTCTTCTGAGTGTGTATTTTGATCTTCCATTTTAATGTAGTAGCTTTCTATGGTCAGATTTTTTTTCTGTTGTTTGTTCATTTTCCCAGTCTATTTCTTGACTTTTAACTATTTGTTTTAGTGGAGTTCTGTTTCCTGGGTCCCAAGTTTCAGGGGTTTTGTGCAACTGTTTTCAGAGATACTTCTAAGGACTTGTAAGTTTTCAGTTCTTCCAAGGTGGCATGATCTAGGGAGAAGCCTTTACTACTCCCTTGGCCCATGTTCTGTTATGTGAGTGACCATAGGCACTCTTTTTCTGGAATTGTGAGATGGTCCTTCTCCTACTACTGTTCATCCTTGCCTGGGGATTGCCACCCAGAACTGGAACCTAGATCCAAATATGGGCAAAGCAGAAGACTCCTGTCCTCACTCTCAGCCATGAGACCCCTGTAATCTCCTTCTGATCAGTTGCTCAACCACTTTACTGTATGTTGGCTGAGAACTTGGAAAGCAACCACTGCTGCTACTGCTTATGGTTCACTGGCTCCCAAAGTCTGGTACTGATTTGCTAGGCAAGTCTTTGCTGGCCTGGCCTACATTGGACTGTGCTCCACTCACACCCAAGTGTGACGAACCTTTCCTGCTGATGATATAAGTTGTCTTCGGCTGTAGAACTATTTCATGTTGTCCTTTTCTGAGTTCTGCTGCTACATGAATTGTTTTATGGCATCATTTAAAGTTATTCAGAGGTGTTTGGGAGAGAGCTCAGGGGAGTTGTTGCCTTTTCTCCACCATCTTGGCTCCACCTCTAACGCTAGCTTTTATCTGGATACATCATGCCTTTATTGATATAATGAAATACTATCAAAAAAGAATCCCTGGAATTCTCAAGAGTTTCAGAGAAAATAACAGGTCCAAAATTGACCAAAGGGTCAAAAATATACCACAAATAGTGACTTCTATGGACTCCCCCAAAGGGACTGTTTTGTAAAAGCTGATAGGGATGAGGAAACAGCAATTACATTCATGAAAGCTGCCCTCATTTTGAAATTTTTCTAATTTAAAACCATGGAAAGAAGAAATTACACATAATTAGATCTGCAGCTTTTATATGAAGACATTTAAAAATGTGTAGTATTAATTCTTCCAGAGGACATTGCACTTAGAGAACAGGGTTAAAAAGAAACATATTGCCTGGAATTGTATTTTTTTTTGGACAGGGCTGTTTGCTGATCCAGATCTCACAAATTCTGGTATTCTTGACATTTTTTCAGGGATGCAACTATATTTTAAATACCTATTATATGCCAGGTACAGTGCAAAGCAGGTTTCAAAAATAAAATCTCATTTGATCATTACAACAACCTCGGGAGGCTGATGCTATTATGACCCTCCTTTTTACAATTGAGCAAATGAGAGGTTCATTGACTTGCCCAAGAGCATATAACTAAGTGAATATATGAGGCCAGATTTGCACTCAGATATGTCTTACTCCTGGGTCTGTGCTCTATTTGCTGAGCCACATAACTACTTGAAGACAAATACTCCAATAGATTTATGATCTCTTTGACTTGGTTGTTTTTTCCATCAGTGTGGATCACAGCTTCATCCTCACCCACCCATCCTGTGTGAAGCTTGTCTATGGTTTTCCATAGGTTTGACATATGGAGACTGCTCAAGTAGTTAAGGGACTTACTCCGGGCAATGACCTATTCATCTATTATCCTTAGCTTTTCTAGAAGTACAAACTCATCTTTCTTGGTAACAAATTTTCCCAATCATACTATTTCTTCCTTATCTTCACAGGTTTTCATCATCATATGCTGCTATCTGCTCATACCCAACATGCTCATTTCCATTGCCTTTTGGGTGATATTCATTTTTAGTTCATACGAAGTAAACAATCAGGGCAGCTAGGTGGCACAGTGAATAGAGCACTGTCCATGGAGTCAGGAGGACCTGAATTCAAATGTGGCCTCAGACACTTAACACTTACTAGCCATGTTATCTTAGGCAAGTCACTTAACCCAAATTTACCATACAAAAAGCAAAAAAAAAAAAAGAAGTAAACAATGTAGTGCCCCATGATTCAGAAATAAAATGCTGATTGGACATTAATATTAAAGAGAGAGAGAGAGAGACGGATGGGACAGAGGGTCATTCAAAGAGCTGAAAGTAGTCCAAACCTCTTTCTTCCTCATATTAAATTCTAAGACCAACTCATTATGCATTTGTGCTGCATGATTTAGAAATACATTCTGATGGACACATTTATAAATTGTTCATTTACTTGTATCATGTCATTCACAAATAAAAGCATCCGAAAGAGTAGACCATCTGTAGCTAATTCCTCTTAATCTTGAACTCTTCTTCATCATAGCAGTAAACACATTTGAAGAGCATGCATCCTTATTGTTTTATGCTTTGCTTCATATTTACAGTCAGAGGATTATTGAATAATGTCATCTCTACAGTGATATCTTGAAAAATTCTTGTTGGAAGATATCTCTCAATGTACTATTTTTCCGAACTGAATCAAGTGCTTTTTAATAATGCACAAACAATAAACACCATGGAATTTTGTATTCTCTATATCTTTCACCCAGATGTGTGAGCCAAGATGTGGACTCAGTAGAATATCACTTGTATAAATCTGCATGTTTCTTGCTAATAAACTCATTGAAAATGTACTTGATACATATGTAGATGTTTCTCATAAAATTATATATATATGCACATGTATATATATGTGTGTGCATGTATATATGCTATATATACATATGTGTGCATATATGTGTCTGTGAAAAGTATACAGGTAATTAGTTATTTTCTTGATTCCCTTTTTCAGTATTATTTTTCTGCCATGCTTTTCACATCTTTCCTTTATTCTGCAATGTTATGAATTAATGTCCCCATCATTATGTCCCTCCTATATGTACACTTGATCCAATTCAGCTGTTTCTCCAATGCTTCTTTTCTTTAGTGCTGTAGCTAACTTCTCCTATAAATACATGTTGGCTTATGATGGTAGGCCAACTGTTACTGATTATTTCAAAAACAATTTTAATATGAATCTTGGCAGTTCTTTTTCACTTTTCTCCTATTTGTTGTCCCTTCAATTTCATCCTTAAATGCCCTCAAAATGACTCTGCTTAGCTGAATCTGCAGATCCTGTACTTGACTGCATGCCACCATGAGAGTAGGAGGGTAAGGGAAGGGAGAAAATGTGAAACTTAAGGGACTGTGAAACTGAATCTTGTATACTAAAAGTAAATAAACAAGTCAATGAAAAATAATTTCCTATTTTCCCTCTCAATAGCTTGTATGTACACATTTGCTTTACTTGTTGCTTACTTCATTAGATTGTGAGCTCTTTGAGAGCAAAGACTGTATTTGCCTTTTTTATATCCAAAGTGCTTGGTAAAGTTCCTAGGATATAGTAGTCACTTAATAAATGTTTCTAGACTAACTGATCCTCATAAATCACACTGTTGTGTCAGTCATATGTTATGTCTCATAAACTCAAGGAACATTTCTAAGATCCTGACCTCCCAAAAGTCTACTGTGTAGAACATTTATAGGCAAACCAACAGACTCAGGAACTAAGATTTTTTTCCTTTTTAAAATAAAGATGAATTAAAATATATCAAAATATTCTTAGTTCAAAACACACCCACACCCCCACACAAAGGGAGTGGACTATATTTGACTTCTAGGCTGTAGCTTGATGATCCCAGCTCCAGGTCTAGACCACCTATCTTCCACGTTTAATATTCCACACTAAACCTCTTGACCCATTTTTATTTTCCCAGTCCATCATCTATGCTCTGTATTCACTTCCCTCCATGCACTGTCACAGTAAAAAAGATAAATATGTAGAGTGGCTCTGAGGAGGAGACAGAGACAATATGCACCTCAGGTGTATAAATTCAATGTTTGTAGGTAAAGTGTTTGTAATTTGAGGCTGGTAGTATTTTGTCTGTGTAGCCATGGAGAGACAACATGACTTAATGGATAGTATTAGCCTTAGAACATTAGATCTAGGTGAAGTCCCATCTCTGGCATGTGCTGACAGTGTGACTCTGGGTAAATCACCAAATGCTTCAGTTCCTCTCAGTGTATCAACAATGCAGTATTCACAATGCCTACGGTAACTATAAGTATGCTGCTATGGTTATTAATCACAAAATGTAACAGGCTCTCTACATGAGAAATATACCTAGAGCATTTATTTAAATAGCAGAAAACTGAGTCCCCAAACCCGAAAGTCAAAGCCAGAACAGTAGTTATGAAGGTGACACAGGTAATTACAGTAGTAAACACCCACATTCCCAAGTCTTCAAAACAGGACAGGCTACCTTAGCCAATGATCCTTGTCTCCTCACTCATGACAACTGCTCAGCATCCAGGAAGCTTGCTTCTAGAAGCTCTGGCACCCCTGCAGTTTCCGACCCTGGCAGTTCTCAGCAGGAGTTCTTAGCCGAGTTTCTGGATGGCTCCAAAAAAGAAGGAGTTTGTACCACAACCACAGCCACTGCCACTACTTCCAATCACCACGGCATGGATGCTGGCTTGGTTCCGGCTTTCTCTTTCTCCACCTCTTCCTGCTACATCAGCAAGTTAAAGGAGTGTGGAAGATCTTCAAATCCCAGTATCTTTACACTCAGATGACTCTCTGAAGCTTTAAGTAGCAGATTAGGTACCAATATCCTTATTAGTATGAAAAGCTTCCTCAAGGGGAGTTCCTGATACTAATGAAATTATAGCTTATCCCCCCAAATAAAATACAAATTTTTAATGTAGTTAATAATAAAGTCCAATTGTATGTTTTAAAAACTGTCATTAATCAGAAGCGTTTTTAGTACAGCAAGTTATGCATCACTCCAAGAAGAAAGGTAATGTCTACCTTGTCTTGTGTTACATTAAAATGCCAATGGAAGGAGGCTGTAAGGGAAGAGATAAGGGGGAAACAAATAGAAGTAAATAGGAAGAATTTTCAAAGTAAGAAAATTACTTTCTCACAAAATGTCTTGTGTTATGCCATGTAGTTACCAAGGAAGAAGGAACTACTTTTGTTCGTGCCTTAAGATTATAAGATGAAAAGATGAATCAGCCTGGCATATCTATCTGTGTTCTTTCTGAGAAGGAGTAAGTGCTTTTATCTTTTTCTCTCACACACATAAACTCACCTGTTTTAGAATGAAGGATAAACAGTAATCTCTGTGAGGGATAATAGTAGGAGCTAGCCTTCTGGTCACCTAACTGAACTAGCTAGTTGGGTAACATAGGTTCTTCCTTCCTCCTTCCCTCCCTCTCCCTCTTCCTCTCCCTCACCCCCCCCCTCTCTCTCTCTCTCTCTTTCTCTCTCTCTCTCTCTCCACTTTCTCTTTCTCCTGTCTGTCCACATAGGGTATCATACCATTACCTGTGGATATTCTGCCCAAAGACATGAAAATTTTGAACACCAAACCCTGAAAGATATCTTGGGGTTCACAGGCTAGATTTCTTTCTTTAGGGCCATGTCTTAAACCCAGATCACTTTGGATCTCATTGACTGACCAACAATAGACCCCAGGTCGAACTGCACTTGGTCAGCGTTTGGGCCCCAATAGGCTCAGAGTAAGTATAAATAACAATTTCTGCTTTGATAAAAAGTTTTCCCTACCCAGAATAATATTTTTTTGACTAGGTAAAAGAGGCCATTCTTTGCCTTATTTTTTACCTAGCCTTAATCATGCATTGGGTGTTGCTTCAGTCAAACTGAGACATGTTAAAGACCTTAGTTTAAAAACCCCTTCATCCAAGACCATCTCCAGTTATACTGATACATATATGTGGGTGTGGGTGTGGGTATACACACATATATACACATATGTATATATGTGTGTATATACACATTCATACACACATATATATACATACACACATACACATACATATATATCTTTCCACTGGATCCAAATATGTCTGGAGGACAAAGTGAGATTGGTGACTTTTGACAGCCCTACCTCACTGAAATCCAATTCACTTCTATCTCATGGCATCACCTCACTGATGTAATGTTCCTCTTCACGAAGAAAGGACAAAAGGGAGGACAGACGAGGGGAAAGGGTAATCACTATGAATGTCATCTTGAGGTGGGGGGTAAGGGAGAGATGGGGAGAAAATTTGGAACTCAAAATCTTGTGTAAATTAGAATCAAAAAGTAAAAATGAATACATTCTGGAAAATAGAACAAAGGACAAACAACAGACACACACCTGCACACGCACACACATATACTAAGCCTGAAGAAACCCAATTCTCTAACTTTCCATATGAAATGGAATTTGCCCTAACTTTTATCCTTTGTATTTTCAATCCTACTTTAAATACAACCATGATTTTATTATTATTTTTTAAATGTGCACATTACATAAGAATTTGGGCTCTGTTTTCCCTGTGATCTAATTAACACAATAATTTCTAATTTTTTAGATTTAAATGGGGAACCTCAACTGAGCTATTGCTATTCTGAATCTCTTGCAGCTCAGTTTACTAAAATCACAACCAGGATCTGATGAATAATATTTAGAAAGATTCAGGAGTCACCTCCCCGATGGATAAATCTCCAATGTATTGAAACCCTGGATAATCCCTCCAGTGAACTAATAGCCAAGTGGGTTCATTTTTGTCTTTGGTTCCTGTGGTTGGGTTTCTTGGAAGAATTACACTCCAATCTTACCCTGACTTTTCTGAAGCAGTGTTAACAAAGCAAACATTTCCATTTCACTGAATAATTATATCTATTGCATTGCAGATGACCAGTTTTCAAGCCTGTTGGGGATACTGCACAGTGGAACTTTGTTCAGTGTGCTCCTAGAACACAGCTTCTGAGCCTATCTTTTGAAAATCACCATATTAAGACCTGTAGTGCTAATGGGTCTATTATGTCAGTCATTTTAAGGAAAGGGAAAAGGAGAATATTATGGCTTGAAATGGATTTCAGCTATCACACACATTCAGAGGGATTTGCAAGAATGAGTGCAGAGCTCTAGATTTTAAAAACTAAATTTTCACTAGTATGTAGATTGATCATTTGCCTAAATATCGTGTTCTGTGAATCATCCTACTCTTTGAAATTTCCTTTTTGACCACATTGAGATCATTACCATGAACACCTTGAATATACTGTTTTCTATGCAAGGACACCGACAGCAGAAGTCAGACAGTGGAAGCAATCATTCGAATGACCCATCTTACATAGTTGAAACAATATCCACCTTAAAAAGCTTTCAGATGATTTCTCCCCAAAACATTTGTTGGCCTCATATCCTCTTAGGCTACAAAGTCTTTGGATGTCCCAATGACCCTTCAATATCTCTACAGGGAATATAGAGGGAAAGGGAACAATAATGAGTTCTACGATGAGAATGAGGACCTCTCCAGCTCCAGATATTGTCCAGCGAGGCATGGAATTAGAAGGGCTTCCATTGCCATCAACCAAGACTTACCACAAATGAATGACCAATGATACGGGGAGGGATCTAGAACTATTTTACTACTCAGAGGAAAGTGATGGATAATAGGCTGGAAGGCAAGTATTTTGCCAAAATAAGCACTAAGTTTTGACTTCAGGAACAGATTGACAAAATTTATTTGGTCAAGACAAGTCAAGTAATAAGTATTTGTTGACTTGGTTTGATTCCTGATCTTTGAGCTTCTGGTGCAATTATCTCAGTTCTCAAATACTTAGTCTCAAACTAGTCCAGAATTAAAGTAAAAAAAGATACTTCTTTCTCTCTCTCATTTCTTCAGAGTTTGCACAGCTCCTGCCACAATCCATTCTACACCATTATTGTATAAAGATATAACCAACATAAGGTTGTCCCAGCCAACATCTTTCTGCATATACAATAACACACTATTACTAAACCATACAGAAACATCACAAAACATTAACACAATGTTATTTAATTGGGTCTTCATTGATAATATTCTTCCTATGAAATAATTTTCTTCTATGACATTGGTTCACCCAGAATCATGATTTATTTATTTATTTTGTGGAACCTGTTAGCAACATTAGATAGAGGGCTTTATTGTCTGGTTATCACATTTTTTGTCATAGTTGTGGTTGTTTGTCCTTTATTCTCAAAGAGAATCAATGGCATCATGACACTGATGTCTTGACTTACATGTAAATTGGATTTAATCAAGGCCTTAGTATCAGACAGAGTATTTTGTATATAGTAACAATAAATCTTGTTGAATTAATCAATCTTATAATTATAGTATGTGAGCTGCTGGTACAGAAAGTGGAATTTCTATGTGTGAACATATCTGGAGTCTATAATACATAATTTATTGGTAATGGAAAACATACTGATCTTGTAGTCAAAAGACCTGGCTTCAACACACACCTCTGATGCTTACTATTTTAATATTTTACCTTCCTTGGCCACAGCATCCTCATATGTAAATTCATAGAATTAAATTACAAAACCTTTTCAGTTTTAGGTCCATAAAACTATGAATGGTACATGGTTATGTAGTGTTTTGTGTATACTTAAAAACCAAAATAAGTAAGATTCTTGAAAGCAAGAATCCTATCTTCTTCTCTTTTACATATCCCTACAATATATAACAGAAGTTTATGAAACATGTGTTTGATATACTATTTTTATCAGTATGTCATTATTTATAGTATAATTTCTAACCTTATAATGATGTAAACTTAAACAGGTAATAAGCAGAAGATCCTAGGTTTGCATTCAGAGTCTGTAATTTCAAATTCATCAGTGGGTTTAGAAAGCCCTGGGATAGGAGAGGGCATCTAAGTCATGATTTGAAGGAATCCAGGGATAGAGCTGGATGAGAGGGAATTGAGAATGCCTTGAGGTGGAAATGGAGTGATGTGAGTAGAGATGTAACAATAAGCAGACTGCTTTGTTTAGAATACAGAACAGGAAGGAGAGTGATATGAAAGAAGACTGAGAAGTTAAAACTATTTGCACTTTTCATAGAAATCCTAACTCCTGTGGGGGCAGAGTCTAGATGGTGGAGTAGAAGCACAAACTTGTCATGGGCTCCCACTCCAATTACTTCAATACATTTTCTAAAAAATGACTCTAAACAAACTTTAGAGCCACAGCACCCACAAAGTGACAAGCAAGTCTGGTGAATGCAGCCTGACAAAGGGACAGGAAAGGTCCATTACACCATGCTGGGAGCCAAATGTAGCTCCCATGAGTCACATGATTCCAGCCCTGTGGATGCCCTGAACAGAAGTCAAAGGAGCTAGGACTAAAACCAAGAAACAACTACCCAGCAAAACTTTGTATAATATTACAGGGGAATATACGGTCATTCAATGAAATAGAAGATTTTTGAGCATTCCTGATGAAAAACCCAGAGCTGAACAGAAAATTTGATTTTCAAATATAAGAAGCAAGAGAAGCATGACAAGGTAAACAGGAAAAAGAAATCATAAGGAGCTTATTAAAGTTGAACTATTTACACTTCTCCATGGAAAAGCAATAATTGTAACTTATAAGACTTTTCTTAGTATGAGGATAGTTGAAGGGAAGAGAGAATATACATGTGAATATATATCTGTATCTATATATCCATATACACATACATATGTATAGGAGGGTGTATGTGTATATAAATACATATGTGAGTATGAGCATACGTATATTTATGTATACATACACAGAGGGCACAGGATGAGTTGAATATGAAGGGATTATATACAAAAAATAAAATTAAAAGGTGAGAGAGGAATTTATTGGGAGGAGAGATAGATTAGTGTAAATTATCACATATAAAAGAGGCAAAAGAAAACTGTTTCAATGGAGGGGAAGAGCAGGAAGGTGAAAGGGAATGAGTAAACCTTACTCTTATTGAATTTGGCTTAAGAAGTGAATAATAATTTCAAAAACTCAATTGAGTGTCTTATCCTACAGTAAAATAGGGGGCACTGTATAAGAAGGGGGATGATAGGAGGGAGGGCAGATTGGGAGAGAGGGTCATTAGAAGCAAACATTTTTGAAAAGGGACAGAACCAAAGAGAAAATAGAATAAGTGGGGGCAAAATAGGATGGAGGGAAATATAGTTAGTCTTCCACAATATAACTACTATGGAAGTGATTTGGGTAACTCCATATGTACAACCTATATTGAATTGCTTATCTTCCCAGTGGGGGTGGGTAAGGAGGGAAGAAGGAAATATCTGGAACTCAAAGTTTTAAGAACAAATGTTTAAAAAATTGTTTTTCACATGTAACTGGGAAATAAGATATACAGGCACTGGGGTATAGAAATCCATCTCGTCCTACTAGAAAGTTGGAGGGCGGTGATGGAGGAAGATATAAGGGAGAACAGATTGGGAGAGGGATATTCAGGAGGCTTGATATTGTGGGGGGAGGCATAGGGGAAAGATGGGGAGGAAAAAAATGTAACTCAAAATCTTGTGGAAATGAATGTAGAAAACTAAAAATAAATTTTAAAAAATTTTAAAAAGAAATTCTAAGTCCTGGACCTCCTTTTACATGTTTTCTACAGACATAAAAAAACAAGACAAGAAAGCAGTCAAAAAAATTTTCAAACTACTTTTGGACTATTTATTGTCTTTTTCTGTTTTGTTAGGTTCTTTTTTAATGACATTTACTTTTAGTTTACAAGATTCAGTTCCACAGTCCTTTGAGTTTCAATTTTTCTCCCCTCCCTTCCCGACCCCTCCATGGTAGCCTGCAATCAAGTATAGGATTTGCAAATACTTTCACACTGTACAATAGTCTGGTTGTATAGAAGGGTTGTAAATAATGGAGTGAACAGTGGGAAAAAAGAAAGAAAACCAAACATGAAAAGAATGATAGCATGTAGATTGTTTCAGTCTCCATTTAAAATCTGGTCTTTCTAGATCTTTCTCTGACTGTAGATATCCCCTTCCATTGAAGACTTGTAGAGTTGTCTTATACCTGTGTGTTGCTGAGAAGAGTCCAGTTTATCCAAGTTGGTCATCACACATACAATGTCTGTGATTGTGTACAAATTTTTTTCTGGTTCTGCTTTTCTCACTTAGCTTCAGTTTGAATAGGCCTTTCCAGGTGAATATGAAGATTATCTCTTTCCCATTTCTTATAGCATAATAGTATTCCATTACATTCATATATCACAACATTTTTAGCCATACCCCAATTGATGGACATCCCCTTAATTTCCAGTTTTTTGCCACCACAAAGAGAGCTGCAATAAATACTTTCATACATATGAGTCTTTCTCCCACTTCTATGATGTCTTTGGGATAGAATCCTAGAAGTATTATTACTGGGTCAAAGGGTATGCAATTATTTATAGCCCTTTGGGCATAGTTCCAGATTGCTCTCCAGAATGGTTGTATCAGTTCATAGTTTCACAATGCATTAGTGTTCCATTTTTTCCACATCCTCTCCACCATTTGTTATTTTCCTGTTTTGTCATCTTAGCCAATCTGTCTGGTGAGATATGGTACCTCAAAGTTGTTTTGATTTGCATTTCTTGAATCGGTAGAGATTTAGAGCATTTTTCATATGCTTACAGATATCTTTAATTTCTACCTCTGAAAATTGCCTGTTCGTATCCTTTGACCATTTATCAATTGGGGAATGACTTGTTTTGTTAGGTTCTTTATCTCTGTCTCAGATTCCCACACCAAAAATGAAGATGGTAATTATCTGATTTCCATAGATGTTTGGAAAGATGAATTAGTTCATGATATTGGTATATTATGAGGATGAAATACATTAGATAGATGGGATACATTAGATAAATGGTTCTGTATCATGAAAGCTTTTTTAGAACAACTAATAGATTGCCAAGAATATTTACCATTTCAAATTATTGACAATTATTTCCTTCATTATGAGTTAATTTACAAAGGCAATGTGACAATACATGTTTATTCTGAATAGGAATAAGTTTATAGACATTTGCAATGGTAGGAGTTATTAAATGTTTATTTTTTTCTTAATAAAATCTGGCTAACATTAAAAGTACATTTCTACACCTCAAATTGCACACACCCTACAACCTCTGTAAATGCATTTATTTGATAAAATATTAGAAGATTATGGAACCAATAAATAATTAGAAACTGTAAAGCCCTGAACATGCTTTTCCTAATATTTATTGATGTAGGATTTTTTGAAGTTAAAAATTTCTTAGAAATTGTTGAGTCACTGTGACTACTGGTGTAAAGAAAATCAGATAAATCTTAGTAATATAACTTTTAAAATTATATTGGAAAATTCCTCCGTTGATTACACAAATGTGACTGACTTACAGTATGTACTCCTTCCAGGGAAAACTTTGTAAAATTAATGTGTGCATAAAAAGATAGGGAATAAAGTGGGTGGGTCTTGTATTAAAAATAAATAAAGTGAAAATTCAGTTGGATGAAAATTTTGCTGTTCAATCACATTTGACTGTTTATGGCCCCATTTGGGGTTTCTTGACAAAGATCCTACAGTAGTTTGGCATTTCATTCTACAGTTCAGGAGGAGGAAGAATTACTCAGTCCATGATATTGACTGTGATATTGGATATCATAAAAATACTGGTCAAATAAAAGGAAAAGTGGCATCAGTGCTATTTTTTTGTGGTTTGCTGTAAAACTACAAGGATTAAAAGGTGTTTATGAAAATAGAAATGGAGCATCTTTGAGATGTATGGATTATATAGAAAGAAAAAAATCCTTTCTATCAAGGCAAGTTATTTAGAAAAAAGCTTCAAATTATTTAAACTTGAGAAAGAAAATGGAAATGAAACTGATAGTGAAAACCAAACCAAACCAAACAAACTGAAAGCATTACTTGGTTTGATTTCTTTAAACAATTGCATGAAGTTAAAAATACCAGAAATTAGGCCAGTGCAGATGAGGAAGGGGGGCAGGAGGTGGAAGACAATTTTAAAAATATTGTACAAATAGTAATTTAATAGTTTTCCCTCTCAAAAGCAGACTGATGATGTTTCAGAAATTGCTTAATTCACACTTAGAAGAACTGACTGTGCTAATCTTCATTTAGGTCAGTGCCAACTGTTTGAAGACATAAACAATGCTGAAGTAAATGATGTGCAAATGAAGGGTATCACTCTCAAATAATTTTAAGATATCGTTTGAGCTATAGAAGACATGAATCCAAAAAGTATGAATGCTGACCCAAATGTGGATTGAAGCATGTAAATACATCAGCTACTATACCTATCAGTGTTGCAGGAAGATTTAAAGAAAGAGGAGACAGTTCCATCTACATTGCTAAAATATTTTAAATAACAATAATGACGTTTTCATTATATCATGACTGTATGTTTCTCTTTAGATAGGATTCAGTAGGTTTTTTTTTCATTCTAGAACTGCTCTTTTAATCAGAAATTAAATTTTCTTAACCTTTGCTATTATTAATAAACAGATAAAAACTCTAAAATAAACAAAATTGCATATTTCCATTGGGCTAGAGATTGTGACCATTTTTAAAATGTACTTATAATTCCTAAAGCTGCAACTTTGAATAATGTGACTTCTTTTTGTGATGCATTATTCACACTATTTGGAACCTAGCTGCATTACTTTCTAGTGAATAAATGTGAAAACGAGCAGGAATTTATATCTTTAGTCCTTTATCCTTTGTTTTACTGTGAGGATATGGTCTACTGTAAAAATTAAAAAAAAAGAAAGCTGTACTCCCTTCTGAGATTTTCATCAAAGAAACCTTCAGTGTATGAATGGGCCACTGACATAAAAATTGCATGGTGATGAGAATGTTGAAATTTTCACTCATAATTGCCACTGCCTTTAAAATTGTCTTTTCCAGGATGAATGTCTTCTTCTCTAGATCTTTGGTGATGTTCAGTAACTTTTCCTTACTACATCTTCTTAAGCACCATTTTAATTACCTTTTATAAATCACTGTGTACTGAGCTTGGTGGTACAGAGGATAGAGCTGGGCCTGGAGTCAAGAACATCAGAAGGTAAATTGTGCCTCAGACATTACCTGTGTGACCTTAGGCAAGTCACAAGACAGAGGCTACTCCATCTACTTCAGTCTTTTCATTTGTAAGATGGAGATAATAATAACATCTTCCTCCCAGGGTTGTTGTGAAGATAACATGAGACTTTTAGAAGCTGCTTCACAAACCTTAAAGTGCTATATAAATGCCAGAGATTATTATATTATTAAAGTCCCAACCTGGTGGTTCTGCCATTATTAGTAATGAGAAGGGCTAGCAGATTCGTTCCAGTTTTCATTTAGGTGGTATAGTCTTTCCTCTTTCACCTATAAATACATTTGGGATTATCCAATTTAGCTAGGTCCTATGCCAAGCCTTTAGCTTTGCTGTTTTTGAGTCAATACGTCTTGGAATCTTCCATTATCTGCTCCCATAATGCTTTGAAAATGTGTTTGTATTCTCAGCTGTTCTTGCCCTTGGCTGTCACATCTCTTTGTTTGGCAAGGAGATCAAGTATTTGCTGGCTTGTGGTAGTTTCTGGGTTCTTTTTGCCTTATTTTGGAAACAACTTTATAGCACTTTTATTTAAAGAAAATGTGATCATCAGAGTCAACTTTTATCCATTTCCAGTTTTTCAGAGTCAATAGATAGAGTCAATTGGAATGTTTTGTGATGTTGGTCAATCTTTTCCAAGTCAACAGCTTCCAACTCTCTTATTGACACAGTTATTCATGATATACAGGTTTGATGCTCCTGAGAAAGCCATGAGCCTTTGGTTTCTTTCATTTTCTGCTACTGAGCAAGATGTGTGAGTGTGTGTGTATACACAAATATACATATATACAAACAGGCATATAAAATTGTACATGTGCATATATATATATACATATATGTGAGAAATTATATATACAAATAGTTATACATATGTGTATGCATCTATTTTAATTTATATGTTTTAATATATTATACATACTATATAGTATATAGTACATATTTATTTATATCCATATTTATATGTAGTATATTTTATATATTACACATTATAGGTTGTTTGTATTTATCTGTGTGAATACATCCACACACAATACATGCACCTACATTTATCCACATATACACAGATGCACATGCATACACACATGTGTATACATATACACTCATATGTATGTGTGTATGTGTATGTGCATATATATACATATACATGCATGTACATATACATATACGTATGAGAGTGTGTGTATATAAATATATAAAACTCCATTGGTGTTTCTTGACAAAGATAATGGAGTAGACTGACTTTCCTTCTCTAGTTCATTTAACAGATGAGAAAACTGAGGCAAACAGGGTTAAGTGACTTTCTCGGGGTCACAGAGCTGGCAAGGGTCTGTGGTCAGATTTTTACCCATCAAAATTTCTCCCAGTATTCCTTCCTCTCTGAGAGCTATTTCACATAACAAATAATATTTTTAGAAGATTAAGAAACAAAAAGTAAAGAAAAAGGGAGAAAAA
>CM053601.1:23453890-23467965 GCA_028646575.1 Pseudocheirus occidentalis | reverse complement strand
GAGAGAGAGAGAGAGAGAGAGAGAAAGAGAGAGAGAGAGAAAGAGAGAGAGAGAGATGGGGTATGGAGAGCTATGTATGTGAGTAGAGTGTATTCTTTCTATTTACATTATTGCATTCATTATGCATATTGTTATCTTTGCTTTACTTCACTGTGCACCAATTTATTTACAACTTTCTAGGCTTCTGTGTATTCCTCACATTCACCATTTCTTGAAGCATAATAATATTCTACTCCATTACTGCACAGTAACTTTTTAGCCATTACTCAGCTAACTAGTCCTTTGTTTCCAACTTAAGTTTTACAAAGAAGAGAACACTGATAGGTTCTCCTTATATAAATAATAAGAAAAACAAGAATACATATAATATTATTTTCATAAATATATGTATATATTTAAAGTTTTCTACATGTAAAAAATTACATTATAGAGTTTATTTCCTAAGGTTTACATTTCAAGTTCTGTCAATAAATTTGAACGCATATATGTAGTTGAAAAGTCTTTTAAATTAAGAATTTGTTCACTGTGATTAATTTTAAGACTTTTTAAAAATTTTGCCTGACATAGGTAATAGGATATTTATTAAATCAAAAGAAACACAAATAGGAAAATGAATCAACTTCTAGTCTGGCCTAGTATATATTAATAAAATGTAACTTCAACTGAGCCATCACAGCTATTCTGGCATCCTATTATTCATTAGATAGTTTATTTTTTAAGTATTTATTTTAACATTCCTTTCTTTTTACAGTTTCTGTTCCAAATTCTTTCCCTTTCTCTACCTTCTTCCTCAACCACTGAGAAGGCAATTATGATGTGAACTCAATTATGATGAAAAATATTATGCTAACTATATTTTTTAAAGCAAGATAAATGAAGTGAGAGAATTATATTACAATTTGCACTCAGAATTCATCAGTTCTCTCTCTGGAGGTGGATAGCATTTTTTGATCATGATTCCTTCAGAACTATCTTTATCATTATATTGATTGTAGTAGCCTTTAACAGTTGAGCATCATTACAACTTTTCTTTTACTCTGTACAATGTTGTTCTGGTTCTTTTTACTTCACTTTTCCTAAGTTCACATAGATCTTGTTGTGTTTTTCTGAAACTTCCCCATCATTTCCTACAGCACAATATCACTCCATCACAATCATATTCCACAATTTGATTCCTTAATTCATGATCATAGCCTTGATTTCCAATTCTTTGCCACCCCAAAAAAGAGTTGCTGCAATTCTTTTTGTGCACATAAGTCTCTTGTGATTTACTTTGATCACTTTGAGATATAGAACTCATACTGACATTATTGGATCAAAGGGTATACACAATTTTATGACCTTTTTGTCGTATTTACAAATTGTTTTCCAGAATGGTCAGATCAGTTAGCAGCACCCCCCAATATTTCATTATTATACTTATTTTTTCTCTTATCCCTTCTAGCATTTGTCATTTCTGATAGGTGTGGGGTTCATCAATTAATTTCTCTGATCTCTCCCTATAGCAGTTTTTCCAAACCAGAGATAGTCATGTTCTTTAATCTCATATTCTTTAACACAAGGAATGAGAAGAGAAAGGAAAACATCTAAGTACTTTTCCCTTCATATACCTTCCCTCTTTACCTTGAAATCTATTTATTGGGGTGGCTAGGTGGCACAGTAACCGGAGGACATGAGTTCAAATCTGGCCTCAGACACAACACAAAAACTAGCCATGTGACCTTGGGCAAGTCACTTAACCCCAACTGCCCTCCAAAAAGCAAAAAAAAAATCTTTCTATATTTCTGTCTATTCTTTCATTTATGCTTAGTAGAATATATTGCATATCATAAAAGTCAACTAAATAGTTGTTGAATGAATGAGGAGAGTTTCTAAAGTTAAACTCCATGATTATACAGAGTAAAGTGTCAATAAAACACAACTCCATGCTGAATCAATGAAAAAGCATTTATTAAATGCTTACTATGTGTGAAGTGCTAAACTAAGTCATATGATGCAAACAGACAAGCAAGACATTCCCAGCTCTCTAATGGCTCCAGTTGTAATGGTGGCAGGGTTCACATTATAATAAAAATGGCTGGCATTTATGTAGTGTTTTAAGGTTGTGAAGTAATTTAGATATGTTATATCTTTGGATCCTCCCAATAGTCTTGGGAGATAGGTGATATTAGAGGTTTACCTCATTTTATTGTATTTCACTTTATTGCACTTCCCAAATACTGCATTTAAATTTTTTTTATTTCTATTTTACAAATTGAAGTTTTGTGGCAACCCTGTGTCAAGCAAGGCTATTGGCACTATGTTGCAACCATGCTCATGACATGCCTCTGTGTCACATTTTGGTAATTCTCTCAATATTTCAAGGATGTTATTATTATATCTGTTATGGTGATCTGTGATCTTTGATGTTACCATTATAATTTCTTTGGGGCACCACAACTGAACCCAAATAAAATGGCAAAATTTATAAATGTTGTGCACTCTGACTGCTCCACTGACCAGTTATTCCCCCATCTCTCTGTATCTCTTTGGGACTCCTTATTCCTTGAGACACAACAATGTTGAATAATATTACATAAAACTAGTCAATCAAGCAATGGCAGGGTTTGAGAGGATTGACTCCAAATCTGAGAAAAGTTCAAACAACAAAACATGCTACAGAGAAATATTTTTGTGAAAAGAAGAGCCAACTGATGTGGTAAACATCATTATTTTCTTCTTTTAATAAATTTCCATCCAATATTCAGCAACCACCATGCTCATAAATCAGTAGCCATCAACATTGAAACAAGACTCTCCACCAGGAAAAAAAGATAATTACTTTCTGAAGGTTCAGATAATGTTTAACACTTTTTAGCAATAAAATATTTTTGATTAAGGTACATAAAATTTTTTAGATATAATATCATTACACTTTTAAAAAACTACTAGATAGTGTAAACATAACTTTTATATGCAGTGGGAAACAACAAAAAAAATTGTGTGACTCACTTTAGTGAAATATTATATTTATTGGGATAGGCTGGAACCAAACCTGCAACATCTCTGAGGTTTACTTGTTATTATTCCCATTTAAAAATAAAAAGAAAGCATTACGTGTTAAGAAACTTGTGCAGGGTTGTAGAGATAATACATATATAAGGTAGGACTTGTAAACAGGTCTTCCTGACTTCAGGTTGAACACTCTACCCACTGCACCATTTAACTGCCATAACAACATAAGGATGGTTCAGTTACAGGGTAGATGGAAAGACTTTGTGATCCTTAAGGTGTAACAACATTGCAGACAATAATGAATCTTTTAAAATGTCATTTCCATTTATAAAAACTTTATTGATTTCTATATTGGGTCACTTGAAAATGTCTGACTTAGATGGTGAGAACTTTCTTTTCCTGGTCTTTAGTAATATAGATACTGATGAATTGGGAGCTATTTTTCCTACAGTAAGAGCATCCAGGTAACATCTCCATGAGGGTCATTTTCTTGTTCTGGCTTTGAGGGCTATGCCAGAAACAGGGCTAAGAGCTTAGGTTGGAGAGGGTGCTACTGCTTCTGGGGCTCCTGTCTGTTAGTGGCAACTGGTCAACTATTTGTGTTGACAATGGTGGGAAGGACAGGTTCCTCCATAAGAGTTGCCCCCTATCAATAATACTGTGTATTGGATTGGAAATAGGGCATTTTTGTAGGAGGGACTGGGCTAGTAGGGTTGAGATCATGGATTGCCTCCAACTGAGAATGAGCAGAAGAGATAAAAGTAATTTAATATACATACCATCTGCAATCTCTTCCTCATCGTACCTCATGTTACCTCCTTTAGATCCTGCCATCTATACCCCATATTGCTTTTGTCTCAGAATCTTCCCATTTTTACTTCAATGGATACTTCCCCATGGTCTTCATATTTGCTCATATCTTCCCTATCTTACTTTGTGTGGGGGTAAAGGGGCATTAATAGAGCCTACTTCTTCTAGTCATTTTTTTTTGGTTTTCCCCTCTGTCAAGTTTCTTCAATGTCTTGCTCTCAATATTAGTACACAACTAATCATGCTGATATTTTCTAAATTTACTTTGCTATTCTAATTGTTAGATAATATTTTTTTCTCTCAGTTTCTATTTTCTTAGAATTGACAAAGTTAATCACTTTTTTTGCTCTTGAAACTTTGGTATTTCCATGTCCTTGCCTTTTTTCACCTCCTCCTACTTCTCTGCATAATCTGGCAATTGCATGTATATAGCAAGTTGGAGGATTTTTATGCTAGCTATTTGACTCTGTGAATGAGATTTTCATATTTTTATAATAAATCTATAATATACCCTATCTTAAAATACTTACAGTATTATTTCTGAACTTGATCTTTCATGTGGGTAATTATATGAGCAAATACCCAATTTAACCCCTGGAAATCTCATTGCATATCTTTTTTTTCTCCTCTCCATTTGAAGATGCTATCTCTCTATAGGGAGCTTGCTGTGGCACCTACTCTGCTGGTTGCACATCTCTGAAATATAAAGGGATTAAAATCTGCTCCTAGTTGTCCTTGATAGGAATAGTAATTTGTCACATGTTAGATAAAGGAATAGGCAGATAAGTGGTACAGTGAATAGACTACCAGGTCTGAAGTCATAAAGACACATTCCTCTGAATTCAAATCTGGACTCAGATACTTACCAGCTGTGTGCCCCTAGACAAGTCACTTGACCTTGTTTACATAAGTTCCCCAACTGTAAAATGTGCTAGAGGAGGAAATGGCCAATCACTCCAGTATCTTTGCCAAGAAAATTCCAAAATGGGGTCACAAAGACTGGGTCACAACTGAAAAATAAATGAACGACAACAAATAAAGGAATAATCTTCTAAGATATTTAGAACTCCACCAATTTTCAGTCTGAAAAGTCTTCAAAGCAGAAAGGCAGAGAACACCTATCCGAGTAAAAATGGGGCTTTCCCATGAGTTTTATTTATTATTTATTAAAATATATTTATTATTATTATTATTTATTGCCTGCCAAATGATGATGCGATGGACTGCACAGGGTAATATTTCATATTCATTCATCTATTGTGTGGTATCCATCTATAGAAATGAAGTATTTGCTTGCATCAAGTTCATTATTGAAATGAAATGCTTAGAGCACTAGCTTCAAAGGTCTGGATTTCCAAACCAAGATTACTAGAACAAGATGTAAGCTTGATGATGACTGAAGTAACTACTTTCTTGGCTCCAAACTTCAGAGAGAACAAGTTCAAAGTATAACTGACTTAATACAGTCAGTAAATTGGGCTTGAAATAAGGTGAATTCTTCCTTAACAGGGAAACTCTCTGATGTTCTTCCTCCTCATCTACCCTAGTCTGTTTCAAAGAGGCCAACCTCAACATGGGCAAATCTTGGATGAAGCCTTGTGAGTGACATTGGCCATGATGCAAACACATTCAGATCTCACTCTATTTGAGGCCATTCCAGGAAGAACATAGCCTTATGAAGGTCAGAGCATGAATGCAGTTCTTTCTGTAGCTAAGTGTTTGGGAACTAGAGCATGTCACAAAATTTACTGGCATTTTACCCAAGAAGACAGTTTCAAACAGTGTCTCTTTCTTTCAGGTGTTGAAAGGTACTACTCCCCAAGCTTAAATAGGCAATGATTCATTAGCATAATGGCATAGAAAAACAGATGACCTTGGAATGTATGAATGGATTATTCTATTACTTGGGTTTGTGGCAGTGAATCATAATTTCCACCTCACACTCCTCCCTTCTTTTCTTCTTGGATGTGTTCCCTTCCCAAATAATTGGGAGGAGACTTAAAACCACAAGAGTCAAGGAATGGTGGCTTGACATTTGGACTGATGAATTTTGTTTTGAGGATTTCATTGACTATACCATTTTTACAAGTTCAACTTCTATTCAAAAGAGAATTTTTTTTCTTGCAGTAGATTTTAGCATTCACTATTTCTTGAAATAGGAAGAAATACCTAACTGGTTGATGATAAGGTGATAATAAGTCTGTGTGTTATGTATTTTTTCCACTGAAAAAATATTTTATCTTTTTAGTGAATTGTCTGTGTTTTCAAAATTTGTGAACAGATACTTAAATCATGTAGACCAGGCTGGGATAAATCTATATCTATATCTACATCTGTATCTACATCTATATCTGTATCTATCTCTATTTCTATCTCTATTTCTATATCTATATATCATCTAGATCTATACAATCTAGATCTATATCAGTATATCTATATCTATATCTACATCTGTGTCTGTATCTTTCTCTGTCTCTATTTCCCTATCTATCTATCTTTCTTTCTTTCTTTCTATCTATCTATCTATCTATCTATCTATCTGTCTGTCTGTCTGTCTGTCTGTCTGTCTGTCTGTCTGTCTATTTATCTATCTATTACTGTTTTATATTTAAGAAGATTGTTAGTCAGGAAGGGTGGAAGAAGGAAAGAAGATTATTAATAAATAGGCCTGAAGGATAACAGAAGCCCAAAATAGGATGAAATTCTCCTATAGACATAGCAGATTTATGGACTTGGGAACCCATTTGTAATGAAAGAGAAATATCAAAATTATCCACTTTGAGTTAACTTATAGCCACGCTGCCTCTAACTAAGAAGCCAGGAGCATTTAGTATACTATACTACTATATGATACTGCTACTATACTACTGTATTCTTAAGAGAGCTCATCTTGGGCCAAACTTAAGAAAATCCAACATCAAAGAAACTGGGAATAGGTCTTGAAGGGTGGTTAAAAAGGGTATTCAGAGTATCCAGTGATGGTAGTTTTTCCCTCCCTCTCATTACCATATACCTTTGTTGGGATTATTTCCCAACTGATTTTCCTCTTGGAAGCCTCTGTAGAATGTTGACTCTTAACAGATTTGAGAAACTTTATGGACCACATTCAATGACAAGTCTTTCTTCCTTCCCTTCTTCATTCTTGTCCCTGGGGTGGAAAGAAGCAATACTAACTCCTCCATCATTTTAGCACAGCTGTCACCTTTGTTTCAAGTCCAAATGAGTTCTCTCATCACAAAATACTCTGGGTTAATGCAGAAGGAGAGAATTACCATACATAGTAAGCATACAACTTCACTTGTCAGTAGAAGCCAGAAGCCTTTGCCCTAGCAAAGTGCATGCAAGTGAGTTTCAAAAGAAAAGTCCTTCATGAATTAACCTGGTTTCCCAGAGTTGTCCTATCCATTCACCTGTTTCCTAATGTTATTCTTTGGGCTTCTCAGCTAAGGTCAGCAAGTGGCAGTAATGATTAGATGATTTTGCACACAAATTTGTCTCACAGAACTGCTCCCTCCTGACAACCTACCCATCTTCTAAAACCCAATTTAAATGTTCCTTTGTGAAACTTTTCCTAGTCAAAAATCACTTTCTCTTTTAGATCTTGCATAGAATTTTGTTTTGTCAGTCAACCAACCTTTATTAAGCACCTAATATTTTTCAAGCACTTCCTCTAAAGCTGGGGATATAAAGGCAAAACCCCAAAACAAAACAAAACCAGTTGTTGTAATGGTAATGGAATTTAAAGATCCCCCCGTATTGGCTCAGTTTTCAGGTTGAGTGTTGAAACCCAGAGCTTGTGAATACCATCTATGGGATGGACTTCTTGACTTAAAGAGAGAGTACTGAACTGGCAGGAGCTGGTGCCATGGATTTAGAGAGATTCACAAGCAGAGAGAAGGCCCGAGCAGGGAAGGCCAAAAGGATTTTTGGGAAGCAGTATTGTGGAGGCAGAGAGAGAGGAGAATTGGTAGGGGCCAGAGTTGCTGAGAGAAGACTGCTGAGGACCATTTGGAGGTGCCCAGGACTTTTGAGAATTACCAACTGGAGCTGTTGAGGACTGAGGACGTATGGCTGTAAAGCCACTATTTTGTCTGTCTGTTTTTATGCTGTTGTGCCAGATTTGTCTGCTAGTGAAGGATGGTGCTGTTGTTGCAGAGGTCCTGGAACCTTGCTTTTGATTCAGAAGCCCTAAAGAAGGATTTTCTTGTTGTATGTTCACAGAAATCCTTGGAAGAGGGTCTTACTGATGTTTTCAGGGTTTCTGGGACTGTTCTGTTGGCAGAGAGTAGATTGATGAGGATGCTGGCAATGTACATTGTGGCTTTTCTAAGCTTTGTCTCCCCTGGAAGAGAGATTGCTTAGAACCTGCCTCAGGTCAAAGTGAAGAAAAGACCTATCCTTGGGTATTAAATACTCTGATGATATCTAACCTTGTTGTAGCTTAAGGGTAGATGGCCTTTTGTGCTCTTCACTTCCCCTTTTGAGGAAAGTACTTGGCATTAATGGATGGTATTGTAATTCAGTTATGATCCAGGGGTGGGAAACTTTTGACTTTTTGTACTCTGTGACTGATCAAATGAATGTACTTTGTTTATGATTGGAAACTAATCTCCATTTGAGAAGAGAGACTTTGTCAACTAACTAAATGAATGTACTACCTAGGGGTGATCTACTTGGACCTTGGTACTTTTCCATTGATTTGAGGATTTACTAAATAATTGAGTTATGCTATATTTTGATTTTCTGTGAATGTTTTGCCTTAATTTTTGACTGAATAAAATAGAGTCCCTATATTGGTATTCCAAACCTTGGAAGTTGCCTTTGCTTGGTGTTACCATCCTGTTCCTTGAAGAGCCCACAATCATAAACACTTATCATGTAAAATTATTCATTATAAATTTCAGCCTTCCAATAAATTACTCAGTGAAAAGAGGCATAATATCTTACCAATTAAATTCAACACAATAGACAGTTTCAAAACATTTACTGCACAAAAGGCATTATGTTTGGTGTTGGGGAAGCAAGGTCAAAAGAAAACCAGTTCCTGTCCTGAAGGAGTTTACATCATCTTGTAGAAAACAACATGGATATAAATAAATACATACACTCACACACGTGTGTGCATACACAATATACATTTATGTTTATTTAAACACAAGTGTAGCACATATGTGTAAATGTACACGTATGTGTATTGGGGGGATGTCTACACTAAGCATGTGAAAGTTTCCCCCAGTGAAATGAACAGATGGGAAGGCAGCTGAAGCAGGTGCTGTGGAGCACTTAGAACTTGGTGAGATATTGAAGGCTCCAAGGTCATTCACTACACCAGGGTCATTGCTATTTCTCTTGACTCTTACCTTATCACTGGATTTCAATGACTTTGGAAGAAAGAGAGAGACCAACAACTTTATGCAACCTTGTCTCACTTACAACCCATTCACATGTGAGGTAAGACATTGCCCCTTGTTGTCACTGGTCCCCTTTGAAAATGAAGGATGAATGATATGTATATATACATACTCACATATGTACATATGTATAGATGTGTGTATATAACGTATGTATACAAATTATATATATATATATATATAAACATAGACATATATTATATCCATGCTGTGACATCTACATAGTATATACACATATTTAGAAAATATATATACCCTCATATATGCATGGAAATGTAATATAAAAGAGGGGGAGGGAACAAGCATTTATGTAGCACCTATTATGTGTCAGACACTGTGATAAGCAATTTTATTTTATAAATATTATCTCATTCAATCCTTATAATAACCCTGTGAGTTAGATGCTGTTGTTGTTCCCATTTTATAATTGAAGAAACTGTGGCAGACAGAAGTTAAGTAATTGTCACATTTTTAGTAAGCATCTGATTTGAAATAAGGTCTTCCTGATTTGAGGTCCAGAGCTTTATCTGCTGTACCATAAAGTAACCTAGAAAGTGGTGACATTCTGTTGGTAGGTAGGGGGAGTTGGAAGAAGCACTAACAACTGAAAGAATTAAGAAGGCTTCTTGTAGGAGGTGACCTTTGAGCTGAGCCTTAGAGAGAACTAGCCATGAGATAGAGGTAAGGATGGAATTCCTTACTTCTAGGCTTGGGGGCTAGAATGCATATACAAAGGGAGGTGGGACATCATGTAAGTGTAAGAATAAGTAGGTTAGTTTGACCAGGATGAGGGTATGTAAAGGAATAATTTGTAGTTAGCCAAGAAACAATAGAGAGCTACTGAATAATCAAGACTATTGGAAGAAAATGGTCAGTCTTCTGCTTTAGGAATATCTAAGCTGCAACTGAGTGGAGGCAAACCATTTTTTAAAACAACGTATTTTTAAGAGAGATCAGAAACTTTCAATAAGGAAATTCTGGAGACACAAATGGAAATAATTTCAGTGGGGAGGGAAAAGAATAGTTAATTTAGGAGATGGAACAGACATCCAGGAAAATTAGCAACCAACTTAGATTTTGAAAAGACAAGCAGAGAAGATGGATGTAAAGACAAGTTAACAGAAGATGACTAAGACAATTCTGTAACTATCTTACAAAAATTGTGCCAGGAGTCCCAACCCTCAGAATGAGCTGAAGCTGGTTCAAGAAGCTAAGGACAACAAAAAAACTTTGTTCATCTGGAGCCATCCAGTGAGAAAAAGGAAGATCAAAGAGGTGAAGGAACTCTTGTTTGGGATGAATGAGAGCTGATTACCAATAATAAAAAGGAGGCAAAGGTCTTTTTTTCTTTGTTTTCTCTGCAAAAGAGAATGACCTTTGTATTGGAAATGACAAGACAAAAATGAGGCAGGGAGTTGATATCCATCATGATGATGAGAATCTTGATGATGATGATTATGATGATGATGATGATGATTGATGATGATGATGATAATGGTGATGATGAGAAGGACAAGAAGGAAGAAAATCTTGATGATGACAAAATAATAAGAATAATGATAATAATATAAGGGACATCTGGGTAGAAATAGAGTAGTGCAAAAGATAGAGCTCTGGGCTTAGAATCAGGGAGATTTATGTTCATGAGTTCAAATATGATCTCAGAAACTTACTAACTGTGTTAATCTGGACAAGTTACTTAACCCTATTTTCCTCAGTTTCCTCACCTGTAAAATGAGTTTGAGAAGGAAATGGCCAACCACTCCAGTTCTTTTGCCAAGAAAACCCCAAATGGGTCATGAAGAGTCAGCCATGAGTGAAAAAACGGAACTGGAACAGCACATAGAAATATCTAGCAAACAGTTGATCATAGTAGAACAGAGTTTAAGGGAGAGCAAAGGATTAGATATGGAGGTTAAATTGTTATTTGTGTGGAAATGATCATTGAAACTATGGGAAGTGATCAAGCTACCAAAAGAGAGAATAGAAGAGATGACCTAGGATTCTTAGAGAACATCCTCACATGAAACTGAATTATGGATCATCTGAATAAGGCTAAGAGCATCAGCAGGAGAGGCAGGAGTTGAAGACAAAGGCTGTGTGTTGAAAATGCCCAGGTGCTAAAGAGGATAATTAGAACAAAGCCTAAAAAAAATCCGTTTCTCTCTTAACACTTAGAACAATGGTGTATCCATAACTCTTGTTTTTCTTACATTGAATTATTGAGACATTTGAACTCCACCTCTGTAACTAACTGCCTTCTCCAAATGGTGAGTTACTTTGGGAACTGTCATTCTGAGAAGGAGCCTAGAGCAGTCATAGTTCATTCTGTAGACTTCACAACCATATTCTTTCAGTTTTCAGCTCCCTTTTTATGAGTTGCCTTATGCTGAGATCAAGAACTGTCATTATTTGTGTTTGTATGTGTATCCACAGAGGCTAGCACAGTCCTTGGCACATAGTAAACACTTATTAAATACCTCTTGATTTGATTTGAACTGATTATCTCAGACTTTTATTACTTCTAGCCTGAAAAATTGTAATAGCTTCATAATTAGTATCTTCGAATCCAAGAACTTTCCTTTCTAATCAATCTTCCACATTCATGAATAATTTGATACTCCTTAATCACAGGTCTGACCATGCCTCTTCTCTTGCTCAAGATGATCCAGTGACTCCTTCTTTCACCTAGGATCAAATAAATTCCTAACCCTTCAAAAGCCCAACGTGGCTTCAACCATTCCAGGCTTATTATGTATCATTTTCCATACCAAACTGATCTCCCCAGTGCCTTGTACACCATGGCCGCATTCCCATTTCCCATTAACCTTTGCACAGACTGTCTCTGAGACCTGGAATGTATTCCTTATTCACCTCTGTTGCATGAAATCCACAACTGTCTTCAAACTCACCCTGATGCCCCAGTTGTTTTTGTACTTGGAAATTACTTGTGTATATTTTGTATTTAGTTAAATTCTTATTAATTGGTTTCTTGTCTGTTTTCTCCCCAGTAGAAGGCAAGTTTCTTACATTTGGGAAATTTTGTAGAGTTGTTTTGTTTGCTTTTTTGCAGTATATTTGAAGGGGTTTTTTTTGTATTCTCAATGCCTAGCCCAATGCCTGACTCATAGTAAAAACTCAATGAATATTTTTTGAATGAATGAATGAAAAAGCTCAGCAATTTGAGATTTGATTCAGAAACAATATTAACTTAAATAAAATGTCCCAGAGTCCTTAAACTGATAGTTGATAATGCATTTAGGTTATGTAAAGGATTTCCCAACACCAAACATTTTCTTCAAATGATTACCTTAGAACTGGATTTCACTAGAAGACACTATGTAATTTCCCTTTGATTAATCCTCAAAACTAATTGGATTACTTGTAATTATGGATAAGAGTGAGCTTTCCCTTGAGAGAAGTAGACAGGATTTTCTAAAAATTTTCTTGGAAGGATAAATCTTTTATTTTATGTTTTTTTTAATTTCATAGTCATTTTTTCAAAGATTCATTCATTTAATGAAGGTCCTCCTCTTCCCTCTGTACACTCTGATCAATCTTGGTGATCTTTTATTATTTAATATTGAATTTTACATTCTTTACATATATTTTATATTTGTATGAGATGTATTTATACAGTTACATATAAATATACTTGTATTTCTATTAATTATATATTTTCATATAGATGGAAATATTCCACTTTTCATAACTAAATTTCTTTCTTTATTTCTCCCATTCCCACTGTTTTCCAGAAAGCCAACTCATATTACAGAATATTTTTAAAGGGGGGTAAAAAGAAGAGGAAGAGAAAAAAAAGAGTTCAGTAGAAATGATCAATATTTCCCCCCCAAAATCTGAAAATACATGTAATGTTCCACTCTGACATATATGGTGCCTCTGCAAAGGAGTGGGGGAGGGTTACTTCTATTTCTTGTTTGAAGACAAGCTTATTCTGTTATTTTGCAACATTTACGTTTTTATTATTTTGAGGTTGTAGTTTATTCTATTTATTGTGTTGAAGTCATTGTCTGTGTATCTTTCTATCTATCTTTCTATCTGATTTTGTTTACCTCTGTGCATAAGTTCATGAACGTACTTCTATGTTTCTCTGTATTTATCATATTCATTGTTTCATGCAACTCAATAATATCCCTTTACTTTCATATATTATACTTTGTTTAGACATTCCCTAATGGGTGGCCATCTACTTGGTTTGCAGTTCTTTGCTGCCACCAAAAAAAATATTGCTGTTATAAATATTTTAACTTTCCATTTATCAATGACCTGGAGGGAGGAGAAGCAGTAATGGAATCTCTGGGTCAAAAGGTATGGACACTTTCGTCATTTTATTTGCATAATTATAATTTGCTTTCCAAAATGGTTATACTAATTCAGAGTTTCATTAATAATGTCCTGGTGTACCTATGTTCCCAGAATCTTTCCAATACTAACTATGCCCTTCTTTTTCATCATCACAAATTTGCTAGGTATGAAGCAAAACCTCATGATTGTTTTGATTTACATTTCCCTTAATGTTAGTGAATTGGACCATCCCTGCATATGTTTTTGAATAGTTTGCTATTCTTATTTTGAGAATTGTTCATTCATATGTCTTTGTCACTTATCTAATAGGGAATGGCTTTTAGTATTACACACATATACCCACATACACACACAGATTTATATATGCAGGCATCTAGTTTCTCCTCTCCTCTCCTCTCCTCTTCTCTCCTCTCCTCTCCTCTCCTCCTCTCTCCTCCCCTCTCCTCTCCTCTCCTCTCCCTCTCCTCCTCTCCCCTCCCCTTCCCTTCCCTCTCTTCCCCCCCTCCTCTCCTCTCCTCTCCTCTCCTCTCCTCT
>CM053601.1:23427241-23453390 GCA_028646575.1 Pseudocheirus occidentalis | reverse complement strand
TATTGAATTGGTTGTCCTTCCGGGGCGGGGGGGGGGAGTGACGAGGGAGGAACTGAAAGAATCTAGAATTTAAAGCTCTGCAATACCTGCAAGTAGGAATCAAGATTTACAGGGGCTGGGATAGGGAGACCCTCCCTGCCCTACCAGAATGTTAGAGAGCAGACCAGGGAAGGGGCTCCACAGTGGGATTGCTGCTTTGGGGGTGGGGTAGGGGAAAGACGGGGAGAAAATATGTAACTCAAAAATCTCATGAAAATGAATGATGTAAACAAGAAAACAAATAAAATTTATTACATTAAAAAATAAATAAATTGTACCACTGCTACCTTTCCAGTCTTCTTAAACCACTGGCCTCCTTGCTTTTCTGTATACAAGATATTCCATCCCACAACTCTGGGCATTTTCATTGGCTATCCCTCATCCCTGGAATTATTTTTTCCCCTTCCAGTCTACTTCCTGGATTCCTTATTTTTTATTTTTTTAATTTTTTTTATTCATTCATTCATTCGTTCATTTTTCAATCTGAATTAATTTTTTTCTTGTTTACATCACTCATTTCCATGAGAATTTGAGTTGCAAATTTTCTCCCCATCTTTCCCCTTCCCAACACCCCAAAACAGCTATTTCACTGTATAACCCCTCCCCCAATCTTCTTTCTCCTATGTCCTCCCCCATGGTCCCTCTGACTTTCTGGTAGGGCAGGATGGGTCTCCCTACCCCAGTGCCTGTATATCTTAATTCCCAGTTGCATGTAGTTAATAATTATATATATATATATTCATATTCATATTCATGTTCATTATATTATATATATATTCATATATATTCAAAATATATTGAATTATATATTCAATTCATATATATATGAATATATACATTAAATATATATTCATATGTGTATATATATTCATTCATTCATTATATATGTATATAAATATTTTATTATTGAACTTCAAATTCTAGGTTCTTTCCCTTCCTCCCTCATCATTCACCCCCACTGGAAGGACAAGCAATTCAGTACAGGCTATACATGTGTAATTAAATAGAATATCTCCACAGTGGACATATTGTGAGAGACTAATTATATGTCCCTTTTTCCTATCCTGCCCCCCGCTTGTTCTATTCTCTACCCTTTCCCTGTCCCTTTACAGAAGTGTGTACTTCCAGAAACCCTCCCCCCACCGTACCCTCTGTCATCTCACCTCTCATCCCCATTCCCCCCTACTCTCCTGTGTGGCAAGATACCGAGTTTAGAGTTTATGTCATTCCTTCCCTAAGCCAAATTCAATGAGAGTGAGGTTGACCCTTCCCCTTTTGCCTTATTCTTCTTACCCTGCGTTGTAACAATTATCCCTAGCCTTTTCTACATGAGATGATTTGCCCCATTCTGTCTCACCCTGTCTCCTCTCATTCTAATCCTCTCCCACCTCAGAATTTCACCTTTTAAAGTATCATCCCTGGGGTGGCTAGGTAGCACAGTCAATAGAGCACCGGCCTTGGAGTCCGAAGGACCTGAGTTCAAATGTGACCTCAGACACTTAACACAAAAACTAGCCATGTGACCTCAGGCAAAGTCACTTAACCCCAATTGCCCTCCAAAAAAAAACAATGCATTAATAAAGTATCATCCCTTCCTAAACAATTGATCCTGTGCCCTCTATGTTCACATATATACAAATACTCAGATATGTGTTGATTTGCATATATAAACCCTCCTATACAGATATAAGTGAATGTATATATACACACACACACATACATACACACACACATACACACACACATATATACATATATATATGTATATACACATTTGTATTCCCTTCACCTATCCTCACACTGAGAAAAGTTTCACAAGTTACCATGATCATTTTTCCATGTTGGCATATAAATAGTTCAACTTAGATAAGTTCCTTATGGTTTCTTTTCCAAGTTTACCTTCTCATGCTTCTTGTATTTGAGTGACAAATTTTCTTTTCAGTTCTGGTTTTTTCAGCAAGAATTTTTGAAAGGAATGGCCATATTTTCCCATGGAACATTATACTCAATTTTGCTGGGTGATTCTTGCTTTTCAGCCTAGCTCTCCTGATCTCCAAAATATCATATTCCTGGCCCTTCAATCCCTCAATGTAGAAGCTACCAGATCCTGGGTTAGCCTAATTGTGTTTCCACAGTATTCAAATTGCTTCCTCTTGGCAGCCTGTAATACTGTCTCCTTGATCTGTGGACTCCAGAACTTGGCTATAACATTCCTAAGAGTTTTCTTTTGGAGATCTTTTTCAAGACATGATTGATGAATTCTTTCAATTTCTATTTTGCCCTCTAGTTCTAATATATTGGGGCAATTTTCCTTGAGAATTTCTTTTTTAGGTGTTTTCAAGTTTTTTATTGAATTAACTATATACAGAAAAAACTTTGATGATTATTTTTAAAACCACTGACAACAGAACCTCAATTCTTCCTCCCATTCCCATCTCTACCACCAACTGTCTACCTGAATTATTATGCATCTCCTTTGTAAAACTATATGGGACCCCAAAATGAGGGACTAAGTCAACTCCCATAGTTTAAATATATCTAATCTCTTCATCCCCTGGATCCTTTTTTGAGCCAGTCAGGCAACCCTTACCCTCATAGTAATAAAATGAGACTGTCTCTAATTTATTTTTATTTCTTACTAATTTTTATTTATTTTCTTTTTTACATCATTCATTTCCACAAGATTTTGAGTTACAAATTTTCTCCCCATATTTCCCCTAGCTCCAACCCCAAAAGAGTGATCCCACTGTAAAACCCCTCCCCCAGTCAGCTCTCTTTTATGTCTTCCTCCAACACCCCTCTAACTTTCTGGTAGGGCAGGGAGGGTCTCCTTATGCCAGGCCCTGTATATCTTAATTCGCAGTTGCATGTAGTTAATAATAATAAATATTTATTTACATTTGATTGTAGAGCTTTAAAATCTAGATTCTTTTGGTTGCTCCCCTGTCACCCACCCCCACTGGAAGGACAAGCAATTCAATACAGGCTGTACGTGTGTAATTACAGAGGACATCTCCACAGTGGACACATTATGAGAGGCTGATTATATGTCCCTCCTTCCTATCTCCCCCCTTGTTCTATTCTTTACTCTGCCCCTGTCCCTTTACTGAAGTGTGTGCTTCCAGCAACCATCCCCCAGACCCTGCCGTCCCCTCTGTCATCCCATCTCTCATCCCCATCCCCTCTACTTTCCTGTGTGGCAAGATACCCAGTTTAAAATTTATGTCATTCCTTCCCTAAGCCAAATTCAATGAGATTAATAGAAAGTAAAGTTGTAATAGTTATCCCTTGCCTCTTCTATAAGGGATGATTAACCCCATTTTGTCTCTCCCTGTCTCCTCTCATTCTAATCCTCTCCCACCTCAGAATTTCACCTTTTAAAGTATCTTCCCTTCCTATTCAATTGATCCTGTAACCTCTATGTACACATATACACACATCATCAGCTACATATTCATATGCATATATTCCCTCCTATATAGACATATATGTAGGTATACATACATACATGCATACATATATATATATGTGTGTATTTAATTTTTATATATGTGTGTATGTAAGTTTGCATTTGTATTCTCTTCACCTATCCTCATACTAAGAAAGGTTTCATGAGTTGCTATTTTTGTTTTTCCATATTGGCATGTAAATAGTTCAAATTTGATAAATTCCTTATGATTTCTTTCCCATGTTTACCTTCTCATGCTTCTTGTGTTTGAATGCCAAATGTTCTGTTCAGTTATGGGTTTTTTCAGGAAGAATGCTTGAAAGTCCTCCACCTCACTGAATGACCATATTTTTCCCCTGGAAAATTATACTCAATTTTTCTTGGTAGGTGATTCTTGATTTTAATCCCAGCTCCCTTGATCTCTGAAATATCATATTCCAGGTCCTTTGATCCCTCAGTGTAGAAGATTCCAGATCCTGTGTTATCCTAATTGTGTTTCCACAGTATTCAAATTGTTTTCTCATGGCAGTCTGTAATATTTTCTCCTTCATATGGGGTTCCAGAACCTGGATATAACATTTCTAGGAGTTTTCTTTCATTGATCTTATTCAAGAGATGATTGGTGAATTCTTTCAAGTACTGTTTTGCCCTCTGATTCTAAGACATCAGGGCAATTTGACTTGAGAATTTCTTGAAGGATGCTTTCTAAGTTCTTTTTTTCATTATGGCTTTCAGGCAGTCCAATAATTTTCAAATTGTCCCTCCTGGACCTATTTTCCAGGTCAGTGGTTTGTTCAAGATATTTCACATTGCCTTCTATTTTTTCATTTGTTTGGATCTGTTTAATAGCATCTTGATTTCTCATCAAATCATTTGCTTCCATTTGTTCCACTCTAATTCTGAAGTAAGTATTCTCTTCAGAATGCTTCTGAGATTCTTTTTCCATCTGGAAAATTTGACTTTTTAAGACATAATTCTCTTCATTGGCTTTTTGGGCCTCTCTTGCCACTTAAGTTAATCTATTTTTAAAGTGTTAATTCTCTTTAGTCAGGTTGTTGGCTCTCTTTTAAAGATTTTCTCACATCATTCTCATTTCTCTTCCCAATTTTTCGTCCACTTCTCTTATTTGGTTTTCAAATTCTTTCTTAAGCTGATCTATGGCTTGTAGGTGGTCTGTACGTTTCTTGGAAGATTTTGGTGTGGGAATTTTGGCTGCATTGTCTTCCATTCTGTGTTTTTATCCTTTCTGTCCCCAAAAAAGGATTCTAGAGTTTTATTGCTGTTCTTTCTTTCCTCCTTTTGCCTGCTCATGTTTCCAGTGAATTACCTATTTTTGTAGCTCTGTGGAACTCTGCTACCAGAGGGGAAAGCTCTGTCCCAAATCGCTGGGGTTTTCATAGCTGTCGGAACTATTAGGAGGCTGCTGCAGCCCCCACCAACTTTGGCTCACTGAAAACACACCCCAGGACCACCAGCCAAGGCCACGATCCACATCCAGGACACTTGAGGCAAGAGTGCTTAGCCTCTGAATGATCAGTTGGCCCCCCTGCAGTCTGCAGGCCAGGAGATCTGAAGCAGCCATGTGGAGGTGGCTGCAGGGCTGCCACTTCTGCCACTTCTTTGCCATGGAGGCAGTTTGGCTGGAACTGCTTTTCTCACCCAAATTTAGCTGAGTTCCACTCACCTTTCACTTGCTCCTTGTTTCTTATGGCTTGATAATTCTGGAAACTGCCACAGCTGTCACTGTTCCACTCTCTTAAAGGCTGCAGCTGCAGCTCTTCCTGGCCACCCCAGGGCTAAGCCGTGGTTTCAGGCTGGGCTGGTTTCAGCTCCCAGAGTGCTGTGATGATTCCTTCCAGCCAAGCTGCCTTCAGCGGGAGATGTGTTTTTATGTATTTTTGCTTGAGTTTTGGAGCCCTAAAATTTATTTAGAGTCATATTTTATGGGTATTTGTGGTGGTTATGTGTGAGCTATGGCATTTCCTGTTTCTATATTGCCATCTTAGCTCTGCCTTTCTGGCTTCCTTAATATCTCAACTAAAAGCTCTATTGTAAACCTTTCCTGGTCCTGCTTAATGTTAATATCTTTTCATGTGAGATTATCTTCAATTGTCTAGTATATAATTTGTTTGCATATAGCTGTTTACATGTATAGATTGCACATAGCTTGAGTGCAGGAGCTGTGTTTGGCCTTCATTGTATTTCCAATGTTTAACACAGTGCCAAGTATGTAGTAGGTGCTTAACAAATGCTTTTGACTAGACCAGGGATCAAAACTGTGATTTCATCTAAATCTCCCAGGTAAAGAAGTCCTCTCTACCAGTGGAAGTCAGAATATATCTTTTACTTCATAGTCTTAGATAGTTACCTATTATCCTAAAAACTTAAATGATTTGGACAAATGGTGTATGTTAGAAGAGGGATTTGAACACAAGATTTCCTGGCTTTGTGTCTATCCACTATACTGCACTACTACATATACATATCATATCCACACTCATGCATACAGACATATCTGCATGTCTGTCTGTCTGTCTATCTATCTATCTATCTATCTATCTATCTATCTATCTATCTATCTATCTATCATACAAGATAAGTCCTAGGAAGGGAAGCTAGTAGTGGATCAGAGAAGACATCCTTTTTATGCTTGAGCAGTTATGAAGGAAGTCAAATATAGAATTTGGGTTCTAGCCCTACTCTCTTAAGGCCAAGTAAGGTGCACATCTCTTGGCGGTTCCATGGAACCCTGTTCATCTTGGAGCAGTTTTTGCCCAGTGCTATTTGCTCAAGCTCCCACTGGCCATATTGCTATCCTTTAGTGAAAATTCTCTCTTCTTAATTTTAATTTTTAGGCATTTTAATTTATAGATATACTCTATAATACATACACATTACAATCATATTACAATCAAAAAGCAAAATTCCAAACCCTGCTTTTACATTTCCTATAGGAGTAGATCATGATCTACCATGTCCTTTTCTGTTCAGCCTTTTCTAACTGTCCTCCATAATATTGTTTAACTTAAAGTCATTTTCTTGAGTGTACTTGGGTCATAAAGGTGATTTGATAAATACTTGATTTGATGTGTCTCCTTGTCTACCTAAAGTATTATAAAAGAATATAAGTATCATGTGGAAGTCTGCCACACATCATTAAAGTGTAATGACAAGCAAAGTGTAATGACTTAGCACCTTGTTTCAGCTATTTAATTATTTGGCACTTTGTTTTGTTCAAGTTTCTTTGAAGCCTTGCCCATGATTATATCAGGTCTTTTTTTAAGAAACAGAACTTGTGAACCCAACAACTTGTGAACCCCAGAGTTTGTGAACCCCTGTTGCTGATGTAATATGAAGGAGCAGAAAAGGAAGGAGCTTAATGAGCATGTATAAGGAGAATCCCAAGCTGGGAAAGAGCAGAATTGAGAAGGGGAACTTTGTGGTGGTCAGGCATTCTGTTTTGTTTGTGTTGATGTTTGTATGTGACACTTTGTACAGAAGCCCTGGGACTTTACTGGAAGCCCTGAGAGAAGTTTTACATGTGGTCTCTTTACAGAAGTCCTGAAGGAGGGTTTCAGAGTTCCTGGGACATTACCTATGATTCGTGTGGAAGTTTTGGACCTTTTTTGTGAGTCTCTTTTTCACAGGCAGATAGTGAATTGATGATGGTACTGGTAATGTGATTGAATGTTGTTTTGACTCTGTTCAGCTTGCTCTTCCCAGAAACATAAACTGCAAATTATTTGAGGTGGACTGGACATTGTGAGCTTCAGTACAGAACTGGACAAGGAGCTAGATAAGAAACTGGATGAGGAGCTGGATAAGGAAATGGATGAGGAACCTAACTCTGAATCCAGGTGACGATTGGGTAGATTCAGGCAGAAACTGGGACCATTAAGAGGAACAATAGAATATGAGTGCCATCCTTGAGTCAAGAAGAAAACACCCCTCCTTGGGTTCTATAATGCCAAGGACAGGCAACTTCCAAGGTTCAGATTACCAGCATAGCAAACCCCATTTTTTTCAGCAAACATTCACAGAACAAAGAAGGTCAAAATACAGTATAACTCATTCATTTAACAAGTAAGTTCTCAATTCAATCCAGGTACTTCTCTACCCCTAGTACATTCATTTAGTCAGTCAAAGTCTCTTCTCAAATGGAGATCAGTTTCCATCCATAAACCAAGTACATTCATTTGATCAATCATGGAGCACAAAAAAGCCAAAGGTTTCCCACCCCTGGATACAAAGTAATTACAATACCATCCATTAACACCAAGCACCTTCTAAGAAGGGACAGGAGAGTACAACAGGCCACCCACCCTTCAGCTTTAACAAGGTTATGATATCATTTCAGCATTGAGAACTCAAGGAAAGGCCCTTTTTTTCATCTTGACCCGAGGAAAGCCCTCAGAAATTTCAGTTCCTGGGGAGACAAGATTCAACAAAGCCATAGCCAGTGTCCTCATCAAGTCACTCTCTGCCTGTATAACAGTCCCAGAACCCCCCAAAACATCAGCAAGGCCCTCTTCCACAATTTCTGTGAAGGTACCACAAGAAAATCCTCCTTCATGGCTTCTGAATCAACAACCAGGTTCCAGGACCTCTACAACAGCAGCACTGTCCTTCACCAGCAGGTGAATCTGGCAAAACAACATCAAAACAGACAGACAAAATACCAGCATCACAGCCATGCCTCCTCAGTTCTTGACAGCTCTGGGTCACAGTTCTCAGAAGTCCTGGGTAGCTCCAATGGGCTCTCAGCAGTCTTTCTCTCATCAACTCAGGCTCCACAATACTGGATACTGCTCTCCACAAGTACTTCTGTCCTCCTCTTGGCCTTCTCCAAATTCACAGCTCCTCCCATTTCAGCCCTCTCTCTTCACATCAACAAGTCCATCCCACAAGTGGTATTCACAAGCTCTGGGTTTTAACACTTACCCCAAAAACCCTGCCAATACAGGGACATCTCCAAATTCCTTTACCATTACAAGTACTTAATACTGACGGAGAAGATCATGATTTACTATGGCCTAGGGCTGGGGTAGCTTTGTACTCTGTACCTTGTACCCCTTAGGAATGATTGAGTTAAGGATGATTGAAAACTGATCTTCAATTAAGAAGAAGACATTTTGACTGAGAGATTAAGATAATTTGACCTAGGGGTACAGAACGTTGACCTTTGTACTTTGTGTCACTTAAGGAGGTTTGCTCCTTAAGGATGATTGAGTTAAACTTACTGAATGATATCTTTTATTTAAAACTATATGGCCACTTTGATGAAAACTATGTGGCCATATTTGATAACTTCTTATGTTATAACATTGTGTATGCTATACTTTGGTTTCTGTGAATATTTTGCTCTAATTTACTGCTGAATAAATAGTGAGTTAACTATACTTACGTAATCAGAACCTTAAGGCTGTTCAAAACAGCAGTCCTCTGGAAAGCTGCTCATGCTTTGCTTTATACAAGGTAATACCATTAAATCTACAGATAGAAAGACATGAGTTCAAATATTGCCTCAGACACTTGCTACCTGAGTGACCATGGGCAAGTCACATAACAACTCTCTGGCTCAGTTGCCTCAACTGTAAAATGGGAATATTTATAACACTTATCTCACAGACTCATGGTGAGGATCAAATTAGTTAATAATATAAGTAAGGTACTTAGCAGTTTCCGGTACATTGCAAACTTCCATTTCTTATTTTTCCTTGATGAATGTTTGTGGGTATTTCTTCCTATGCAATAAAAGTTAGAATGCCTGTTTATTGGCCACAAATTTTTTTTGATTCCATGCAGCTTAGAAATCTTCCTTTTTTATTCATTTATTTATCCATCCATCAATTCATCCACCCATCCCCCACTCAACCATCCATCCAAAACTGGCTCTCCACTACATGCAAGTCCATATTGTGACTATAAACAAGTAAATACAAGTCTCTTGTAATGTTCTCTGCCAAATCAGATCAACATCTCTCCTGAAAGTTAGAGTCTTAGAGAATTGCCTTGTGTTGAGTGACACAATCAGTATATGTAAGAGGAGAATCTGAACTCAGGTCTTCCTAGCTTTGAAGTCAAGTCTACATATATGATGCCTCACTATATTTCATACACACTTTATGGAATAAGTAACTATAGTACAAAATAGAATATAAGAGCACAAGAGGTATGATCATGGTGTGATGTAACTTCAAAGGAGGAAAAAGTTACTACCAGTTGAGAAAATTCTGTTCAATGCAATTCACCACAGAAAATATTAAGGACTTAGTACATGTAGACAATTTATCAGGTACTCATTACAAAGAGAGACACCACACAAATACTGCAGAGCTGACACAATTGGTACTATAGGAATTCATATAAAGGAAAGGGGAGAAAAGCACAAATAAGTAAACATACACAAATAAATAAGATGGGTGATGATGCATTATAAATGAAAAAAAGATAAAATTAAATTATTTAAGAAATTCAAGAAGAAAGAAATCACTTTTGCGTGGGAAGAGCAGCAGATTTAGAAAGACCTTAAGGAGAAGGAACCCCTGAGCTGGGTTTTGATGTAATAGAGATTCTAGAGATAAGAATGGGAAGGGTGTAATCTATTGTAGGCATGATTAATAACATAAAGAAAACCATGGAGAAAGGAGAAGGTGGGACAAGAGCAAAGGAGGAAGATTAGAGGGTATATAACATAGAACAGCATGAGATTAGTTGGATTGGCAAGTTGGCCCTGAATTGTAGAGGGCCTTATATTCAAGAATCAGAAATTTATACTTTTTTGGTAGAGAATGGTGAGCCATTGAAGGTTGTTGAATCAAGGAATGACTACAGACAACTTCATAGCTAAAAAGACATTTAGGAAGACAATGGATTTTAATGGATGAATAGGAATTGGGCTGGTGGAGCAGGGGGAAAGTGAATTTCAGAGAAGTTCATAAGAAATTATATGAGAAGAGAAAAGAGAAGTAGACATGAAATTGTGCAATTTATTTGAGAAATAACATATGGGCTAGTTTTGGCAGGAGCATGGGATGGTGAAGTGGAAGAATTAGAGAAAGTTTCTTGAAAGGTAGGTTGGAAGCCAAATCATGATGGGCCAAATTAAGGAATTCTGACCTTAAATCCCACTCATAATTCTGTAAACTCTCAATCATTCTGCTTTCATTATTAGAAAACATGTTTACTTTTAGTAGGTTTTCAAAAAGGCATAAGTTGGTAAAGATCATTCATTCTTGGATTTGGAGAGATTAAAATATTGATAGAATACATGTCCCCTTATGCTCTTCCCACTCTCAAGTGAATATAGAATACATTGACAGCCAGTGTTAGTAAGTTTGTGGATGCCAAGAGATGTTACACAAATTTATTTATGGGTTGGATAGGAGGTTGTATTTCACAATTTGTACAGAAAAAAAATCTTGGATCATGTATTAAGTTGAAATTTTATATTATTGCCTCCTTTACATATATTGATGTTCATACATTTCTCCCTCACATTTCTTGTTAAATGATGCCCTCAGCAGTTGAAGAATACTGTTCCATCGTGGTAACCACCCACTTTCTCATCAATTCAATTTTATTTTAAAAACTTCAAGTCAGACTGAAATATAGGATTTCTACTGATTTTATTTCCAAACTCAAGGCAAAAATAGACTTTAGGTGTTGGAAAATGCACCCACAAAATTCAATCACAAACAGAACTCCAATGCCTGGAAAAAAGTCATTAATTGACCGCTTAAGTATATACATGCCTACATACATACATGCACACAAGCATAAATATATAAACACATGTATATATACACATATGACACATATGTCTGTGTATACATGTGTGAGGACATACACACACTATTAATGTGTTTTGTATTTACATTGCAAACATGTACAGATTATCACCCCATTCCATAACAGGTCTTATATAACAACATAAAGTAACTAAATAAAACTAACAATATAATGACTTCATTAGAAAGCTCATACAATATTCTACATCTGTAGCAGCCCTACCCTTTATTTTAAAAACAATAGTAATGAAAATAATAATAAGTCTGGTATCTTTTTCTCCAAACTCCCAGCTCATGAAAAAATCAGAAAAGAAAAATTCTTTGTAACACATACTCATAGTTGAACAAAACAAAATTCCTTGTTGTGTGTGTGTACATATATGTACATTAATCTATATATTTAGCTATATCTCTGAATTTGCCTCCTAAATTTATCACCTTTCATCACAAGTCTTCTGGAATCATGGATACTGCTTGTGTTTGTTGATGACATTTCCTACAGATTTAAAGTTGTCTTTACAATGATATTGGTATTCTATAATCTTTTCCTTTCATTCCTGCTCATTTCATTCTTTTTCAGTTTATACATCTTCAAAATTATTTCTCATAATATTGATATTGTTTGTTGTTTAGTTGTTTCAGATGTGTCAGATTCTTTGTGACCCCATTTGGAGTTTTCTTGGCAAAGATACTGAAATGGTTTGCCATTTCCTTCTATAGCTTTTCTTAGATGAGGAATTGAGTCAAACAGCCTGAGGTGACACAGTTACTAAGTGTCTGAGGCCATATTTGAACTTAGTTCTTCCTGATTTCAGATCTGGATCTCTATCCAGTAATCTGGCAACCTCATGGCCACAATAGTGATGTTACAGTATAAATTATTCTCTTTCTGCTTCCCTCACTCTGATTCAGTTCAAATAAGTTTTTCTATGTTTCTTCGAAATCATCTATTTCCTCTCTTCCTACAGCACAATAGCACTTCATCACATTCATATAAGGAAATTTATTCAGTCATTCCTCAATTAATAGACATCACCTTAGTTTCCAGTTCTGCTTTGTTTTGTCTTTGCTACCACAAAAAGTTACAATAAATATTTTGTACATATAGGACCTTTGTTAAATTCTTTGATATTTGAAGTATATAGGCCTATTAGCTAGTTAATAGGCATGTGTTGTTCAGCAAACTTTTTTTTTACATAACACCAAATCGTTTTCTAGAATGGCTGTATTCATTTACAAATCCACCAACATCACATGAATCTGCCTGTTTTCCAACACGCCCTCAAACATTTAACATTTTCTTCTCTTTTTCTTTTTGTCATCTTTGGATGTGAGGTAGAATCTCAGAATTTTTCTAATTCTCATTTTTCTAGTACTGATTAAATTTATTTTTAATATGACCATTGACAACCTGGATTTCTTTCTTTGAGAACTGGCTGTTCATATCTTTATATCATTATTAGTTGAAGGGCCTCTCTTATTTTTATAAATTTGGATCAGTTTTATGTATAATATAACATATATAACAAATAATAAGATCATACAATACATGTGTCCATGTAGATGTGTGTAACTTCCATCCCATGCCTCAGTTTCCCTATATGTAAAATGAGTGACTTAGAAGTTTTCTAAGGTCTCTTCTCTAAATTCCTAATCTGTGATTCTATGAATGTTCATAATAAATCTTTCTCTAACACAATATTACTAATACTTACTAAAGAAAAACTGTTTTAAAACTGAATAAAGATGGTTTTTGATTCAGTAGAAGGGGAAGGTAGAGAACAATAACTCTTTCCATTATTCAGTGTCTGAATAAGAGAAGTTAGAGAAGTGTTCTCCTTCTTCCTGAATTACTCTTGTTTCCAATAGCCAAACCCTCAGGCTACTCAGAAACCTGAGATACAGCTTCCATTTCTTTTCCCAATAAAATTATGGTCAGAGTACAAACCCTGGGAGACTGTGTTGGTGAGTGTGGTTTTCCTTGATCAACATCAAATGTCCAGATGTTTGACTTTCTGCATAACATTAGAGAGTTGATAATTATGGTGGTCCTTTTTTCCCCTTTTTATAAGTTTGCCTTCCAAATAATTCCTTTCCCCAACATCACTATCTGTGGGCTTCTCTCCAGCTAAATGCTAGGCTTTCTTAGAGGATGAAATACAAGTAGATTTTCCTTATTCCCTTGTGACTGATTCAAAGAAACATATATGTTGCCTAGAAACTGAACTCGTTGCATGAGGAGCATTGCTGACCCTGATTCTTTTGGAATGAATGTAGCTGCATCTTGATAAAATGGGTTCGTTGTAACATTTTGGCAAGAAATACCAATATTTTAGACTTGACTTTTTGAATCCACACACAGTAGCCTGAGATGTAAAAATCATTTAGAATACAGACAGGATCACTTTTTATAGGAAAGGTAATATTTTTATCTACCTACACTCTACCTTTGTGTAACGCCCATTATTTATGCTTCTGTCTTCCAGGTTCAAGGAGGAAAAGTCTCATGTCTCCTCTATAGGGTAGATCTCCAAATACATCAGCTATAATGTTCCTCTAACTTCTTCTCTATTACATGTCAAATCTGTTTAGTTTCTACATCTAGTCAGTTCACCATCCTGAACAGCCTCCTTTGGACCCTGCTCCATTTGCCAACTCCTTTCCCAAAATGTGCAATCCCAAATTGACCTCTTCAAGAATAAAGGATGAACAACAATAACAACAACAACAACAACAACAACTACTACTACTACTACTACTACTACTACTACTACTACTACTACTACTACTAGTACTACTACTACTACTACTACGTGCCCCACAGGGGACCCAACTGGCAAATTCTAAATGGGAAGAGAAAGGAGGAAGAGGAACAAGAGGAAGAGAAGAAGGAAGACAAGGAGCAGGAGGAGAAATTTTCAGACAATCAGAGCAGAGGCAGATGGAATGTATTGTATGAGGACCAGTGTGCCAATGTAGTCATATTGTAGAAGAAAATGTAAAAATATTAGGAAGGGGAAAAGCAGCTAGGTTTGTTCATTGAAAAAATGTATATATTTTTGGCAGGGGTGGAGCGAAGATGGCAGTGTAGAAGCATCAAAGTTCTGCTTCTCCCAAACAGCCTCCCTAAATACCCATAAAACACAACTCTAAACACATTCTAGGGCTCCCAAACTCACAAAAATACAGAAAACACATCACTCATTGAAGGCAGATTGGCAGGAGGGGCTCAATGTGGCAGGCCAGGAGCCGAGGCCAGCCCAGCCTGAAACTGAAACAACAGCCAGGTCCCTGGGTGGTTGGGAGAAGTCGAGCCTCCCAGGCCACAGTGTGAGTCTGCCCCAGCAAGCAGATCTACGGCACCTAGAGCAATCTTCACATCTATCAATGCAGGATTAGAGAAGGTCAGTGAAAGTTAAAATTTAAAGGTAAATTTGGGGGAGGAAAAGCAGTTCAGCCAATCTGCCCCAGGGCAAGGAAGCAGTGGGGGAAGGGCAAGAACTACTGTAACCAGCGACTGCCGCCACTGGGCTGCTTCAGATCTCCTGGCCTGTGGACCCCACGGAGAGGCTGAGTCAATTGATCAGGGTCAAGTGCTTTTGCATTGACTGGTCTGGATCCAGATTGTGGTCTTGGGTGGTGGTCCTGGGGTGTGCTTTCTGCAAGCCAAAGCTGGGGGGGGCTGCGACACCCCCCCCTAATTCCTCCAGCAGCTGGAAAAACCCCAGCAATTTGGGACAGACCTTCCCTCTCTGGAAGCAGAGTTCCACAAAGCTAAAAAAAAAAACAACAACCAATTAATTGACTGCCCAACATGAGGAAAAGGAAGCAAAATAAGAACAGCAATAAAACTCTAGAATCCTTTTTTTGTGGACAAAAAGGATCAAAGCACAGAATGTGAGGAAGACAACACAGTCAGAACTCCCACATCAAATGCTTCCAAGACACTTGAAAAATGCTTAGAAGCTATAGATCAACTGAAAAAGGACTTTGAAAAACAAATAAGAGAACTGGAGGAAAAATTAGGAAGAGAAATGAGAATTTCTTTGAAAACCCAGATATTGATGCTTCCCTCTCCGGTAACTTGAATAGGTAATGGATGTGATGGTCAGATGGTTGGAAGCCCATCTGCTGATAGGTTTCTTGGTCTGCTTGTAACTTGTGTTTGTAACTTGTGCTTGTAACTTGGGTTTGTATTCTCTGGAGTTCATGGTGCTGACTTTTCCCCCTGAACTAGTTAAATGATATATTTGTTTGTTTAAAGAAAGATTGCTAACCCATTTTGAGTTGCTTTCCTTTAGAAAAGTACATCTAAGAACCTGTGCTAGCAGCTGCCCTGGGTATGCTAGGGTGCTTGCTGATATACCTGTCTCTCCTCTGTCTATTGAGAAGGTAAGAAATATGGGATTCAAAGAAGAGTCAGGTTGTGAAAAGCTGTAAATGTAAACAAAGGTGGTTATATTTTTTCCTGACATAATAGGGTAGTGACACAGTTATATTTAAAGTTTTGGGAAAAAATTATTTTGTCAGCTTATTGGAAATAAAAAATGATTGGACTGAGGGGAGGCTTGAAGTGGGAAGAGCAAATAGAAGGCTGTTTCAATGAAGGCAAGAAAGGATAAGAACTAAGATGGTGACTGTATGCAATAGTAATGAAATTTAAAGATCCCTTTGGCACTTAGTGTCAAGCTAATTGCATCAGGCCTTTGTTAAAGAAACAGAATGCATGAACGCCTGTTGCTAACTTGATAGGAAATGACTGAAGAGGGAAGACCTAATGCCATATATAAGGAAAAGCCCCATCTGGGAGAGTTACAATTTCCCAGGGCAAGCATCATGGAGGCAGAGCATCTACTGCTAGAGAGAGAGACAGAATTTCTCTCAGTAAGCATCTGGAGGCCGGGCTGTTACTACTGGAATGAGAATTGAGAAGAGAAATGAGAACTGAGAACTGACAAAGAACTTGGAATTGTGGTGGCAGAACTTCTTCCAGCTATCAGGCTGAACAGCTACTGAATTCTTCTAGCAGCTGCTGAAGACTGCCAACAGCAAGCCAGAGTTGCCAAAGACTAAGAAAGCATGACTGTGGTGCCAGGATTTTGGAAAAATATTGTTGTGGCTTTGTTAATGTGGGCGAAAGTTATTGTGGCTTTGTTAAGCTGTGTCTTCCCAGGAACAGACACTGTGAGAGATTTGATGTGGACTGGACACCGTGAGCTTCAGTATGAAGGAAGAACTTTGAACTCAGGTTGCAGTTGGTTAGAGTCAGGCAGTACCTGGGACCATGAAAGAGGAACCATGGGAGCTGAGAGCCTGCCTTGAGTGAAGATGAAAAGTCCATGGTATGGGTACTGAGTGTACCCATTGATGAAATTGTAACTTAATTGCACCCCATGGGTATGTGCCATGCAAGTACTTTCACTTTTGTACTTTGTGATTGAATTAAGGATGTTGTGATTGACTAAATGAATGTACTTTGCTTAAAATAATGTGACCATTTTGGTGAAAACTATGTGGCCATTTTAGTGATAAGTTGTTGAGTTGTGATATGGTGAAGGCTGTACTTTTATTTTCTTTGAATGTTTTGCTCTGATTTGTTACTGAATAAATACAGAGTTTGCTCTACTATGTAATCAGAACCTTGAAAACTCTTCAGAGCAGCAGTCCTCCAGAGAGCTGCTTGTGCGTGGCTTTACACTGCATAAATGAGGGGAAGGAGACATATTTTAAAAAAATGTTGTGAAGGTAGAAATGACAAGATTTCACACCTCGTTGGGTATCTGAGATAAGAGTAAGTGAAAAGTTGAGGTTGGCTCCAAGCATTAGAGTCTTTTGAGCTCAAGGTTCCCCAAGAGAGGTAGAAAGAGTAAGAGAGAGAGAGAGAGACATTGGGGAAAAGGACCATTTTGAGGATTAAAATAATGAGTTCTGTTTTGGACATGGTGAGGAATTGGTATTAGAATCCACAGGAACAATTGAGATCACTAAGGGAGATAGTGCAAAGGGAGGAAAGCTATTTAGAAGGGGGGATGTCTACATGGAGCCATTAGGGAGATACAAATAAACATAGAAATCCTGAGTTCAACTCATCTAACCAGCCCCTGAGCAAGAAACCCTTCTACCTAACCATGGTCACCTTATAGTTTGCAAAGAACTTTATATGCTATATGCGTATATGTTTTATACACTATATATACAGTATATATCTATATATACTATCCATCTTTCTCTATATATCTATACTTATATATCTATATAGAGATAGATAGATATAGATATAGATATAGACATAGACATAGACATAAACATAGACACAGACATAGACATAGACATAGACATAGATATAGACGTAGACATAGACATAGACATAGACGTAGACATAGATAGACATAGACGTAGACGTAGATGTAGACACTGATACTTAGTTCAGGGGGGAAAGCCAGCACAATAAACTTCAGAGAAAATGCAAACAGAAATTCCAAGCAGAGATAATAGCATAAAGACAAACATATCTTCTCACTATCTTACCAAATAATACATACATCATAGATCAACAGACAGATACAACTATCTGACCATTACATATGTACATTGTTACCAGAGAGAGAAGCACCAACATCTGGGTTTTCAAAGCCCAGCTTTTAACAGCTACCCAGAGTCTAACCTGACTACATCACACAAACTCTTCCCATGAGTAAGCCCCAAAGTAATATGCTATCCTACACACACACACACACACACACACACAAATATACACATATACATATATACACAATATGTACACACACACACACACACACACACTTCTAACTGCCTAACTGCAAAGTAACAAAAGGTGTGGGTCTTCCTGAAAAATAAGCCAATAAACCTCCCCTAATCAATTTTCTCTTGTTGGGCTCCAAATGAGGTCTATTAATGGGAAGGGAAAATCTACAACTTCCATTAATATTACATCTGTGAAAGAGAATGATATGAAATAAGTTTTACAAGGTATATTAGAAAGTATGGCATAATGGGCCAGAAATGCTAAATATAGGAGTTTGCAATGAATCTTAAAGAAAACAGGGAGCCATTGGTGTTTATTGAGTGTGAGAGTTCCATGGTCAGATTTGTGCATTTGGAAATCACTTTGTTGGAAAAAGTGCTGGAACAGGAAGGTATTAGAGGCAAGGAGGCTATTGCAATAGTTGAGGCAAATAGTTATGGGGGAAGTCTTGTACTGGGGTGGTGCAAGTGTGAAAGGAAGGGAAAGGACATGTTCTAGTGGTATTCTGGAGGCAAAGAAAGCAATTTCTGGCAGCTGGATGGATATTTGGAGTGAGGGTGGTTGAGGATTGAAGGATAATATTGAGATCAAATCTCAGTTTGTGAAGACAAAGGAATGGAAGGAAGAAGGCATGTCCTTTAGTGATAGATAAATTCTGAAGAGGGGTTAGTTTGAAGGAGAAAAAAAATGAGTTTTACTTCACACATGTTCACATTAAAATCAGAAGTAAAAAGTAAGGTCCACAGGGTAGAACTGTCTCCCTTTTGTATTTGTTGTCTCAGAGATGCGTACTGGGGACTCAACTAAATACATGCTGACTGTTCCATGACAGAAAATGATTAGATAAGGCAAGAAATGTGCAACTTAAAGATCAGAATGCTAAGGTCGTGTAGGAAGGCAAATGTTTGGAGAGAAGTTGAAGGTGTTTGGGAGCAAATCTAAACAATCCTATGTTGTTTTGACTTTAATTCTTGGCCAAAATCAAGAATGCATTATTTACTCTTATCGAATTTGGCTTAGAGAAGGAACAACATAAACTCTAAACTGGGTATCTTGCCACACAGGAGAGTAGGGGGCATGGCGATGAGAGGCAGGATGACTGAAGGGAGGGGAGGGTGGGGGGGAAGGGTTGCTGGAAGCACACACTTCAGTAAAGGGACAGGGACAGGGTAGAGAACACAACAAGGGGGGGTGGGATAGGAAGGAGTGACATATAATCAACCTCTCATAGTATGTCCACTGTGGTAATGTCCTGTGTAATTACACATGTACAGCCTGTATTGTATTGCTTGTCCTTCCAGTGGGGGTAGGTGACAAGGGAAGAACCAAAAGAATCTAGAATTTAAAGCTCTACAATACACGCAACTGGAAATTAAGATATACAGGGACTGGAGTAGAGAGACCCTCTCTGCCCTACTAGAAAGTTAGAGGGGTGTTGGAGGAGGCTGTAAGAGAGAAGATTGGGGGAGGGGCTTTACAGTGGGATCTCTGTTTTGGGGTTGCAGGTAGGGGAAAGATGGGGAGAAAATTTGTAACTCAAAGTCTCGTGGAAATGAATGATGTAAATAAGAAAATAAATTTAAGAAAAAGAAAAAGATAATGCATTATTAAAGGGAAGACGGGGAGTATTTGGAGTGAATTCAAGTGCCAAAACAAGGACTCAAAAAGTGTTTAAGTGCCAAGTTCCAGACACTATGAGCTAGTCTAACTCCAAGAACTTGTGCCATGATGAACACATTGTCAGATATAGTCACTGAAGCCAGTCTTTTTGTTTATTTTTATTTTAATATAATTTTTTTCTAATATTATATTATAAATTATGTTACGTATTTTAAATTATTTCTTATTTATTAAAAAGAAACTTTCAGTCTGGAACAAGTGGAAGAGGCATAACAGTATATTTATAAAAATGTTATGTAAATAAAAAAGGCATTAATAAAACTTACTTTTTTAAAGAACAAACAGCCCTTGCATGACCATTTGGAGACCTCTGCCATTAACTGTATGAACTTGGACAAGTCTCTTCTTATCCCTGTACTTTATTTCCCTTATCTTCCGTTTTTAGGGAATTCTTTAGGTACAATCAAATTCTAGCATTCCCTCATTCTTCTATGGGCCTTCTAGTCAGGGACAGATTATCAGTCCTAAATTAATACAAAAACTGTTTTTATGTTGTATAAACTCAAAAGCATCTCACTCATCCCTGGGAACATAGTATGCTATACTAGTGGTGAAATCTGCATGCTTCATTTCTTTCTTAACATTATTACTCACCTTAGGCTAGAAGACAGGGGGCCCCTCATAAGCCTGGAGTTAGAGAATTCTCAAGAGCCCCTTCCAGCAAAAAGGATTTTTATATGTCCTTCTGTTTACCACTTTGACCTTTGCTAGAATCTTGCATCTCTGTACATGTGTACAAAAATTGTTTTTTTCCAGACTATGGCTTTTTATTGTCATGTGGATAATCTTACAGTAGCCAGAAGCCCACTGTGTCTTAAAGCTTTTCCTTTTATTGTTAGCTCTATTATTCCCCATGAGTTTAAAAGGCAAGTGAAGTCAAGAAGCATTCATTGAATATTTATGAATTATTAATGAGAACCAATACATATTCATCAGAGCACATTGTCATTCAGTTTATGAAACTACAGAGCATATTGGAAAAGTGTTTCTTGGACCTGGATTGAAAGAAGAAAAAATCTCAAGGAATATGTATTTACTAGATTCACCATTATTTGTCACTTTTGCCTTTGGTTGGTACTAAGACTTCAAGGTTAGCCTGCGTTTACTGGGGAACTCAGCAGTCTCCCAACAAAACTGGATGAGTCTTGCCAACCTAGAGGCTAAACTATTCCTTTACTATCCATGGAGGTAACTATTAAGTAAATTTTGACTCTGGGGATTCAAGAATGGGTAGAACCTGGAGAGAACCAGTGGAATCATTTATCTAGAACTTGAATCTAAATCCTGCTTCATCCACTTACTACATGTGGGACCTAGTACAAGTCACTTGACATCTCTTGTCTGAATGCCAGTTTTCTCATCTGAAAATGAGAGGGTTGAACTACTGATGCCTGTGGTCCCTTCCAGCTCTAGAGATAGGATCCTAAAGGGAGATTCAGGAACAGATTAACCCTCCTAAGCTACATTAAACTTCTGCCCACCCCTTCCTTATAGCTAGATGTTGATAGCTATAAAGAAGTTATCCTGGGGCTTAAGGCATCAGAAGACATTAATAAATAGGAAAAGAGAGACAGACAGACAAAGAGACACAGAGACAATGAAACAGATCAATAAAGAAACACAAAGAAAAAAAACAGTGACAGAAAGAGACAGACACAGAGAATGAGACGCTGAGGTAGAGAGACAGGAATGCCTACAGAGAGACAAAAAGAGAGGCAGTGACAGAGAGATAGACATACAGAGCAAGAAAGGCAGAAACATAAAGAAAGAACTAAAGAGAGAGCCAGAGAAGGGCCCAAGAATTTCCGAGGAAAGTGATTGGTGGTGATGCACATAAGAGAAATGCAAGTTGATCACACTAATAAGAGAGGAAGAGAGGAACTGAAGAGAGAAAGCTTCAGCAGTGCAGAAAGGGTCATGTAGGTGACCCACAACCAACTGATTAAAGGGAAAGGACAGAGGCTGGTCATGATATGCTGCAATTACAATATTTGTCTTCTAGTCGATTCTAAAATTCAGGGAAATTAAGGACTATTCTCACACCCTTGATGATAAACATTCTTTATCTCTTTAAAATTACTTCTTAATAACAAACCCCCAAACAAAGTTATGCTAGTGGGACCTTTTTCCTGTTTTGATGAAAGAATGTGGAATGAACACCCATTTTTTTCAACCCTTGGGAAATAAAAGTGCAAACGAATACACCTAAATAACACATACTGCAAAATGTCTCTGGTTCCCACTGCACAGAAGTAGGTTGCAAGGTTGCAGATTTTCATTCAGTATCTACATCAGAGGCACTTCTGCAGTTTCTTCCCTCAGATAACCTGGAAAAACTTCTCTTCACATCATTCTCCCTTCACATAAAAGCTAGGTAGGAAAGATTCAGGTTGGAATGACTATGAAACAGCCTTTTAATTAGCTTTGTAACAGTTTCTTCAGAGAAGAGCTCAAGGCTCAGTTCATTCCTATGGTCAATTTTCATTGAGGCCTTCTGTCTAAAAGCAACTCCTTTGACTTTTCTCAGCTATCCATAGGAGATGAATTCTGACAAAACACAGGTTAAAAACAATTACAAAAGACAACACAGAAAAGTTTGATTACATGGAATTGAAAAGCATTTGCAGAAACAAAATTAATGTGTTTGAGATAAGAAGCAAAGCTATAGATTGGGGTGGGGGGGAAGCCCTTTAAAAAAAAACAAATGTCATTGGTAAGGATTTAATATCTAAGATACATAGAAAACAACACATTTATTAGGGTAAAAACCAATGATTTCCCAAAGGGTGTGAGCAAACAGTTCATGTGCAATCATCTTTTTTTATTATACTGTATTATGGAAATGTTTGTTTTATTACATAAATTAAAAATGAAGTAAAAAATCATTGCCAACTATTAACAGCCATAGGAAAGAATGCTCCAAATCAATAAGCAAAATGCAAATCAAAACAGTTACAAGGTTTCATCTCACATCCTGCAAAGGAGCAAAGGTAGCAAAAGATGGAATAGTGAATGTTGGATAGGGTTGTTGAAAGGCACAAAAGGCATGACTTATGTAGCTGTGATTGATATAAGCAGTTTGAAATTATACAAAGAAAATAGCTAAAATGACCACACATTTTTATGCAGAAATTATATTCCTAGGCATATACTCCAGGGAGGCTACTGATATTCCCCCCAATATACACCAACATATTTATAGCAATACTTTTTTGTGTTAACACTGAAATGCAAACAAAGCAGATTGGGGAATGGCTAAACTAATAGCAGTCCATGAGCAGAGAGAAGAAAATAATGTAGAGAAGAAATTCAGCAATGTACAAGTGAAATTAGAAAGAACAAGCTTGCACCCAAAGAACTGATATAATGAAGACCCTCTCTACCCCATTCCTTTGTAAAAGTGGGAGCTCAGAGAAGTGGAACTTTATGTGTAATATCAGATTTTTAAAAATTGTGGCTGACTATTTTTTTTCTTCCCCCTTTAATAAGATTCTTTGTTTTAAGAGATGACTCTCTGAGACGCAGGGGAAAGGATGTAGGTAAAAGTGTCAGGAACATAAAAACAAAGCATATACATTTTTAAAAAAGTTTACATAACTTTTTAATAACAAGTTTGCAGATTTTCACTTTGAGGGCTCTCACAAGAAGTTCTTTGTGTAACCATCATAAATCAGGCACAGGAAAAAGTGGAATAAAACACAATCTTTACCAAATATGATGGAAAGATATTATTCCAATCAAGACATCACCTATATGATGATAGATAGCATAGTGATAGATAGATAGTTGGCATGGTGAATCACATGTTTATCAGGAGTCAATAAGACCTGATTTCAAATCCAATCTCAGACACTAATTAATGATTAATAACACCAACCTCTCAGGGCTTTTCCGAGCATGAAATGGGATAATTTTTGGAAAGCGCTTTGTAAACCTTCAGGTGCTTACAAATGGTGTTATCATTTGTTGTTACTATTATTGTTATCTTATAATGGATATTAAAATATGCATTGATTAATTGGGAAATGGGTGACTTTTGGTCTAATAGATTCCCACCTTCTTACCACATATATTGATTATTAGATCCTTATAATAGATATTTGATTTTCTTAAAGTATTTTCCAAATTTGAAGCTTTATTTTTTATTTCAGATGAATTAATTTTGTTTCTGCAAAGATTTTTCAATTCCATATAATCAAGGCATATTGAATTATGTGACTATCATTTAATAATGACAATAGTAAGGTCAAAACAATAATATCAAAGCCACATAGCATACCTCAAAAGATGTAACAATAAAGATGCCTTTGCTTGATGATCCTCTAATTATTTCTGTCAAGTTTTTCTCAAGGTCAAGACATAAATTATAGAAATACACATTTAAAAAAAGTGATTGCCAAGGTCACGTAGAAAATTCATAGAAGGGTACAAGTCAAAGAGAAATTTCACATAGGCAGAGACATCTGTCAGATGTTCCTGTTTGTAGATTGCACTGATTGCAGCAAGCTATGGCATACAACAAAACCTCTGAAATAGATTTCTGATTGATGTAAAGAATTTGGCTTAACTGTGCAAGAAAAGCAAAAAAGAAGATGCATGCCTATCTAGTAGGCACCTAACGTACATAGTTTGTCTATCAGTTCATGCTTCTTGGCCAGATACTAGAAATGAGCAATGAAATATACCCCCAAATTGGAGGACTAGATTGAAAGTGAGGGTATAATTTGGGAAATTGTACCATGTTTTAAATTACTCTTTATCTGATAAAAAATAACCTATCATTCCATTTTTCACTGTCCTATACTCTGAAATCTATTCTTCGTCATCACCATAATCTCTGACTCCTCCGCCCCATAGTGACATTCTTGAGACAATTTCTCCTATTATGGCTTTCCTCTCCTTTCCAAATCTCAACCCATTAGGTAAGCAATGCAACTATACATTATTCTTTATTTTTAAATTGCTTGCTTTCATATGTTATTGCCACTGGTAGTCTGCCAAAATCCAGTCTTAGATGAATCCTACTGTTCATGTCCCCCTCTTCTATTCAGTGTGTTGCTGAATGGGGCTGGAGGAACTCATGACAACTCCATAATTGATTCTTTACCCCACTCAGCCCAGAGGAATTTCCAGTACTTCTCTCAAACCTCTCATGACATCTCCATCCACAATGCACTTAGGTGTTTCTATTGAATTCTACTTCTGTAGCTTTCTTCTATAATAAATAACTTACTTTAAACCATAGATCCATAGAATGCCCCCGATGGACATGTAACTCATTCCTTTGGCTGCTTTAGGGAATTTTTTGTAAAACAAAAATTGGAGAATAGGATGACAATCATTGAAAGCCTTCAGATAGGAAAAAAAATGACATTTAGACAGATGTTGAGTTCTCTGTCTTAAGTGATGTTTATGGTTATCTCTTGATAACATTTGGCTTCTTTCTTTCTGAGGCAAGATTCAGACCAATGCAAATGTGAGTTTAGAAACAGGAAAAAATGATTCCAGTTTGTAGTGATAGAGTGAAAAACTGAAACAACAAAATGAAACAAAACAGACTTTTCTTGGAACTTTCTTCAGTCCTTGAGAAAAAGTTTACAACTGGTAGTATAAGCTTGAATTTTCTGCACTGAAATGCTTGCAAATGTTCTCCTTGTTATACACCTTCTCTGCTATACCCTAGTCCTGCTTCCTCTTTTCTATTAAACTGATTGCCCCTTTGTGTCAAACCTTTCCAGTTTAGCTCTTGATCTCCACAGATTTACTTCTCCATTTTCAGGTGCTAAAATTTCTCCTTGTTCTGAGGTCTCTGAGCACTTTTCTACTTATTCAGGCTCTTTAGGACATGACCAAGTAAGTCCCTTACCCACTCAGAATACATTTTTTACCATATCAAATTCAATCAATAAATATACATTTATTAAATACCTACTATGTTCCAGGCCCTGTACTAAGATCTGGATAATTGAAATATCTTTGATTGATTTAAAAAGGTGTTCAAAACTTATTCCTATTTAGTGTCAAAGTGAACAACTGAAATGTGTGTTCACCTGATAAACATGTACTTGAGCTTCTTGATACTTATTTTAAACAGGAATGTAGTATTTTGATCAATTTATTAAATTTATTCCCAAATTAAACTTTACTCAGAAAACCAAGGTCTTCCTTTGGAGCTAATTTTTCTTTACTTCCTACATTTCCAAACAAACTGACATCTTCTCCGACTATCTCCTGCTTTACTCTAATTTCCTATGAAATGGTCTTTTTAAAAAATAATTAATTAATTAACTTCTTTACATCATTAATTTCCACAAGATTTTGAGTTACAAATTTTCTCCCTGTCTTTCCCCTACTCACCCTCCCAAAACAGTGATCCCACTGTATAACCCCTCCCCCAATCTGCTCTCTCCTATGTCCTCCCCCTCA
>CM053601.1:23410771-23426741 GCA_028646575.1 Pseudocheirus occidentalis | reverse complement strand
GTTCCTAAGCCAGAAGAGGAGGTTGCTCAAAAGAAAAAGATATCCCAGAAGAAACTGAAGAAACAAAAGCTTATGGCACGGGAGTAAATATGACATTAGAGTTCAAATAAAAGTGAAATGAAAACAAAACAAAAAAAAAAAAAGAAAAGTATGCAGTGATAACTCAATGTAGTTCATTGATAGCATTATTTTCCAATGTAGTTCATTGATAGCATTATTTATTTTCCAAGAACCATGATACATCTCAAAGAACAAAAGAAGATGGGTAGCATATGTGCTTATAAAGTAAGTCAGCACATAGGAATCATTCAAATACCTGGAAACTGTGACCCACTCTCATAATCTCTGCTTCTAGGAGAGGCCGAGGCTGGTGGATTGCTTAAGGATGAGCTGGGTCAGGTTGGAAAGCAAACAGATCAATAGTTCTATGCTGATCAGCAGTGGGGCTGGGCCCATGTTAGGTCTTTAACTGTCAATCTACCTATTCTCTTTGATATTCTCTTCTTTTTAGGCTTTTGTGACATTCTCCAGTTCTCCTCCTACCCATTGTTCTCAGTCTTTTCTCAATAAGTCTTCATTCACAACATACTCAATAATGATGGATGTCCCCAGAGTTTCTGTCTGGGCCCTCTTCTCTTCTATCTCTCTATACTCTTCCATTTGCTGATCCCACCAGCTCCTATGAATTTACCTAACAGCTATATGTAGATGATTATTGCATCTATTTATGGAGCCCTAACCTTTGTCCTAAGCTCCAAACTCACATCTTTAACTGCCTATTGGGCAGATTGAACTGGATATCCTGTAACTATATCAAACTCAACATATTCAGAACTGAACTCATTATCTTTCCCCCTAAGCTCTCCTCTCTTCATATCTTTCATATTATTGTCGGGGCTACCAACATCTCCCTAGTTACTAACCCTTGAAACCTAGTTATCCTCAGCTCCTAACTTTCTCCTACCCCTTATATTACATGTGTTGTCAAGGCTTGTCTCCTCTCCCATCATAATCCTTTTGTCTACTTGTACCCATTTCTCCTCTTCACCATCCATCACCCTGGTAAAACCTGTCATCATCTCATGTCTAGACTATTTCAACAGCCTATTGCTTTGTCTCTCTGTCTCAATTCTCTCTCCACTCCAATTGATCCTCCACTCAGCCATCAAAGAGACCTTTCTTAATTAGATGCTGACCTGACTATATCACCCACCCACCCTAGTAAATGCCAGTGGGTCCCTCTCACCTCTAGGTTTAAATAGAAAATCCTCTTTTTATCACACTATGCCCTTCATAACTTGACCTCCTCCTAAGTTGCTAATTGTCTTACACCTTACTACTCCCTCTCATGTCTTTTGTTCCTGGCTTTCCTGGTTTCTTCCCAGTGTCAGTTAAATACCACTTTCTACAATGAGGTCTTTCCTGATTCCCCTTAGCTAGCACCTTTCCTCTGATGATTGTTTTATTTCCAACTTTTTCTTTCTGTACATGGTTTGTACACAATTATTTTTGTGTTATCCTCTCCCACTAGAATGTGAACTTCTTGAGATCAAGCACTCTTTTCTCCTTTTTTTGCCTTTGTTTGCATTCCCAGTGATTAGCACAGTAAGTGCTTAATAAATGATGGATTATTGATTGATTGTTCTAACAATGACAGTGGAACCATTACTCTTAGACTCTTGTGCTGCAAAAGGAAATAGAAATCACTCTAAAGGAAATGAAGATGGAAAGAGCAGTTGTATAACACAAGATAAACAGAAGAATTCCATTCAGGAGGCAACACAAGCTTGTCAATGGTGAGAGACTGATTCTCAAAACAGGAAATAAGGAAAGACAACAAATACTTGGGGAAAAAAGAAAAGTCTATGAATGTTACTACTGAAAAAAAAAACAACAGAAAGTCATCCATAACTACCAAACTCATCAAAATACTAAATACTCTTTAAGTATAATTTACACAACTCTCAAGATGATTCCTCATGATGGCATGAGAAAGGAATATGTAGACATTTGCCAACAATATTCTATCACAGCCAATCACACAACTGAATAAGGTATGGAAAATCTAATTTGTTTACTACAAAAGGCATCAATAAATCTGTATATACAAACACACATGCATATGTGGAGATGTACATATATTTGGAGTTTTGCCTTTCTTTTTATGGCCAGTGCTTAGCACATTGTCTGACACATAAATGTTTATTTATCGAATATGTGTTTATATATATATGTGTGTATGTGTGTATGTATATATGCATGTGTTTGTGTTTATTAACTGATATATACACACATATGCATGTTTGTATATACCTTTAGCAATGCTTTTTGATTTTGTATCACATATGCATGCACATATTTCTGTATATGTGTATAGGTGTTTACATGTATACATATATGTATATGTATGTGTATGTATCTATGCATATATACACACATCCACACTTAAGGATTTCACTTAATGTTTATATCCAATCAGGTCTAGATAAACGCCCTGTAACAAAGATAAACAAAAAAAAATCACCTGACACAGTCAAATACTGTATACAATATTCTGTACCTGGTCGTCCTCAACCCTTCCAAAACTGAAGGGAGAAACAGTTTACCCATTCTCTGCAGTCAAAATTAGTCATTAAATTATAGCATTCAAATTTTTAAAAGTATTATTTCACTTCACATTATTATGTTAATACTATAACATAGTATACTACACACTATATGCTTTATATTATTTTCCTGACTCTGTTTACTTCACTGAAGCATTTCATACAAATTTTTCCATGTTCCTTAGAATTCCTCTTATGGAAAGTTTATTAGAGCATGATAATATTCCATTATTCACATATTGAAATGTATCCAGACATTCCCCATTTGGTAGATATCCTCTTTGTCCACTGCTTTTTACTTCTATAAAGACAGCTGTTTTGACTATTTTTGCTACTTAGAGAAGTTTTTTTTCATGTTGTATTTTTTAATCTCCTTATAGTTTATGTCCAAAAATGAAATATTGGGCAAAAGGGCATTACACATACATACATATAGAGTTATATATATGTATGTATATGTATATATACATTCACATGTACACATATACATGCATAGACATATGTAACTATAGCTAAAAAAATGCAATTCTTTTCTTGTCTGAGACAGGGACCACTAAAGTGCTATGGTGACAAAAACAAGTGTGAAGAAGCTAGAAACATTTCACTCCAAAGGTACAACTGAGTATACTTTCTTTCCAGTATCACAGAGACTCCCAGGAGCAGAACACCATTGTGGCAGGTGTGAGAAGAACACTCATAACTCTGGAATATCCAGAAGCAAGTACTAAGGTCAGCTTTGTCAGAATCAGCCAAGAGTAACTAGCTAACAGGAAGCTGTCAAAGGAATGTATCAAGCCAGCCCAGGTTATAAAGAAGACAAGCATGAAGCCAGAGGATGGGCTAAGCTGACGTGAATCAAAAAATAGACTGAACTACAGAACAGAGGATAAAGGCAAATTGGGGTCCAAGATCTAGAAAGATAGTAATAGGAGCAAGGATGGGAGTAGGGGCAGAGGACTGGTGTTCAGTTCATTTGAATTCAATATTTTTTAAGTGGAAGGCACTATTTTGGAATCAAGGTCGAGTTAAATCTTTCAAAATGAACACCTTGTTTCTTCTTGAGCAGTATAAAAGTTTGATAGTAAGGAAAGCTAGTGAGCTGTCCCTAGTGAGGCAATGGTATGGGTAAGCTTCTGTGGTTCTAAAGGTTCTATAAAGGCTAACCAGGTGGTATTGTTCACCCTATTCATTTCAAACATCCTTTGAGTTCACAGGTACGAAAATTGTTTTAAGGCAGTTCCTGGATCCCTAAGATGTGATTCCTTTTTCACAGACTTCATTTTTAGTATTATTTCCCTTTATGTTATTATGTTAATATTATAGCATAATAAAGTACACTATATGCTCTAGATTATTTTCCTGACTCTGTTTACTTCACTGAAACATTTCATATGAATATTCCCATTTTCCTTGGATTTCCTCTTCTGGATAGTTTATTATGGCATGATAATATTCCACTATTTGTATATGGAAATGTATCCAGATTTTGGAGATTTCATTGTCTAATTCCTTCTGGAATAAATTTCTCTAGAGTAGTGGTTCTCAACCTTCCTAATGCCACAACCATTTAATAAAGTTCCTCATGTTGTGGTGACCCCCCCCACCATAAATTTTTTTTGTTGCTACTTCATAATTGAAATGTTGTTACTGTTATGAATCATAAAGTAAATACCTGATATGCAGGATGTATTTTCATTGTTACAAATTGAACATAACCCACAGATTGAGAACTGCTTCTCTAGAGGGTAACCATCAATCTAGAACCTTACTTGTGTTTACTTACCAAGACCTTTGAAAAATGTTTAATGATTCACTATCAGTACATACTGTGAAAAGTCTAAAACATCTGTGATCTACAGATTGCAAAGTGATCTAGGAAAAGTAATCATAAAGTAATTTCTGGAAAAAAAAGGGTAAGTCACAATGTGTATTCTGGAGCTATTCTGAAATTCTCACTTGACCAAGTCTTACAAATGTAGCATGTGATAAAAAAGAAAGTGAGAAAGAATCAACATAGAAAATGTGGTGAGTAAACATTTAATAGCCTAAGTAGTCACTACCAGAAGCACATAATGGTGTTTTGAAGTCACAGTTATGGCTTCTGGGAACTTTATGTCCTAGTTATTCTTGCAATTACTTCATTTAGAGGTGATGGAATCAGGTTTTGCCGACTTTACACAGACTGCTAAGACACTTCATTGGCCTACAGATTCAAATTTAGTTGAAATGTAGGCTCCTACATAATCTGTGTCTTTCCAAAATGCACACATTGCAAAGATCATGTGACAGCATATGTAGCCTTTGAGCAAATTAAGATGCCTTTTCTTTTAATCAAGTTATATCTGGGAGTTTACAAACTAAGATCTCTTTGCTCATAAGTATTCCATTCTCTTGCTGTGTAGAGAGGCACACATTTCAGTATACTTTTGAATATAGCCTCTTATGTGATTCAGTTCTTTCTAAATTTAACCAACATAATATTTTTTTTGACAAAATCTGATGACCATAAATACAACCTTGTGATAACATAGCCTTCTCGGGGACTCCAGGCTTACATTATTATTCTTCAAAGGTGATATTCCATTGTTATTTTTAAAAAGCATCCAGGTTGAGGAATAAATTGCTTTAGGGGTTATATAACATGGATTATATTTGAGTAACATCCCATTACACTTATCCTCATATATGAATGATTGTTATTAAAAGAATATTTGCTTTGAGAGGGAGAAGAGTGATGGGATCCACAGTGCAGGGGCCAGTCAAGTCTTCCAGAAGTACTGGGTTAGCCAGAGACTTTTCCTCCTGAAATGGATCAAAGGGAGCAGGATGCTTTCTTTACAAAATTACATGGATGTTTCTTTTAGGGGCAGGGACCATTAAAGATTTTCTGAAGGCTTCTGCATCTTGTCCTATGTTATATGCCCAACTTGGCCACAGTAAAATACTTCAAGGGTCAACCTTTGGTAATTAAAACTATTCACCCTTCTTATTAAAACTCATCTTGTTTGGGAAGTCTAAAGTCAGGCTGCTTTGAGGAGCTCAAATCATAGTTAGTTTTAATAAGATTATCTGGAGAGGTTATAGTAGAAAAAAATATTCAGCTCAAAGGCAGAAACAGAAGAATTTTGATCCAGCTTAGCAACTGAGTTGACAAAAGACTTCCATGACTCCATAACTAAGTTTTAAATTTCTGGGGAACAGGAATTGTATTGGATACTTCTTATTTATCTTCCAGAGCACCAAAGACTTAAGCATTTATTTGTGGATCTTACATGTATGTCATTTAGGGAGCTACTCTCCTGAGTGACTTCTCAGAATGCTCTGGGATCTCCTCTGGCTCAGCTCTACTCTGTAAAATGAAAGCATTAAAGCACCTTCCTTCCTTTCCTCACACAGAGAGACTGGCTGGAAGGCTGATAATGTATGAGACAGATTGCTTGCCAGGTTTCTTCAGCTATAGTTGCTTGCTAGCAATCTGCATGTGGGGCTTTTGGATTTTTATGCTCTTCTTACTTCTGGTTGCCATGTTTTGTTTTGTTTTTTTTTTTCCTCCATCATGCAGTTTCTATTCTCCGTTCTGTTCTACTGAGTTATACAATGAAGATAGTTTCAGTATTTGAATGGTCTGGTTTAATCAAGGCTTAGAGAAATTATGTACCAATGAAAGTGTGTGTGTGGGGGGAGGGGTGAATGTGTGTGTATTTTACAGAGGGTTAGCTTTGGAGCTCTGAAAAACTGGGATCAAGTATTACCTCTGGCCAATAGACTCATTGGACTGTAAAACATGGATGTTAAATTAAACTAGTCTTGATTTGAGCTCTTCAAGTCACTTTGCTTCAGACTTGGCAAATGAGTACATTTAGTCCAGCACTCTTTTAGGATCTGGAAAATGAGGGCCAGACAGATTGAATAATTTGCACAGGATAATCTATGTAGAAAATGACAGATTCTGGATTTGAATGCAAGTTCTACTGTACCTTTTGTAACACATAAGTGCCCATATGCATATATGTGTATATAAAATATATATATACATGCATGTATATATGCATGTGCATATATGTGTGTGTATATGCATATATATATATGTATATGCCTGTGTGTGTTCATACATACATGTTGTCTTCCCTGACTAGACTATAAGTTTTCTTTTTTTTTTTTTTACTTTTTTGAGGGATTTGATCTAAGTGACATGCCCAGGATCACCTGACTAGTAAGTGTTTGAGGCCATATTTGAACTCAGGTCCTCCTGACTTCAGGACTGGTACTCTATCCATCAAGCCACTTTGCTGCCCCTAGATAAGTTTCACGAGGAAAAAGGCTTTTTTTCATTCTTGTCTTTGCATGCCTATAATCTACAATAATAGTATAGTGCCTGGCACAAAATATACAATAAATCTTTGCTGATTATTTGATAAGAATAAAATTCACAAATGAGTTACTCCTGTGGATGAGTAATGAAATGTTCATAGCAGAAGTTCCACACTCTTAACAACCAAAGTTCAGGCCAAATTAAAAAAAAAATCTCCTCTCTTTTTGACCTACGATAAACTATGATGAATCCAGATTTAGGATCCAAAGGGATTACTGAGGTCATCAAATCCAACCCCTACATTTTCACAGATGAGAACATTGAGGATCAGTATGATTAAGTGACTTCCCTGTGTCTTACAGGTAATAAGAGACAAAGGCAGAATCAAAATTTAAGGCTTCTGACTCAAGATAAACAGTGCTAATTTCCTTTGCTCTCTCTTCAATGGAGGAAAAGTTTTTCATCTCAAAGCTTAGGCTGATGTGGAGAAAGCTCTTTAGGATAAATAACAGCCAAGATAGAATCCAGTGAAGCTGTGGTCTGGCTTGGCCCTGAATAGGCCTTAATGTGTGTTATGAGAAAGATTCATAATGCCCCACGCTTCTCTTTCCCATCTGTTAGCTGAGAATAATCATCATGTTTGTTTACTTAGTATTATTGGATTCCTGTAGGGATTTTTTTTCCAAGAGCCTGAGGCACTTATCCTTCACCTGAACAACAAAAAAATACTGAAAAATAATGCAGTTATCCTCAGAGCTATTTGTAAAGAACTTTTGAGATTCTTAGAACAAGGGCTCAATATGACTCAAAATAGAATTTTTCTACTCTTCAGTAGGGCACAGTTAGCCTTTATTTTTTTGTGCTTATAGATTTTTTGTGAATATTCTATAAGAAAGCTATGAAAATTTAGCATCCCCTGAAAATCTTAGGCATTAGGTCTACTACAAGAATATCAACAACATAAAATTGGTTCTTTAACACAGTCATGGTATCAGTTTAAGAAATGTTGCTACCTCATTTCATTGTCTGTTCTTAAATTAAACTATCAGAACTAAAGACATGAATAATTGTTATTAAACATGTATTGACAATCAATAAATATTTATGAGGAACCTAAGTGTATAATGTGGTATCAAGGGGGAAAATCTGTGGTTCTAGAGTCAGAAGGCCTGTGTTTAAAGCCCATAGGCCAGAATTTGAATTGAAATTCTTCCATACAAGTGTGTGGCATTGGAAAAGACAATGTTTTGGGGTTTCATTTTCCTTATAAAATTAGGACATTTGTGTTAATAACAATAGCATTAATTTATAGAATGCTTTAAAGTTTGCAAAGTTCATTTTCTGCTCTAAGCAACCATATGATGCAGGTACCATTATTACCCCTGTTTTAAACATGAAGAAACATGTGCACTTGTAAAGTGATTCTGCCAAGATCACATAACTAGTAAGTGTCTGAGGCTGGATTTCGACTCAGGTCTTCCTGTCTCTGAAACTAACACTGTTCTCTACATCAGGCCTAGAAACCTATGATCCTATATCATCTGTGTCCAGTATTGTGTTAGGCCAAGTAGAATCTACAAAAGATGAGGGGTGTTTAATCTAGCTGGAAAAACAAAATGTACATATATAAAGCAATTAATGAACAAGCCAGCATTTATCTACATACATGTATTTAAACACATATACACACATGTACAAATGTGTGGGTGTAGTATATACTTATACACTAAATTTACTAAATTCTCTGTTGTGTCATAATTTGAGAACTGGATATTTTTAATGTGTTAATTCTGTGGTAAAGACCATAAGTTCAAAAAGACTGGATAAAGGAAAGATCAAAATAGAATCTTAACCTTTAAAAGAAATAATAAAAATAAATATTTATTAAATGGCAACTTATGTAAGTAACTTTGAAAATTACTAGGCAAAGATGAAAAAATACAGAGACCTCATTCTCAAAGGGCTTATAATATAATAGGAGGGCTCAAACAAGACCATAAATAAATATGATTCAAGGTAGAATGTGATAAGGAAAAGAATAGTTCTAGAGATAATAGTATAAGATATGAGGGAAGAATCATTTCAAGTTGTGGGGGAGGTCAGGAAGGGTTTCAGATTAATTCAATAAACTATTATGTATCACATGGAAGAGAGATTAGGCTGGTAATGTTTGGTCCCAAAGGCTAGAGCCAGAAATAATGGATAAAAAGAAAACAAAACAAAAATGGCTCAACATTGGGAAAATCTAATAATTGTCACTGTGTAAAAGTATGGGCTGTCTCAAGAGGTAGTGGGTCTCAGTTCTTTGGAAGTCTTCAAGCAGAAACTAGATGGTTGACCCTATTCAAGTTTTATTATAGTGGCAGATAGCCGCAACAGTCCTGGGAGCAGATACCCCACCCTCCCCTCACCCCAGACCACCAGTTTTACTTCCAGCCTAGCCTCCACAGCCATCATCTGGGGAAACTAATCCTGTGGAAAAGGGGTCAGTCTTTCCCACCAACCACCAAACAACTGCCTCCCACAGAGCATGCAAGCCACCCTAACTGAAGCACAAAGGCACCTGGAGAAGAAACAGAAGGCAGTATGTACCAGGAGAGCCAAACCACATCTACTCTAAAACCCCAATGGAAATTTATGGAAATCTAAACATGACCTCCATTTTCCATCTGCAGTTCTGCTTGGCTTCAACTCCATGGAACAAGTCTTCCCTTCAGGATAAAGGGATCAACTCAAGTATCATCATCATGAAGTTAACTCAGTCTTAGATACTTCTTACCTTCTTCAGGCTCCTCTTCCCTGTGATTGAAGGGATGAAGGGTGGAGCACCGAATTCCTCCCAAAGCATTCCTTTATACAGGTCAGGAATTGAATTTCAATATCACCTCACTTTATATCTGCAGCTCTACTTGGTTTCAATTCCCTGGATCATTTGGCACCAGATGTCAAATGGTGCCCTTTGATCTTCCACCCCCCACTCCTTCCCTACTCCCCATTGCTTTCCAGCGTCATTTTGTGTATTGTCTTTCACCCTTAGATCATAAGCTCCTTGAGGACAAGGATTGTGTTGTTTTTTCTTATTTGTAACCCTAGTATATTCACCCACAGTGCCTGACACACAGTAAGTGCTTTAAAAATGTTTATTGAAGAAGCCTGTTCCACTCTTAGATTTACTTTTATTTTTATTTAAAAACTTTTCTATAATACCATGTGAGACCAATGAGGCAAAAAGAGATGGTAACCCCCTTGGAGCAGAACTGAAGGAAAGAATTCACTTCTTATCAGTCCACAATGTAGTAAGACCTTTGGTCATTTATAATATAAGTAAATAGAACATATATACTAATAATTCCATGATAATAATAATGATAGCTGGAATTAACATAGCACTTGAAGTTTGCAAACACTTTCAAGTATCCCATTTTATTTTCATAACAATCCTGGGAGCTGTGATTTTAATGGGATTTAAGATCTTCCCCACCCATTAATAGGCCTCATGTGGAGCCTATTAAGGGAAACTTGCTTAGGGGGAGGTATGTCGGTAGGAGGGTTTTCATACCTTTTGTTAATTTTTCATTAGGTACTGAGTCGTTAGGGTTGTGATGCCTTCTGGCTGAGAGAAGTATACACGTACACACACACACCACACATACACACGTGTATATATACATACACATATATACACATACACACATACATATATGTATGTTAGTGTATATACAAATAGACTTTGAGTTGGTATTTTGTTTCAGGGCTCACTTGTGAGAAGGATCTTGTGATTCCCTGGTTGAGATTCTGAGGTATGTTCAGAGCTCCCCAACTGCTCTCTCTCTCTCTCTCCAGGGATGTATGTAAAATGTATTGTTGATTCAGACAGTCAGAGCCCTGTCTGTTAGTTTTTATTTCTTTTTCTTGTATTTTCTCTGAAGTTCAAGGTGCTGACTTTTCCCCTAAACTAGGGGATCTAATTTAAAAAGATTTGCTGACCCCTTAAACAGCTGTCTTTCCTAGTAAAGCAGACTGAAGGGCCTGTGCTAGCAGCCAGCCTGGGGAGGCCAGTGTCACTGTCACTACAGGATCTAGATCCTATTTTTTATCCTCATTTTGCAAACCTGAAAAGTGAGACACACAGAAAGCAAGTGATTTGCCCAGGGTCACAAAGTCAATAAGTATCTGAGGCTATATTTGAACTCATGTCTCTTAGAATCCAGGTCCACACTTTATCTATTATGCTGCCTATCAATTGGGGGCATCAAGAAAACCTTCTATAAGAATTACCACTTGGATTAAGTCTTGAGTAATTTCAAGAATTGATTAGGATTGAGGGGGAAGAGTATTCTAGAAACTTGGAGACACTGATAAGGAAATATATTTTGCATGATGACATATAAAAATGATACTATATTGTTTGCCTTCTCAAGAGTTGGAGGAGGAGAGGAAGTAAGGGGGAGGATTTGGAGTTTAAAAAATTTTAAATGTAATTGGGAAATCTTTACCAAAATAAATATATTATTTAAAAAATAAGGATAAAAAGAGAAATTGGGAGATACTATATTCAAAGTCATGGAAGTAGAATCTGGAATGACCTGTAGAGAAACATCATGGAAATAGTTTGAATAGAAAGCAGAGTGTGTAATCCATCTAGAAAGATAGACTGAAGAATGCAAAGATTGTTAAAAGGGCAACAGGACAGCAGACATGCAGAGATGACTTTTTTTCTTTTTAGAGGGGAGAAGGCAGGGCATTTGGGGTTAAGTGACTTGCCCAAGGTCATATGGCTAATAAGTGTTAAGTGTTTGAGACTAGATTTAAACTCAGATAATGCCAGGGCTGGCACTCTATTCACTGCACAACCTAACCACCCTGATGCAAAAGTGACTTAATGGCAGTTGTAGGAGTGAGCTAGATCTCCTAGGATGGACTGGAATATGAATAAGCAGAGAGGAAGGGGTAGAGCATTCTATACCACTGAAACAGAAGAATTAGATGCAAAGAAGTGGGGAAGGGCATCCTAAAGGGAACAGAGAGGTTTTTTTTGGGGGGGGGAAGAGAAGGAAATAAAATAAAATTGGATAGTTTGGGTAAGGCTAGGATATAGGCAGTTGCATTTTTTTCTGGTATCAAGAGGTGAGAGGATTTAATAGGGAATATTGGATCATGGAATGTTCTTAATATAAAGAATAGTAGGAAAAGTGAAGAAAGTCTCATGTTCTATTATGATTCCTCTGTTAGCTGGTGAGGTCCACCTCAGTCTTTCAATAAAATATCTTGAGCAATTTTTTCCCTTTAGTTCGTTTTTTAAAAATCTTGGTGATAACTATATTGAATCAAAGCAGAGAGAAACCATTGAAAGTCTGTTATATCTTTCAGCATCACTCCCTTTCACAATGGATTATTGATTTATTCTGAATTATCCTTTGCTTATTCTAACATCAAGATCCTGTCCAGAAAATTCTAAGACAACCTTCATACTGAGCAGAAATTTACTCTGGTCAGTGAATTTAATAGTGAGTTAGGAAAAGAACACTTCAAATCCTATCACTTGACTCTTACTTACTGTGAGATCCTTGGAAAATCACTTTACTTCTCAGTTTCTTCATCTTTCAAATGGAAGTAAAAATAATATATACCTTATTAGGTTACTGTTTGACTATATTGACCCTATGCATATACAAAGATGTTTGCTTCTAACTCCCCTCTCCACCAACTTAACCTCCTCTCCTTTATGCCCCCTCTCATCCTCTTCCCCCCACTCTCCTGTAGTGTAAGATACCCAACTTACAGCCTGAAGCAGACAGTTGCTACAGTGGATAGAGTATTGGGTTTGAAGATAGGGAGACCTAGGTTCATTTCAGCTTCAGATACCCACTAGCTACATGACTCCAAGACAGTTTATTCTCCTTTTACCTCAGTTTCTTCATCAGTAAAATGAGCTGGAGAAGAAAATTGTACACCATTCCAGTATTTTTTTCCAAGAAAACCCCAAATAGGTTCACAAAGAATTAGGCAGGACTGAAAGAACAAAGGAGGAAGAAGACAGAGAAGGAGGAGAAAGATGACAACTACCAAACACCACCAACAAAAAGGATTGACCTAATGTATGCAAAGTACTTTGTGAATTTAAAAGATTGGGGTCATTCATATCTTGTTAGGTTATTTTTAGGTATATTAATCCTGAAGGTCATTAGAGTCATCCTGATGATTGAGTTTATTAAAAAACAACTTTGTATAGAAATTTCTGATGGAAATAAAACAATGATCACTGACTTTCTCATGTAAGTTCAACAAGAGTATATTAATAACTTGTTAAGAATGCAGTTCCAGCTTCAAGAAAACCAGTACACTGCCACCTAATAGCTTTGGCAGCTGCAAAAACCCCAGTGATTTGGGACAAAGCTCTCCTCTCGGTAAGCAGAGTTGTACTGTTTCAAAGAGCTCAAAAGTCAAGTAATTGACTGGCAACATGAGCAAGCAAAGGAAGCAAAGCAAGCAGAGCCATCGAACTTTAGATTACTTTTTTTAGGGATAAAAAGGATCAAAGCATGGAATGGGAGGAAGACAATTCAGTCAGATCTCCTGCAACAAAAGCTTCTAAGAAAAATATAAACTGCTTACAGGCCATGGAGGAGCTCAAGAAGGATTTTGAAAATCAAGTAAGAGAAATGGAGAAAAAATTGGGAAGAGAAATGAGAATGATGCAAGAAAAACATGAAAGTGAGTCAACAGCCTGACTGAAGAAAATATTACTTTAAAAATCGACTAACTCACATGGCAAAAGAGGCCCCAGAAGAGAGGCAATGTGAAATATCTAATTGTATGTATGTATATATATATATGTGTATGTGCATGCATATATATTTGTATCTATATAGGAGGGTATATGTGCATATGAATATATATGTATATGTGTGTGTATAGGGGTTCAGGTACACATAGACAGAGGGCATAGGATCAATTGAGTAGGAAGGGATGATATTTAAAAGATGAAATTGAGAGGTGAGAGACGAATATAATGAGTGGAGATGGGGAGAGATAGAATGGGGGTAAATTATCTCATATAGAAGAGGTAAGGGATAATTCTTACAATGGAGAGGAGAAGAAGAAGGCAAACAGGAATGGGTCAACCTTACTCCCATTGAATTTGGCAGAGGGAGGCAACGACATACACATTAAATTGGGTATCTTGCACTACAGGAGAGTGGGGGGAAGAAGAGTAGAGGGGGAATAAAGGAGAGGAGGGTAAGTTGGTGGAGAGGGGAGTTAGAAGCAAACAGATTTGTAAATGCATAGGGTCAAAGTAGAGAACAGAACAAGTGGGGGGACAGGAAGGAGGGAAATATAATCGGTCTCTCACAATATATCCCCTATGGAAATGTTTTGCATAACTATACATGTACAATCTGTATTGAATTGCTCATCTTCACAATTATGGTGGGTGACAAGGGAGGAAGGGAAAGAATCTAGAATTCAAAGTTTCAAATCAATGTTATGTGTGTGTACATATATATATATACATATACATATATAATTATTATTATTATTATTTTACATGCAACTGGGAAATAAGATATACAGGCACTGGGGTACGGAGATGCATATTGCACTCTAGGAAAGTCAGAGAGGTGTATGGGGGAGGATATAGGAAAGAGCAGATTGGAGGAGGGGGTATACAGTGGGATCATTGTTTGGGGTTGATGGGCAGGGGAAAGGAGGGGCAGAGCAAAGATGGAGGTGTAGAAGCAGCAAGGTTTCAAAGCTCTCATATAGCCACCTCAAATACCCATAAAATATGACTCTAAACAAATTTTAGAACTCCAAAACTTACCAAAAATCCCCAGAAAAGATATCTCCCACTGAAGGGAGCTCAGCAGGTGGGGTTCATCACAGCAGTCTGGGAGCCACAACCAGTCCTGCCTGAAACCCTGGCCTGGCCCCAGGGTGGTCAGGAGGAGCTTCAGTTGGAGTCTTCAGGAGAGTGAATCAGCAGCAGCCGGGGCAGTTTTCAGATTTACCAATCCAGGAAAAATAAGAGGAAGGTCAGTGGAATTCAGCTAAATATGGGGGAGAACAGCAGTTTGGCTGAATTGCCCCCAGGGCAAGGAAGCAACGGAAGTGGCCACCACCTCCACCCAGTTGCTTCAGAGCTCCCAGACTGCAGTCTGCTGGGTGGTCAAGCAATTTTTCAGAGGCCAATCATTGTTACGTTGAGCAACCTAGATCCAAATCGTGGTCTTGGGCAGTAGTCCTGGGTTGTGTTTTCAGATAGCCAAAGCCGGTGGGGGTGGCAACAGCCGCCTAATAGCTCTGGCAGCTGTGAAAACCCCAGCGATTTGGGACAGAGCTTTCCCCTCTGGAAGGAGATTCCCACAGAGCCAAAAACACAAATAATTTACTGGCATCATGAGAAGGAAAAGGAAGCAAAGAAAGAACAGTAACCAAACTTTGCAAGCCTTTTTTGGGACTAAAAGGATCAAAGCATGGAATGGGAGGAAGACAACAGAGTCAGAATTCCCACAGCAAATGCTTCCAAGAAACATGAAGATTGCCTACAAGCCATAGATGGGCTTAAAAAGGACTTTGAAAACTCAATAAGAGAAGTGGAGGAAAAATTTGGAGGAGAAATGAGAATGATGCAACAAAATCATGAAAACACAGTCAACAACTTGACTAAAGAAAATAACACCTTAAAGAACAAAATAACTCAAATGACAAAAGAGGCCCAAAAAGCCAGTAAGAAGAATGCCTTAAAAAGTCGAATTTGCCAGATACAAAAAGAATCTCAAAAGCATTCTAAAGAGAATAATTCCTTCAGAATTAGATTGGAGCAAATGGAAGCAAATGACTTTATGAGAAATCTAGATGCTATTAAACAGATTCAAACAAATGAAAAATAGAAGGCAATGTGAGATATCTCCTTGAAAAAACCACTGACCTGGAAAATAGATCCAGGAGAGACAATTTAAAAATATTGGACTAGATGAAAGCCATGATCAAAAAAAAAAAAAAAGAACTTAGAAAGCATCCTTCAAGAAATTCTCAAGGAAAATTGCCC
>CM053601.1:23362866-23394709 GCA_028646575.1 Pseudocheirus occidentalis | reverse complement strand
GGGATCTTTTTGAATAGGTGATTGGTGAATTCTTTCAAGTTCTATTTTGCCCTCTGACTCTAAAACATCAGGGCAATTTTCTTTGAGGATTTCTTGAAGGATACTTTCCAAGTTCTTTTTCTGGTCATGGGTTTCAGGTAGACCAATAATTTACAAATTGTCTCTCCTGGGTCTATTTTCCAGGTCAGTGGTTTTTTCAAGGAGATATTTCACATTGCTTTCTATTTTTTCATTTCTTTGTAACTGCTTAATAGTGTCTTGGTTTCTCATAAAGTCATTAGCTTCTACTTGCTCCACTCTAATTCTGAAGGAATTCTTCTGTTCAGAATGCTTTTTAGATTCTCTTTCCATCTGAGAAATTCTACTTTTTAAGGCATTCTTCTCCTCATTGGCTTTCTGGGCCTCTTCTGCCATTTGGGTCAATGTATTTTTTAATGTGCTGTTTTCTTCAATCAGGTTGTTGAGTTTCTTTTCATGATTTTCCCGCATCATTCTCATTTCTCTTCTCAATTTTTCTTCCACTTCTCTTATTTGTTTTTCAAAGTCCCTTTTCAGATTATCTATAGCTTCTAGGCATTCTCCAAGTGTCTTGGAAGCATTTGGTGTGGGAGTTCTGACTTTGTTGTCTTCCTCCCTTTCTATGTTTTGATCCTTTTGTCCACTAGAAAGGATTCTAGAGTTTTATTGCTGTTCTTATTTTGCTTCCTTTTCCTCATGTAAGCGAGTCAATTAATTGGTTGGTTTTTTTAGCTTTGTGAACCTCTACTTCCAGAGGGAAAACTCTGTTCTAAATCACTGGTGTTTTCCCAGCTGCCAGAGCTTTTAGGGGGGTGTTTCAGCCCCCCTCCAGCTTTGGCTTGCTGAAAGTGCACCCCAGGACCACCACCCAAGACCACTATCCAGATCCAGGCCACTCAATGCAAGAGCACTTGGCCCTAATCAATTGTCTCCGCCCCCCTGCAATAGCTGCAGGCCAGGGGCTCTGAAGGATGTCCTGCCCTTCCCCCACTGCTTCCTTGCCCTGGAAGTAGGTTGGCTAAACTGCTTTTCTTCCCCAAAATTTAGCTTGAAAGTTTCACTCACTTTCACTGACCTCTAATCCTAGCTTAGTAGATATGAAGATTGCTCCAGGTGCTTTAGATCTTCTCTGAAGTAGACTTATGCTGTGGCTTGAGAGGCTCAGCTCCTTCCAGCCACCCTGGAGGCTGGCTGCATGGCAGTTTCAGACTGTGCTGGTCTCCGCTCCTGGCCTGCAAACCTAAACGATTAGCCCCTCCTGCCGAGCGGCCTTTCTCTAATCCCTATTTTTCACACTTTCGTAGATGTGGAGTTGCTGGAGGCTGTAGATCTTCTCTCTTGTAGACTGGCTGTGGTGTGGCTTGGGCTCGGCTCCTCCTGACTGCCCTCCAGCCTGGCTGCATTTTGATTTCAGGCTGCCATGATGATCCCCTGCTGCCATGCTGCCTTCTGTGAGAGATGTGTTTTCTGTATTTTGTGTTTGAGAGTCCTAGAATTTGTCCAGAGTCATATTTTATGCATGTTTAGGGTGGCTGTGTGGGAGCTGCGTGACCTTGCTGCTTCTAAGCTGCCATCTTGGCTCCTCCTCCGATTTATCCTGTGTTGGATTTATGTAAATATAATTGCAAGTATAAGCATTAGAAAAAAAGAGAGAAAATCACAAAATAAACACCACAATGACATTTCAAAAATAAAATTGATAATAAAATTGAAAGTTTAAAAATTGAACTAATAAACAAATTAAAAGCTAGTTTTATGGGAAAAAACAACAAAAAAGGTAATTATATTGTTGGATAAGGAAGAAGAAAACATTTTCAGTATCAAAAATTGAGTTGAATGCACCACCAATAAAGGTAAAATTAAACAAATTGTTGTGTTATTTTGACCAATTATATGCCAGCAAAATTGATAATCTAAGTGAAATGGATGAAAATTTATACAAATAAAAATACCTAGATTAAGAGAAGAGGAAATAAATTACTTAAATTACTTTACTTTAGGAAAAGCAATTAAGACATAGATGAACTCCTTAAGAAAATATCCCCAGGATCAGATGAATTTACAAGTGACTTCTACCAAATATTTAAGGAACAATGAAACCCAATACTATATAAACTGTTAAAAAATATGTCAAGAAAGAACTGTACCAAATTCAAACCAAATTTAATGGCAAAAACCTAGTTTTTTTCTACCTAAAGCAGGGAGAGTAGAAACAGAAGGACAATTATAGGCTAATTTCCTACTATCGATGCAAACTTTTTAAAATAAATTACTAGCAAGGACATTACAGGCAAATGGCACAAATATAATTCAATATGGCCAGGCAGAATTTATGCCAGAAATGCAAGAGTGGTTTAACATTAGGACAACCATAAGAATAAATAACTAGAACAATAGCAGCAAAAATCATATAGTTATTTCAATAGTGCTGAAAAAGCTTGTGGCAAAACATAACACTCATTCTTATTAAAACATTAGGAAGCAGAAGAATAAATGAAGCCTTTCTTAAAATGATAAGGAGTATCTTTTGAAAACCAAGGACAAGCATTATCTAATAATCCTACCCAATAAGATCAAGGGTGAAGCAAGAATGTTCACTATCCCCACAAAATGCTAACTATATCCATAAGACCCCCTAAAAATAAGGGATAGAAATAGTCAACGGAGAAACAAAACTAGCTTCACTCTTTGCAGACAATACAATTGTTATACCTAAAAACCCTAAAGAAAAAACTTGAAAAAACTAATTGAAACAATTAATGACTTTAGTGAAGTTGCATGATTTGAAATAAATAATCTGCATTTCTTTATATTATCAACAAAATCAGATAGAAGAGACAGAAATAAAAATTGTATTTAAAATAATTGCAGACATTATAAAATACTTGGGAATCTACTTGGAAATCACAAAATTTCACCCAAGTAAAGACAGAGCTAAACAATTGAAGAAATGTTAATTTAGGTTAGGTTAAACTAATATAGTAAAAATGACAATTCAACCTAAATTCACTTACTTATTTAGTGGCATGCCGATCAAACTATGAAAAAATGATGTCAAAGAGCCAGAAAACATAATAATAAAATTCATCTGGAAGAACAGAATGTGAAAAATATCAAGGGAATCAATGAAAAAAAGGGAATGAAGGCATCCTAGCAGTACCAGATTCCTAACCATAGTGTAAAGTGGTAATCATAAGAAGAAGCTAGTTCATGTTAAGAAATAAAGTAGTAAAGAAATGGAATAGATTAGGTACATAATGCACAGTATTAAATGACCATAGTATTTCATTTATTAACAAAATGAAAGATCCAAGCTTTAGGAAAAAGCACCAAACATTTGGCAAATCTGCTGGTAAAACTAGAAAGCAGTTTGGTGGAAACTAGACATAGACCAATATCCTACACTCTATATAACAAAATAAAACCTTATTTAGACATAATGGATGATAATAGTAAATTAAGGGACCATGGACAATTTTACCCCTATGAATTTGAGAAAAGTTTATGAAAAAATAAGAGACAGAGAAGATTATATGAAGTAAAATGGACAATATTGATTATATCAACCTAACAAGTATTTGCATAGAAAAGCCACTCTAGCCAATGTTAGAAGTAAAGCAATAAACTTGTAAAAGATTTTACAGCAAGTTTTTCAGATAAAATATCATTTCTTAAATATATAATGAAATGAGCCAAATTTAAAAATGTAAGAGACATTCCCCATTTGATAAATGGTCAAAAGATATGGACAAGCAATTTTCAGAAGAAGAAATCAAAGTTATCCATACTCACATAAAAAAATATTTTAACTAACTGTTGTTTACAGAAATGAAAATTAAACCAACTCTGAGGTATTAATTCACTTCTATCAGCTTGGTTTACATGATGGAATAGGAAAATGGGAAATGTTTGGGGGACATGGAAAAATACGTACACTAATGCATTGTTAGTGGAATTGTGATCTGGTCCATCTATTCTGGAGAACAATTTGTCACTATTCCTAAAGGATTCCAAATCACAGGTCCAGGCCAATTACAAAGATCCATCAATAAATATGTATTAAACACCTACAAAAATTAAGGATATACTTGACTCATGATAGTTGCAATTATACTAGTAACCTTAGAACTTTTGCATGCTTGATCTCCTACATGGAGAACTAAATAATTACCATGATCCTCATGAACTCTCAAAGCTCTTCTAAACAAAAATTATGCACCGATCATAAAGTGAATTCAGGTACTTCTGTGGTTTAGAACTTCCCACAAAAATACCCTTGAACTAGTTTTAAGTGTAAGTGAAAAAGTTTAATAAAAAAGTAAAAATTAAATATAACTTAAAAATTAATTTATTAAGGGAAGACAAAGCAAAGATGGCAGAATGAAATGAGGATTTTTTTTTCTGAGCTCTTCAAAAGTGGCTCTCTAACGAATTCTTAAAAGTATATCAAAGGATTTTGGGGCTGGATAACCAACCAATGAAATATCACCAGTCAAAAGCTAGGGAAAAATGATCCCAATCCCCATACTCCACAGAAGTGAACAGAGTTGAACTCTAACTTAAAGTCAAAGTAGAGAAATAGGCTTGAAAAAGTGAGCAAGCAACAAAAAGAATCTGACCATAAAAAGCTACTATAATGACATGAAAGCTCAAGACACAAACTCAGAAGACAATGATCTGAAAACACCAACAAGCCAAGCCTCAAATAATAAATGTAGATAAGAGAGGCAGCTAGGTGACACAATGAGTAGAGCACTGGCCTTGGAGTCAGGAGAACTTGAGTTCAAATTCAGCCTCAGACACTTAACACATACAAGCCATGTGGCCTTGGGCAAGTCACTTAGCCCCACCTGCCTTGTCCTCCCCCCTCAAAAAAGTGAAAAAAAAGAAAGAAAACAAAACAAAGCTATACATAGAACAAAACTGAGGATAAAGGGACAACATACTGTATTTCAAATGAATAAAAAATAACCCAGAAGTTGCAATCATTCAATGAAAAATATCTAGATCTAGATCTAGATAGATCAGATACAAGCCAACAAGAATTCTTAGAGGAGCTAAACAGGTTTAAAAAAAACAGAAAATATTTTAAAAATAAAATAAGACTGGTAAAGGCAAAAGTAAGGAAAAAATAAAGAGCAATTCAAGAAAATTATGAAAAGAGAATTAACAGCTTAGTAAAAGAGGCATAAAAAAATCTGAACAGATTAACTCATTAAAATCAGATTTGGCCAAATGTAAAAGAGATACAGATCATCACCAAAGAAAATACTTCTTAACAAGTATAATTGGTCAGATCAAAGCTAATGACTCTACTATTCATTACAAAAGAATAAAAAAATCAAATTAGACAAAAAATAGGAGAAAAATGTGAAATATTTCCTTGGAAATCAGCTGACTTGAAAAAAATAGATTGAGGAGAGATCATTCTTTAAGAATTATTAGACTACTTGAAAGCTATGATTAAAAGAGCCTAGACATCATATTTTAATATATTATAAAAAATAGTATTAACAGAGGGTGAAGAAGAAATTGAAAGACTCAATTGATCACCTCCTGAAAGAAATTCCAAAATGAAAAGACTGAAGTATATTGTAGCTAAATTCCAAAATCCCCATGTCAAGGAGAAAATATTGAAAACAACAAAAAAGAAATAATCCAAATACCATGGAGCCACAGAAGACAGAAACACAGATTTAACAGCTGCAATACTATAAAAGGAGCTTGAGGCTTAGAATGTGATATTCCAGTAGGCAAAGAAGCTAGAACTATAATCAAGAATTAACTATCCATTAAAATTGAGTATAATTCTATAAAAGAAAATAGATATTTAATGAAATAGAGGATTTTTTTAGCATTCTTGTTGATTACCCAAGATAAAAAGAAATTTTGAAATTCAAACATAAAACTCAAAAGAAGCATAAACATGTCAAGATGAAATCATAAGATATTTAACAAAGTTAAACTGTTTGCATATCTATATTTTTCATGACATATGTAACCCTTAAGAATTTTATCTTCATTAAGGTATTAGAAAGAGTTTGCTTAAATAAAGGGCAATGATATAAGTCCATTATTCAGATATGCTCTCCAAAGAAGAACTTGGAAGGGCAAGAAGGAAATATAGAGGAGGCAGATGAAGAATAGGGAAAATTATTTCACTTTAAAAAGGTGTATGAGGGCAGAGTAAAGATAGTGAAATAGAAGCAGCAGAATTCTATACCTCCCACCATAACCACCTCAAATACCTATAAAATATGGCTCTAAACAAATTTTAGAGCTGCATAACCCACAAAATTACATAAAAAACACATCTCCTGCTGGGGACAGCCCAGCAGGTGGGACAGGAAAGGCTCATGGCAGAGCTCTGGGAGCCGAGCCCAGCCTGGCCTGAAACTGTGGCTTACAGTGGATCACCTGCAGCTGTGGCAGTTTCCAGAATTATCAACCCATAAGAAAAAAAGGACAAAGTAAAAGGTCAGTGGAACTCTGATAAATTTGAGGGAGAAAAGTGGGTCTGGCCTTCCACCCCTAGGGCAAGACAGCAGCAGAAGTAGTGGCCCTGCAGCTGACTCCATGTAGCTGCTTCAGAGCTTGTGGTCTGCAGATTGTAGGGGGGCCAAGCAATCATTCAGGGGCTAAGTACTCTTGCCTTGAGCTGCCTGGATCAGGATCATGGTCTCAGGTGGTGGTCCTGAGTTGCATTTTTAGTGAGCCAAAGCTGGTGGGGCTGCAGAGACAGTGCCTCCTAATAACTCCAGCAGCTACAACCCCCCCCCCCAATAATTTAGGACAAAGCTCTCCCACTGAAAGTAAAGTTCTATTGTGGCTCAAAAATAAAATTGACTGGCAACATAAGCAGACAAAAGAAGCAAACCAAGCTCAGCAATCCAAGTTTAGATTCCTTTTTGGGGGACAAAAAGGCTCAAAGCATAGAATGAGAGAAAGACAACAGAGTCAGAACTCCTTCACCAAAAGCTTCCAAGAAAAATGTATGCTGGTTACAGGCCATAGAAGACCTTAAGAAGGATTATGAAAAACAAATAAGAGAAGGGGAAGAAAAATTGGCAAGAGAAATGAGGATGATGCAAGAACATCATGAAAAGAGAGTCAACAACCTGACTAAAGAAAATAACACTTTAAAAATAGATTAACTCAAATGGCATAAGAGGCCCAAAAAGCCAATGAGGAAAATAAAAAAGTTGATTTTGCCAGATGAAATAAAAGAATCTCAAAAGCTTTCTGAAGAGAGTAATACCTTCAGAATTAGAGTGGAGCAAATAGAAGCAAATGACTTTAAGATAAATCAAGATAGTATTAAACATATCAAAAAAGTGAGAAAATAGAAAGTAATGTGAAATAGCTCATTGGAAAAAAAAACACTGACCTGGAAAATAAGTCCAGGTGATACAATTTAAAACTTATTGGACTACCTGAAAGCCATGATCAGAAAAAGAAATCATCCTTCAAGAAATTCTCAAGGAAACTTGCCCTGATATTTTAGAACCATAGAGTAAAATAGAACTTGAAAGAATTCACTGATCACCTCTTGAATATGAACATTTTACATGCCAACATGAAAAAATGAAACATTTAACTTATGAAATTTGAGGATAGGTGAAGGGAAAGTGGGGAACAGAACCTCAGAACCCCACTGTCATCTGAAGTGATTCAAGGAAGAAAGAATACATATACTCTCACAGTTGGGTATAGAATTTCAGTTTATCCAACAGTGAAGTAGGAGGGAGAAGGTCTAGTAGACAAAGGAAATTATGAGAAGAAAGGTAGTCTAAAGGAATTAATGATCAGAAACAAAGCAAACTTTGAGGAAGGGATAGAATACAAAAATAAAAATGCATAGAAGATAATAGGTTAAAGGGAAATATTCAGTTAATCATAACTTTGAATATAAATGGGATGAACTCACCCCTAAATGGAAGCAGAAAGCAGACTGGATTAGAAAACAGAATCCAACAACATGTTGTTTACAAGATATCCACTTAAAACAGAAAGCTACGTGCTGAATTAAAATAATCTGGATCAGACTCTATTGTACTTCAAGTGGAGTAAAAAAAAGGCAGGTGTGACCATGATCTCAAAGAAAATTTTTAAAAAATCTAATTAAAAGATATAATCATGAAAATCCCCTTTTATTAAAAGCAACCATGGACAAGGAATTAATGTCAGTTCTGAACAGGAAGGTGTCAAGTGGCATAGTATTCAAATTCTTTAAGGAAAATTTAAATTCATTATAGGGGGAAATATAAGTTATAATGCCCTTCTCAGACCTAGATAAACACAACCATTAAATAAAGAAAAAAGAAGTTAAGGAGATGAATAGAATTTTAGAAAACTTAGATATGATAGATCTCTGGAAAATATTGAGTGGAAAAAATATTAGTACATGTTTTTCTCAGATACATAAGACACCTTCACAGAAACTGGCCATATATTAGGTTGCTTATAAACAAATGCAGAAAAGCAGAAATATTAAATGCACCCATTTCAAATAATAATTCAATAAAGGGTCTTTTGAAGTCCACAAAAATAATTGGAAACTAAATTATCTAATTCTAAAGAATGATGGGGTCAAAGAATGTATCATAGAAATAATAATTTCATTAAAGATAAGAAAAAAATAAAAGTGTATCATAATTTATGAAATGCAGACAGTCATATTTAGGGTGTAATTCATATCTCTAAACACATCAATAAAAGAGAAAGAACAGATCAATTAATTGGACATGCAAGTAAAGAAATAAAAAAAACAATGTCAAGAATGGATAGATGAGAAATTCCATTTAAAATACATGAAGGAAGTATGAAAAACTTCTGATTTTTCTTGCCAAGCCACATCCATGAACTACATAAATGCAATTACAAAAATACTTTTCACTCGAGAAATGGTATATCTAAATAACTGGAGAAATTGTAATTGCTCATGGGTAGGCTAAGTCAATCTAATAAAAAGACAATAGAACTTAAATTAATTAATTTATTAAATGTCATGGCAATCAAAGTATCAATTTATAAAGCTAGAAAAGTAATAACAAAATTGATCAGGAGGTACAAAAGTTTAAGGGTATCAAGGGAGTCAATGAAAAAGTGCAAAGGAAGGAGGCTTACTGGTATTAAATCTCAAAGTATATTAGAAATCAGTAATCATCAAAACAATTTTATACTGCTAAAGAAATAGATTCATTGATCAAATTGAATAGATTAGGTATACAAGATGGAGAAACAAATGAACACAGCAGCTTAGTGTTTGATAAACCAAAAATCCCAAGTTTGGAGGCAAGAACTCACTATTTGACAAAAACTCCTAAGACAACTGGAAAGAAGTCTGGCAGAAACTAAGCATAGAACAACATATCAGATTGTATACAAAGAGAAACCCAAAAGAGGTTTATGATTAAGACATAAAGGATAGTATCATTAGTACATTAGGAGAGTACAGAATTACCTGTCATATCTATGAGGATAGTGTTTAAAAAAAGCGCAAAAGATAGAAAGGTTTTTTGGTGGCAAAACCAAAAAAATGGATAATTTTGATTATAGTTATATAAAATTAAAAAGGTCTTACACAAATAAAAACAATGCATATACAATTTGAAGAAAGGCAATACGATTTGCAGCAATTTTCTGATAAATGTTTTATACCTTAAAGTGGAGAGAATTGAGCCAAAATTACAAAAATAAGAAATATTTTCCAGTTGATCATCAAAGATATGAGCAAGCATTTTTAAGAGGAAGAAATCAAAACTCTCAATACTTATATGAAAATTTGATCTAAATAATTTATAATTAGAGAAATGCAAATTGGAACAGCCCTGAGGTCAGTTGTAAAACAATCCATACCCATCAGATTGCCTAAAATGATAGAAAAAGAAAAGGTTAAATACTACAGAGGATGATGAATATAAATACACTAAGGGACTCTTGGTTGATCTCTGAACCTGTCCAACAATTCTGGAAAGCAATTTGGAACTATTACCAAAAGACTGTTAAACTGTTAATATCCTTTGATGTAGCAATATGACTACTAGATCTGTACCCCTAATGATATCAAAGGAAAGGTCACATATGTACAAAATTATTTATAACAATTCTTTTTCATCTTTGTTTGACAAAGAATTGGAAACTAAAGGGATGTCTATCAATTGGGGAATGCCTGACCATTATATAGAATAGGAATATAATGGAATATTATTTTTCTTTAAGAAGTAACAAAACATATAGTTTTAGAATATCCAGGGAAGGATTGTATGAACTCATGCAAACTTAAATAAGCAGTGGAAGAGTGGAACAATTTACATAGTATCAGTAATATTGTAAAGATGATCAATTGTAAAATACTTAGTAATAGATCAATACAAATAATCACCATAATTCCAAGGTACTTCATTGTTCTTGCCTTTTTGTATAAACATAGTCAGTTCAGAAATATATTTTGCATGACTCTATATGTACAATGGGTAATCTTATTTCTTGCCTTCTCAATAAGTGGCAGAAGGGGGGAGGAGTTAGGAAATGTGTAAATAACCATTAAACATTAAAATAAATTTAAAAACAAATAGGTTGCATTAAAATGGTGAATGGAGAAACAGAAAAAAAGAGTCAAAGGAAATAGTAACATAAAATATAAATGATAAAAGAAATATATCCATATACAGAGGATTTTTAAAAGTATATTAATCCCAAGAGTGGCTCAACAATAGAAAAATGATAAAAATATGAAGCATTTTTAAAAAGAAAACTTTACATAACCATATGAAAGCATGCTCTACATGGTTAATGAGAGAAATGCAAGTTACAGGAGCTCTGACATTTCTTCCTGTATCACATAAATGGACCATGTTGACAAAAAATAAAAACAATTCATTTTGAAGGGTCTGGGGATGATAGTTACATGAATACATTGTTGGTGGATTAGGAAATAGTCACACAAATTTGGATAGTAATGATTCATGAATAGTGGTTGTACATACTATTAGTACATTTTGATCCATTGACCTCATCACTAGGTATATAATATAGGGAAGTTAAAATAAAGAAGTTTAAAAAAGAAAAATAAAATCCAGTATATTACAAAATAATCATAGCAGCTCTTTTCATGGTAGCAAGGATCTGGAAGTAACGTGTGTGCTCATGGAGGAAGCCTGGGGAAAAATTATGATATACTAATTGAATATAAGATTATTACTACTAATAAAAGATGAACATGAAAAATTAAGAGAAATATAGAAATATCTGTATGAATCAATGTGGAACAAAATTAGTAGAATAAAGAGAACTGATACATGAATGTCTATAATTAATAAATATAATATTTATTATATATGAGCGTATATAAAATACAATTTTATAAATGTTAAAGATTATTAAATGTAATTTCCATCTGAACTAGTAAAATCCAGTTAATGTCTGGAGAATAAATAACAAAACATACCTCCCACCTTGTAGTAGATAAATAGGAGACTATTAAAAAGGGCCATGTACATTGTTACATGAAATCACTTTATCAGATGTTTTTGTTTGTGTCTGTCAAAATGAAGTTTCATTCTCAAAGTGAAGGTTCAGAAAAATGTAAAAAAACTTCTTTTAAATAAAATGCATCAGAAAAATAGGTTGGGGGATATGGTCCACATAGAAGAAATAATAAACAGAAGTCTTATAAATGATATAGAAATCATATGTATATATACCAGAATACTTCCAGAAGCAGTATTATATGATGGATAGAGAAAGCCTTACAGTCAACTATACCTAGTTAGTCAATGCTCACCTCTTACATGTACTGGTTTTGTTTCTTGGACAAGTCATTGAATTTCTCAGTACCTTTCTCCCCTCTGTCTTCCCAGGTAACTCTAAGTCTAAGACAACAAGTAACTGAGGATGTATAGTTCTTTATTGGTAGAAAGTGTTACTTTATCAGCAATTACCCAAACCAATGAAATCATGAATTTGATTAAAAAAAACAAACAACTCATTTTTTTCTTTGACAAAAAAAAGTTAAAAAAAAATATATGAGGGGCTAGATATGGAGCACACTAAATATCAAGATGGGGGGGCAGGAAAATTGATTTCATTTTAAAACAAAATAATTAGCTGTTTGTTCACACAAGAATCATTTCTGACTGCTGCTCAGAATTAGAAGAAAGGGAAAAAAATGAGAAGATATTACTTGCAATTGAGGAAATTCTAACTTAACTTATGTAAACAAGCTGTTGCCATAGAAAAATGAGAAATGGATAAAAGAACAGACACTGGCAAACTATCAACATTTCCAAAGGAAGTTTCATTGGTGTAAATCAATCATCACAAGGAGGAAATTTTTAAAAGCCTAGAAACTGCCACAGCTAGCAAACACTTGATCTCCCTGCCAAGAAGAATTATATGGCAGCCAAGGGCAACATTGGTTTAGAACATAAACTCACTCCTAAAATCTTATGGAAAAGGATGGTGGAAGATTAAAAACAATAACACTTCATATAAAACTGAAAAGTATGGAGGGAAAAACACATTTACAAGAAGCTTGCTGAGTGAATCACATAAGCAAAATCAGCCCCAAGGTCACTTAAGGATGAAATTGGAAGAACAACCAACTGACAAAAAAATGGAAAAAAAAATATTTACAGCAATTATTTTCTTCCATGAAGTACAATGCAGCTACCACTTTTAGCTCACAACAGGTCTAAAAGCACACCATTCCTTGATGTAGAAGCATAAATAACACTGAAGAAATCAAAGGTGGGACGAATGATTAGACTAGGCCAAACATGAACAGAGAAAGTTCATTTTGGAGGTGGCTCAGAATCAATAGTCAAAAATATGATACAAAAGACAATCCAGATGGAAGAATTCAACATAGATCAGGAAGATCTGATCTAATATAGTTTATGCTCTTTTTATGTCCTACTTGGATTTTGCAATAGAATTCTGATGTGTCCTTGTTTTACCCTTTCTCTTCCATGGTGGATCCTGCATACAATACCAAAATTGTTATTCCAAAGGAATAGTGCTGACCATATCATTCAGGATGACTTGACTCTACCACCAATGAGTTGCATCACCTTGAGTAATTCATTTCATTTCCTTCTTAAGCTAAAAGAGCTGTTCATAGGACACTGAGCTTGGAGTCAGGAATAACTGGATAGAATCATGTAACAATGTGCTCCAATTTCCTAATTTGTAAATTGGATTCAGTGACCTTTAATTTCAGTCAGTCAATAAGCACTTACTATGTGCCAGGAACTACACTAGAGAAAGGTGAAATATGATCTTTTTTTCCTCAAGAAGCTTAATTCTCATGGAAGAGACAACATACAAACAATCACGTACAGGCAAGATAAATACAAAGTAGATATGATGCAACATTGGAGGGAAGGTGCAAGAGGTGGGAGGGTCCAAGAAAGGGCTCTTGCAGCAAGTAGAATTTGAGTTGAGTCTTGGAGCTGTGCAAGAAGCTAGCAGAAGAAAACAAGGAGGGAGAGCATTTCAAGCATGGAGGACAACTGTTGAAAATGCACGGAATCTGGAAATGGCATGACATGTGGGAGGAATAGAAAGAAGGCAATTATTGCTAGAACTTAAACTATATGGAAGGGAGTAAAGTATAAGAAAACTGAAGCTATAGGAAAAGGCAAGGTTGTGAAACTTTAAATTCCAAATCGTATTTTACATTTGTAGACTTTATAGGGGGCATCTGGACTTTAGTGAGTAGGGAAGTGACATGGTTAGACTTTTAGTTTGGGAAAGGCATTTTGGCCGTTGAATGGAGGAAGGATTGGAGTGGGGAATGACTTGAGGCAGGGTGACTCTCTAGAAAATTATTACAAAATTCCAGAGGTGAGGTTATTGATGCTTACACTAGCATGGTGTCAGTGTGAGTGGAAAGAAGGGGACAGATAGGAGAGATGTTACATAGGTAGAAACATTAGGATTTGGCAACAGATTGCACAAGTGGAATAAATGTGAGAGAGGAGTTGAGGATTACAAAGTTATGGGTGTTGTTGACTGGAATTATGATGGTGCTTTTGATATTAATAATAAAACTGAAAATAGGGAGAGGGGCTGAGGAAAGACTGAGTTCTTGAATTTAAAATGCCTAGAGGGAGTCCAGTTCAAGTATGTCCAAAAGGCAATCTGGTGATACGAAACTGGAGGTCAGGGTAGAGTTTATTGCTGTATTAGTATGTGTAGGAATCATCTGGCCAGAAATTATAATTAAACACCTGGAAGCAGATGAGATCACCTAATGAAATAGAATGAAGAGAGTAGAGGTAAAGGGCCCAGTATAGATCCTGATTGGACACTCACAGTTAGCAGACATGACATGAACAAAAATCTAAAACAGAAAACTGAGAAGTGATCATGCAGATAGGAGGAGAACTAAGAGGAAGCAGTGTGATAAATAAATATTTGAGAGGAAAGACTATACAGGAGAGGGTGGTGGTCAATACTCTCAAAGCCAGTAGAGAGTTCAAGAAGGATCAGGATTAAGAAAATATTTATAAACTTAAAAACATTGGAGGGATAATTTTCAGTCAAAGATGAGGTCAAAAATCATACTACCAAGGGTTTAGAATAGAGTGAGAGGAGAGGAACTAATTGTAGATAGCTTTTTCAAAGAGTTTAGCCAAAAAAGGAAGGGAGAATATATAGTGTTATGGATATCAGGGATACTAGGAACAAGTAGGGGTTTTGTTTGTTCTTAAAGGGTGGAAAACACTGTTGTGCTTATAGGCATCAGGGAAAGAGATAACAGAATGGAATAGACATTTACAGAGAGCAAAAGAAAATAAAAATTACAGAGAATGTATGAAATAAAGAGGAAATATACTGGGATTTAGGATACATGCTGGAGTGGGGGTTTTGTCGTAGCAAGGAGAATGACCATTTCTTTATGAGAAGAAGGAGTGAAGGGAAAATGCATCTGAATGATGTAAAGCAAACAGAGAAGAAGAGGGAGGTCCTCACGAATTACTTCAATTTTTTCAATAAAGCATGGTCTGAGGTCTTTAGTTAACATAGATCAGGAAAGAATACTGAGGAGGGGTGAAGAGAGTTCTAATAGTCCCTTTGTTGAGTGGGAGAATGACATGATTAAAGACACAGGAATGGATTGCCTCATTGTAGGTAAGGCACAGTTGCAATTTTGCAACATACATTTTGTAGTATATTCATCACTAAGTTCCTTCTTCTCTGATTCTGTGGCAACCCATTCCTTCCAATGAGTCTGGCAGTATGTTAACATTTCTGACTCATTGAAACTTCAGATTAAATCTCTACAAACTCAAATTGATGGGACTTTTTTCTGTTTATGATTTTATCAGCATAGAAAACTAATACTGAGGAAATCCGCTCTACCCAGACAGATGCCATTTATAGTCTTAGAGAGTTGCCTGGGACACTGAGACACTAAGTGACTTATCAATGGTTACATAACCAGTATGTGTAAGAGGAAGGATTTGAATTTAGCATTTTCCTGATTCTAGTTCTTTACCTACTATGCCTTATTGTCTTTCTATTGTAATATTTTGAAAAGAAAAACACATTCTCTGGCTAATGCCAGGTAATTTTATCAATAAAACAGGATTGACAAATGTCATTCATGTGCCCAAAGGTAGAACTTTAGATGGGGTGTAGCCTCAAGGTGAGAGAACAAACATATGCTTTGCCCACCCTCCTCATACCTCATCTTCTTGGTTGGGAATCTACCTCCATGGGAGATGTCTTTTGTATACCCATAGTAGCCCAAGAGCCAGGCCAAGAAAGCTAGGAAAACCCTCTGGGCCATTGAGCATTGCCCTAGGATGAGAATAAATTATACTCATTGAATGACAGATGCAATTATCTCTTTAGTAAAAGGTCAAGAAGCTTTCTTTATCTCTATGACTCTATAAAGAGGTCAATGGCACATTGAAAATCACTGAGTCCAGTTTGCTCATTTTACAGCTCTGAGGAATCAGGGCTAAGGAAATGAATTGGCCTTTCCAAGACCACACAGGTATCAGAGGCAGGCTTTGACCCCTGATTCTAGGGTCAACGTTCTTTCCTCTGTATCATACTGCCACTCATTCCATTCTTTCTTGGTCTTCATATCATAGTCCAAATTTCTCTTGGCCACATTTGTCCTTTTATTTTATACATTACAACTGGGGACAATTTCATTTTCCTCCTACTTGCAACCTTGGTGAAATTGGGCGAGTCACTGAACCATTCTAGGCTTTAATTTCCTCCATTGTATGATGAGTGGGGAAATCATCTGAAGTCCCTTTCAGCTCTACATCTGTGATCCTTCCAATATTTGCTATCAGGACCTTCTTAAGACAAACTAATTGCCCTCAGGTTACCAAAGCTTCATATTGCTTAAATCAGAAACATGCTTGGCTACATCCCTAAAGCAGCAGCAGGATGCTTGCTTACATAAGTACACTTGCACACACCTGTGAATCTTCTTTTTTCCTCAATGGTAGTTCTCCACATAATGAAATTTCATTGAATCGGACTATGCTGAATCACAAGCATCAATAATAAAGGAGAAAGACATTGCAATAGAGTTAGGGTCTGGACCCATTATTTTATTGATGTAGGGAGTTAGAGAGGAGGAATTTCCTCTACCAGCACAGGTCACCATTTTCTCTGCAACTCCAAAAGTGGCTTAGTGCACGGAGAGGTTAGGTCTCTTGCACAGCCACAAAGGCAGCATGTGTTAGAAGTAAACTGTAGGGGGGCGGCTAGGTGGCGCAGTGAATAGAGCACCGGCCCTGGAGTCAGGAGTACCTGAGTTCAAATCCGGCCTCAGACACTTAACACAAAAACTAGCCGTGTGACCTTGGGCAAGTCACTTAACCCCAACTGCCCTCCAAAAAAAAAAGCAAAAAATAAAAAAGAAGTAAACTGTAGGACTGAAACTGCTTCAGTGACAAAAGAGTCATAGGGCACAATATTTTTTTTATCATTTGGATGACAAACTTTCCCTATATAGTTTCTGCTCGAACAGATTTCTCATCAGTCAGGTGAGTATACGTGATTAGTACTGTATTTGTTTTTAAATCACTTTTTTCAGTTAACAAGTATTTACTTTACTTTTCTTCCCATCTCCTATCCCTCCACTGAGAAAAAAAAAAACAAAACCTTTGAAACAAATATGTGGAGTGAAGACCCTTGTTGATATTCATTCTAATTGCCTTCACTACCTTATTTCTTTTCAAGTTTAAGTCATTGCCAGGAGGCTTCCTAGTCATTAGTGTGACTTAACGATTACATAGCAGTGAAGCAGTGCCAGGTTTTTAGCCTGATGCTCTTGTAGAACATGGCACAACAGAGGGCAACTCTGATGTAATCTATGACTAGAGATAGCTAAATTAAAGGGAGCCATAGTTCAGACTTTGCTGAAACTAAAATCCCTTCCTTTGATGAACTAAGATTTGCCATCTTTACCTGTCTTTATTCTTGAATAACACCACATAAAAACATTTATAAAAATAATTTCAGTGCAGTCATTGAAATGATAGCTTCCTTAGTGCTACTGGCACTGTGGGCACTTGTCTAGGTAACTGGGAACCATTTCTTGGAAGTTTCAATTTGTGATTCCTTTGGTATAAGAGTATAACCTGTGCAAATGGTCAGATAATTGATGGAATGTCATATTTGTGGAACAGTAAAAGAAAAAGTCAGTTTGACTGCATTGTAGAATGGGGGAAGGGATATTATTTTTAAATAAGGTTAGGAAGGTTATTTGGGTATATTTTGTGAAAGATTTTAACAGTCAACCAGAGGATCTTATCTTTGATCCTGGAAGCAAGAATGAATGGTTGGAGTTTATTGAGAATCCATATTGTCTGACTCAAAGTCTATTCCCTTTTCCCAGTTATGCAGGTGATAGTTATGTATACTTTTGATTCCAAAAGTAGAAATGGTTAATATGTTGGAGATGAATTTGAATGGAATCCAATGTTCATGATCAACAACTAACCTAAATAAACTATAACCAAACTGTGAAATGAGAAATCGTCCAAAGTCAAAATATGTTTCATAGAATAAAACAATTGCTCTTAATAGCTAATAATAATAAAGGATATATGACTTGATTTGAAATAGTTATAATATGATTTTTCTTTTCCATTTTATTGTACACAAAAATAGTTTTCAGGCATCTATCATCAATTACAGGTGTTTCTCATAAAGGTAAAAGGAGGTATGAATACATACATTCTAGACGCTGCCCTATCTCCTGCTGTGGTCACACTCATTTCTTGTGTATTTGTACCTCCCTGCTGGGAAACTCTTTGACTTTCTTTGTGAAGCATAAAGGAAAAAGAAACCACAGTCTGTGAAATATGGTGAACAATTCATTCCCCACCACTGGGTTTGTTTGTAGAAAAACAGCAGGGAAGAGTGATTGGGAGTGGGTAGACAAGGGTGCAGGTCAGAAGGAATGATGCTAAGGAACGGGTTGGCAGATCCCTCCCTCCAGAGGGATGCTGCCTTCCACTAGAGGAATTGGCTGCTTCTCCACAGCATATGGACTGTTCTGGGGAAGGGAAGAATATGAAATGAAAAGTTGGAAACCAGCACTGGATTGTCACAACTGGTGGAAGCAGCTTTAAAAGAAAATTATTTTGTATATACAGCAATGTTCTCTGTGCACCACCTCCACAGTCCTCCCGCTTTGTCCAACACACTCTCCATCAAACAGCTGCATGAACTAACAGAGGGAAAACTGTTATATTATCTAGCCAGTGGTATATTCCCCTACCTCTAGGATTCTGGTGTCACCCAGAATTGGCATATTTCCCATAGTAATTATTATAACAGCTCCAGTAAAGCCAGCAGTATAAGCTGTTCAGGCAAGGAACTGGCCTGGGAGATAGAATACTATATTTAGCATTCTCGGTGGTGGTGCTGTGTTCTCTCTGTATATGTGTATGGGGGGTATTAGAGGGTTATTATTTTTCTAGTTAATAGAAATGAATTGACAATTATCTTTTTCTGAGTCCTCAGCTATCCATTGATCCTTTGGATAACTCATTTGAATAGGATTCCCATTTGAATAGGATTATACCATTTCCCATCAGTATCACACATTTTCTCTGGGTCAAACTTACCATGGCTCCTAGCTCTGCTAGAATTAACCCAAGCTATGCTGCCATTCCAAATATTTATTTGCTCTTGACAGGGTTACCCTGATTCAGCACCATAAAGTAAGGGCCATACTTCTCTTCCCCAAGTGCCAAATGGCAGGGAAGAGAGGCATCTTGAAGATGAGACACTGGACCTGGATTCATAAAGATTTTGGTTTACATCATACCTTAGGCATTTACTAGCAATGAAATCCTAGGCACATCTCTTGATATCTCTGTTATTCAGTTTCCTCATTAGTAAAATGTGAGCAGTTGCACAGGATGTGCCCAAATATCCTTTCTGGATCTAACTTCATGATCCTAAAAGCAGTAGGGGGTTTCTTTTCCATTACAGAGAAGTTGCAGGCTAAGTTGGTACAAATAGCCTGGTAAACTTTAATCAGAAGATAAGAGTAATCTAAACTATTCAGGTAGCATCTCATACAATGCTGCTTATTGCCAGTCATCTCTTTTATTTGATCATGCCCATAAACTATAGCTTCTGGGATAGAATCAGGAGATTGGGATTTTGAATTCATTTTCCCTTTTCCTGGATAATTTAAAAGCAGAAACAACTTCTCTGGGCCCCAATTTCCTCATCTGTAAGGAAGGTGGGTCTAGATGTTTGTCAGGATATCTTCCAACTTTAGCAGTGAATGACTGCATGCTCTTTTTTATTTTCTCTAGGTTAAAGTGAGATTTCCCATGGAATTTTGTTTGAGCTTCATGTTTTCACTTAGAATCATAGATTTAGAACTTAAAGTTAAGTCAATAAGTCAACAAGCACTTATGAAATGCCTGCTGTGTGCCAGGAATTGTGCTATGGACTGGGGTTACCAAGGCAAAAAGTCTCTGCCCTCAAGGAGCTCAGAGTCTAGTAGGGGAGACAGCATGTGAACAACTGTGTGCAAATAAGACATACAGGGTAAATTGTAGATCGTCTCAGAGAGAAGGCACTAGCATTAAACTGGACTAAGAAAAGGTTCTTGGAGAAGGTGAAGACTTTAGCTGAGAAGTGAAAGAAGTCTGGGAAGCCAAGAGGTGGAGAGGAAGAAGAAGAACATTCCAGACAAGGGAAAAGCAAATAGAAGCGTATAGATTTGAGAGATGGAGTGTTTGGTGAGGAACTTCCAGGAGGCAAGAGTTATTGGATCAATGCACATGGAAAGGAGTAAGGTATAAAAAGAATGAAAAAAAATTAGGAGGGTACCAGATGATGAAGCACTAGTGGAGTTTATTAAATGAGGGTGGGGGGGGGAGTGATTGCTTAAGACTGTTTTTGGAAGATCAATATAACAACTGAATGGACTGAAGTGGGGAGAAACTTTGTGGCAGATATACTAGTTACCAGTTAGGCAGTTTCTGATGAGAGGAGACATATAAGTGAAATTCAGATCTGACAGGACTTGGCAATAAATTGGATATAAGAAGTAAGAAAGAGAAAGGAGTTGGGGTTAATGCCTAGGTTGTGAACCTACTGATAGGAAGAATAGTGGTTTCCTTACTAAGAAAAGGGACTTTGGGGAAAGGACAGGGTTAGAAGGGGGAAGATAATGAATTTAATTTTGTCCAGGTTGAGTTTAAGATGCTTCTAGGACATCCTCTTTGAGACATCCGAAGGGCAGCTGGAGAGGAGAATCTAGAGTAGTGGTTCTCAACCTATGGGGGTCAAAAGACCCTTTCACAGAGGTCACAGAGGTCGCCAAAGACCATCAGAAAACAAATATTTCTGATGGTCTTAGGAAACTCCTCTATCTGTCTCTAGGAGGGTTCACCCACATGCAGACATGTGCATGTATGACTATTAAAGGGTCGCGGCATTAAGAAGGTTGAGAACCACTAATCTAGAGGTTAGGACTAGATGAGTAAATTGGAGAATCACATGGAAAGAGACAATAACTGAAACCATGGGAGCTGATGAGATCACTAAGTCTTGGGCCAAAGCTTTGGAGATCACACACTAACAGTTAGTGGGCATGACCTGGATAGTAAAAGAGACTAAGAAGAAGGCAGGCAGGTAGGAGAAAAGCCCAGAGAACACAGTGACCTAAAAGCCTATCATGAAGGCCTTATCAAAGAAAAGAGGGTGATTGATTATATCTAAGACTACAGAGAAGCCAAGATAGTGAGGACAGAGGAAAAACCATTGGATTAGGCAAATAAGAAAAATCTGGAATTTTAGAGAGATTCAGTTGAATGATAAGATTAGAAGTCAAGCTACAGAAAGTTAAAAGAGCAAGAGAAATGAAAGTGGAGGTACCTATTGTAGACGACTTTTTCAAGTAGTTAAGATGCACAAAGGAGAAAAAATATTGGGTGGAAGTTAGCAGAAATTGATAGATGGAGCAAGAGATTTTCAAGGATGGGGAAAATGGGTATATTTGTAGACAGCAAGAGAGAGAAAGGGAGAAAGAGAGAGAACTCTTGACACCAACATGAGCCAATTTAAGCAACCATCCATGGGGAAAGGGCATATAGACAACTTGAACTAGAAAAAAAAAATAGAAGGGGGAGAGAGGGAGAAAGGAGGAGAAGAGAGAGACAGACAGAGACAAACAGAGACAGAGAGAGAAAGAGACAGAAAGGAGAGGAGGGGCGAGGGAGGGAAGGAGGAAGGGAGAGAGAGACAGAGAGAGATAGAGAGACAGAGAGACAGAGGGAGCATGGCTCATACTTGTTTCCTCTTATTTCTCAAGTAAAAAAGCCCAGCCTGCTAGAGTTGGAGGAAATCTTGTGGAAATCATTTAATTCAATACCCCATTTTCCAGATGAAGAAACTGAGATTTGACTAACATCACCCTAATAGTAAGCACCAATATGCTAGAAACAGGACTCATCCATCACTTAGTTTTGATACCTGTTTTTGTTTTTTAAAATTATTTACTTTTAGTTTACAAGATTCAGTTCCAGAATCCCTTGAGTTTCAAATTTTCTCCACTCCCCCTCCCCCTACCCTCACTCATGGCGGCATGCAATCAAGTATAGGATCTGCAAATATTTTCACAGTGGACATTAATCTGGTTGTATAGAAGGGTTGTAACTAATGGAGTGAACAATGGGAAAAAAGTAACAAAACCAAACATGGAAGAGGACAATAGCATGTAGATTGCTTCAGTATCCAATTAAACTCTGTTCTTTCTAGATCTTTCTCTGAATGTAGATATCTGCTTCCATCCTGAGATTTGGAGAGTTGTCTTATAACTGTGCATTGCTGAGAAGAGTCCAGTTTATCAAGGTTAGTCATCACACATATGATGTGTCTGTGACTGTGTACAAATTTTTCCTGCTTCTGCTCTTCTCACTTAGCATCATTTTGTATAAGCCTCTCCAGGTGAATCTGAACTCCATCTGCTCCCCATTTCTTACAGCACAATAGTATTTTATTACATTTATATAGCACAACTTGTTTAGCCATTCCCCAATTGATGGGCATCCCCTTAATTTCCAGGGTTTTTTGCCACCACAAAGAGAGCTACAATAAATATTTTTGTACATATGGGTCTTCCTCCCACTTCTATGATCTCTTTGGGATACAACCCCAGAAGTTGCATTGCTGGGTCAAAGGGTATGCTATTATTTATAGCACTTTGGGCATAGTTTTAGATTTCTCTCCAGAATGGTTGTTTCAGTTCACAGCTCCACCAACAATGCATTAGTGTTCCAGTTTTTCAACATCCTCTCCAGCATTTGCCATTTTCCTGTTTTGTTATCTTAGCCAATCTGACTGATGACATGTGATAACTCAAAATTATTTTGATTTGCATTTCTCAAATCAATTATGATTTAGAGCATTTTTTCATCTGCTTATACATATCTTTAATTTCTGCCTCTGAAAATTGCCTGCTAATATCCTTTGACCATTTATCAATTGTTGAATGACTTGTATTCTAATAGATTTTACTTAATTCCCTATATAGTTTAGAAATGAGGCCTTTATCAGAGACACTGGTTGTAAAAATTCTTTCCCAATTTCCTACTTCTTTCTTGGTCTTGGTTACATTGGCTTTGTTTTTATGGAAACTTTTCAATTTAATGTAATCAAGAGTATCCATTTTGCATTTTATAGTGCTCTCCAACTCTTCCTTGGTCATAAAGTCTTCCCTACTCCATAAATCGGACAGGTAAACTATCCCTTGCTTACTTAATCCTGGATTACTTACACTGTCTACCTAGATCATGCACCCATTTAGATGGTGTTAAATGATGGTCTATGCCATTTCTGCCATACTATATTCAAGTTTTCCCAGCAATTTTTGTCAAATAGTGAGTACTTATCACAAAAACTAAGGTCTTTGGGCTTATCAAACAGTATATTACTATAGTTGTTGACTACTGAGTCTTTTGTACCTAGTCTGTTCCACTGATCCACTCCTCTATTCCTCAGCCAGTACAAAGTAGTTTTGATGACTGCTACTTTATAATACAGATTAAAATCTGGTATGGCTAGGCCACTTTCCCTAGAATTTTTTAAAATTAATTCTCTTGATATTCTGGACCTTTTGTTCTTCCAAATGAATTTTGTCACTATTTTTTCTAGGTCCATAAAGTAATTTCTTGGTAGAATGATTGGTATGGGGGTAAATATGTAATTTAATTTAGGTAAAATTGTCATTTTTATTATGTTAGCTCGACCCAGGCACAAGCCATTGATATTTTTCCAATTAGTTAGATTTGATTTTATTTGTGTGAAAAGTGTTTTGTAGTTGTGTTCATAAGGGTACTGAATTTGTTTTGGACGGGTAGATTCCCAAATATTTTATAATGTCTACAGTAATTTTAAATAGGGTTTCTCTTACTATCTCTTCCTGTTGGACTTCATTGGAAATATATAGGAATGGTGAAGATTTATGGAGGTTTATTTTATTTTCTGAAACTGCTAAATTTATTTATTGTCTCAAGAAGTTTTTCACTTGATTCTCTAGGGTTCTCCAAGTATATCATCATATCATCTGCAAAGAGTGATAGCTTAGTCTCTTCTTTGCCTAATTTGATTCCTTTGATTTCTTTTTCTTCTCTAATTGTTACTGCTAACATTTCTAGTACCAGATTGAATAAGAGGGGTGATAGTGGACATCCTTGTTTCACCCCTGATCTTATTGGAAATGCTTCTAGTTTATCCCCACCACATATAATACTTGCTGATGTTTTTAAATGGATGTTACCTATTATTCTAAGAAAAACACCATTTATTCCTATACTTTCTAGTCTTTTAAAGAGGAATGGATGTTGTATTTTGTCAAAAGCTTTTACTGCATCTATTGAGATAATCATATGGTTTCTGCTAGTTTTGTTGTTGATGTGATTGATTATACTGGATGTTTTCCTGATATCGAACCACTTTTGCATTCCTGGAATAAATCTTACCTGATCAAAGTATATTGTTCTTGTAATGGTTTGCTGTAATCTTTTTTGCTAATATTTTATTTAGAATTTTTGCATCTATATTCTTAAGAGAAATTGGTCTGTAATTTTCTTTCTCTGTTTTGCCTCTTCCTGATTTAGGTATCAGTACCATATTTGTCTCTTAAAAATAATTTGGTAGGAATTCTTCTTCAATTATGCTACCTTTGGAAGTGAACTGGGTAGGGTGAATGGTCGGGAGATACTGCTTTAAATTGGAGTCCACTTTTCCCAAGGACCAAGGTGGTAATCAAGGGAGGGTGTCCACCAGGTTTTGGTGGAGAGAACAGAAGGAGAATGCATTCTTGTTCTTTTGCTCTTTCCAAATGTTCAAAGTACATAACCTTCTGATAAAGCTAAAAAAAATGAAAAGGACTATAGGAAATGAGACCAGTGAGGGTAATACCTGACTGGAGAAGTAGACTAGCTTGCTTGAAACATAGGGTATAGACATAGGGTCTAGTCTTCTGATTTCATTGGTATAAGGGCCTCCTGTATAAGGAAAAATATATAAATCAGTACCTTTTCTGAAACTTAGAATTTTAGAGTGCTCAGAGCACCAAAATTTAAGTGACTTTCCTAATGTCACAGAGCTAATATGTGTCAGAGATGAGACTTGAATTAAAAGATTTCTGACTCTATCCATTTATCAGGCTTTTGAACTATATAAAGGAAAATTGTTTAACATGAAACTGGAAACACAGTCCCAGGAAAGACTATAAAGGAGCTTACATACCAAGACCAGGAGCTTATACCTTATTTAGTAGGCAATAAAGGTCTATGAATACAAGAGTGATCCTATTACGTCATACACAGTTCAACCAGTGGTGTGAAGCATAGATTGGAGAAAAGATGAACAGTAAGGTGGATCGTCTAGAGAGAAGGGAGGAAAAATAAAAATGTGTTATGTACCTACAATGTGCCAGATAATATGTGAAGCTGTTATGTTAAGAAATGTTATTTCATTCTATTCTCATAACTTGTCAGGCACGTATTATTACTACCCTCCTTTTTACAACTGAGGAAACTGAGGCAGACAGAGATTAAGTGACTTTCTAAGGATCACACAGCTTGAAAGCATCTGAGTGAGTCCAGATTTGAACTCAGATTTTGTGCTTCCAGTCTAGCCCTTTATCTACTGTGCCACCTAGCTACCTCCAGGGGAGAAGAAATGAAAGCCTCAGTTGGTGTTTGGAGTGAAATATAAGGGGATAAACATAAGCAATATCCCTCAGGTAGAGATGAAAAGATTTGGTGATTGATTGTTCATATCAGGTATGACAAAAAAAATTTTGAATCAAAACTGGCTCTGAAGTTTCAAATCTGGGTGACTAGAAGACTGTAGGGAGGCAGTGAAGGCAGGTTGCCATCAAAAGAAATCAGAAAGTCAGAGGGAGATGTAGATTTGTGTAGGAGGAGGATGAACACAATTTGGAGGATATTGAGTTTGATGGATGTGCAGGCCATTCAAGTGGAAATATCAGGAAGTCATTTTGAAATATGGAACTGTAGCTCAAGAAAGAGGTGAAGGTGGAGATAAAAGTGAAAATCTGTGAGTATCTTCAATGTAGCTCCTCTAAAATGTCCTTGTGTTTGTCCTTCGTTCTCAAAGAGGACCATGACATCAGAAAAATGATGACATGACTTGCAATTGATTTGGATTTGAGTGAAGGAGGGCTGTGAAAGATCACGAACCTAATTTTCTCCTCAAGAGTCATCAGGGTCCAGGGGCCAGAAATGGATCAGGACAACTGGAAATGACTCAGGATGCATTGGTAGACCCTGGACCTTGAAGGTGAAGGTTCCTCAAAACGTCCTTATATCAATTCTCAACTACCCAAGGAAATATGACAATCTCTGAAGTCAGCACAGACTTTAGACTATCATTATGAGTTAGGGAGTGATATATGTTAACATGAGCAGTGCAATGTGTCTGTGTGGATAAATACAAAGTAACAGGTGATCTATAATTATCAGAGCCAGGACAACTCAGTTCTCTTGACTCCAAGTCTGAAAGTTCTTTCTTTTCTATCACATTTTGTTCCTATTACCAAAGGATCCATGGCTATGGTCATGGTAGCTGACACTTCCACCTTCTTTAATACCCATGTCTGAGGGGATGAGAATATGTATGTCATTCCCTGAGTGACTGATAGCTTCTGAAAGCTTTCTCTGTTCCTTCTTCTTTGAAAGAACCACAATGTTTGTATCTTCTTCTTGGAGAAAAGAAGCCACAGGAGAGAATTGGGTGAATTGGGGGAACTCCCCAAAGTGGAAAGCAGCCCTGAAAGGGTTCAGTTGCTCTCTAATCAGAAATACTCATTTTCCCTGACCACCATACTCATAATATATTATTTAAATGCACAGATACATTTGAAAGTATAAATAAATATATATGCATATTTTGTATACATAAAAATTAAAACATATGTAGACCACACAAATATGTGTACATGTGTGTGTTTGTGTTTATATACATATATACACTTAGTGTGTATATTGTGCATGTATAGCAATAAATATGCATATGCATATCTCTTTAGCAAATCTCTGGCATCTTTGTTGAGGCAAAATTCAGAATAATAGAAATATTAGAGTAAAGAAGCTGATTATATTATAACATCAAAAGTATATTTAGTATGCCACCATGGCTGGGGTAGGGGGTGGGGAGGAAGGGGAGAAAAATCTGAAACTCAAGTGACTCTGGAACTCAATCTTCTAATCTAAAAGTAAACAAACAAGTCAATAAAATAAATAAAAAAAAGTTTTAAAAAAGTATATTTAGAGGATTGTGTAGATAGGTGTGTGTGTGTGTATGTGTGTGTGTGTGCATGTGTATTCTCTAAAGGAGGAAAGAACCATATGGACATGAGGAACCATCATGTTTCTTGCCTACAGATTTAAGATGAGATAATCATTGCAATGAAATATTACAAAATTATGAATCAGTGTATATTCTAGACTGTGAATGCTTCTTTACATATTCTTCATGAACATATTTCAACCTTGGAAGGATAGAAAGAAAACTGGCTTTAGAGTTAATGGATGGGCCCTAACCTGGTTTTTGTTACCTAAACAACCTTTGTTAAGTAACAACTTCCCTGGGATTTAGGTTCCTCATTAGGAAACTTAGGGAGTTGGACTAGATGATCTCTGGAGTAACTTTTGAGTCTAGATTTTCGTTCTTATTGCCTTGGTTCAAGTCCTGCTTCTGCTTCTGATACTACCTGAGTAGCCTTGGTAAAGTACTCAACATTCTTGGACTTGGCCCTACCTAGTCGCTGACATTCCTTGCATTTCTAGATCTTTAATCTTAAGGACTTCCAGAACACTTTCATCACTGTATTAACCAGTACTAATACAATACAGCAGCTAACTGCCAAGTCTCAATGGCATATCAGAGTTGTATTCTTTCTCTTCTCAGAAGTTTCTCTTTTTTTTAATATCTTATTTTTCCCAGTGGCACTTAAAAACAATTTTTAAAATTCATTTAACAAAAAAATTCAGTTCCAAATTTTCTCCTTCCTTTCTCCCTCCCCTCCCTAAGACAGTAAGAAAACATATATACATGTGTAATCATGCAAAACATTTTCATATTAGTTATGAATTCTCACATATTTCTACAAAGTAAAGGTGTCCATCTATTCCTTAAGAAAATAATAGGATTCTGTTTTTATATTTCATACTCTGGATGAGATTTCCTGAATCTGTCTCACAGAAAGGATTTTGACCAACAGATGATAAAGTTGATCTTCATTTTAACATTTAACATTTTTACATTTAACATTTCATTCTAAGATTATGAGAAATTTCAGACAGCAAAGTTATGCTGCTGTTAGACTGTGCAGGAGTTAGAACTGTTGGAGTTACTTAGAAATTAAAAGTATGTAACCATTTTGTATTGGAGGAATCCTGACTAGGTTTTTGTAGGTACAACAACAACAACAACAACAAAAAAAAAAAACTAGATCTCACACGTGTACAAGCACACAAACACACACACACATGCTAGAAAAGATAATTGTTTGGTTCTATGTGAAGTTGATTAACAAACATTTCTTAAGCATCTATATTAAGTGCCAGGCACTATTAATCCCTGGCATAAAAGGTCTGTGCATTATCTTTGAGATGAGTTATTCCTTCCAGATCTGTTTATGGTAGCAGTTTTATCAGGCTCCTCAAGCAGATTGATGAACTTTTGCCTTTCTTTGTAACCTCCTTGCTTAGCTTAATACCTGGGACACAGTAGGCATTAATAAATCCTTGCTGACTGACTATGAAGAAATTGAGATTGTATCATCCTTGGGGAAGATTTCCTTTCTCTTCTACAAAAGTTTGACCTTGAATAATATTCACTCAGACTCAGTTCCCCTGAGTACAATAAGTACTAGTGTTCAGGAAGCCATTCGCAGATCATCAATGATGTGTTGTTGAATTCAAGGTGCTGAGGGAAGTTTCTTTTGGTCTTACAATCTGTGAATAAGAAGGAGCAACTGTATTTTGAATGAAGGATGAAATTGTAAAATCCCCATTTTTGTGACTGTAATGAATAAGACTAAAAGAAGGATTGCTTCTCCTTTCTTAATTTCTCCTTTCTCACTAATTTGGCCCCCAGTGGGGCAGGTATTATTATTGAAAATCTAGGAATTTTAATAGACCTCCAAGAACAATCAGAATTTAAACCATTTCCATGATTTCTTCCAGGAGGGATTGTAATACAACGTGTATAGGAAAAGTTAGGATTCTTGTTACTGCGATCCTGTTGCTGGTTTTTATGATCTTTGATATGCTTCCTTATTTTTCACAGATTGTCAATACTATAAAGATTGAGATGATAAAGTCAGGATGATCATCCAGGTCACTTGCTTCTATTTTCCCCAAAGTTTGCTGACCATGGATATTTTAATGAACTCAACAAATGAGCTAGAAAAGAACTCATACATTTCTATGTAGTTTCATGGATTTCTTTTTCTCCAAAATATGCAACAGATTGGACTCTTTGAAGCTAGTCCCAATTGGAGTAGTATAATAGTAGTTATGCAGTAATGCTTCTCATCTCTAAATAAAGGGATTATAATGAGGTCCTTTATATCATAGCTGTTTCAATATCTGACTCAGATACATTTCAGTTGCTGAAACAAATAAGCCAGTGAGGATTAGTCTCAATGCTCAAAATTCTATGTGAAAAGAGATTCTCTTGGGTGATATGCATCACTTAAGCCACTTCTCCTTCCAAACATTTTTCAAACACTTAAGAAAGAATTGCAGAGCTCAGCAGTTCTCCTTTGAGGGATATTTCAAGATTTAGATTTCTTTTTTTAATATCATCTCTTCCCTGGCTGGTATTGGAAGAAGAAAGTATATATCACCCTGCCCTGGCCATCAGTTCTGATGCTCAAGCCTCTAGCCTGGGAATGTTACCCAAAGGTATTATCAAATTAGAGATACAAATAATTAAAGTGAAGTTATGCCGGAAAATGTCATGACTCAGTTGTTTGATGTAGAATTCCCCATAAAAGAAAGACTGCCATCACAGTCCCTAGTTTCACATAGAACTCTCTCATATGGGATTGGCCATAATTTGTTCCCTAATTTTATTGGTTATGTAATAGAAAAAAATGATAATAAAGCATACTGCTGAAGAGCAACTTCAGCTCCCATATTTTAGAGATAAGCAAAATGAGGATAAGATGATAAGCAATTTGTTAAAGGCCATACATTTAGTGTCTGAAATATTTAACAATAATTATAAATAATGAAAAAGAAGAAGAAGAAGAAGAAGAAGAAGAAGAAGAAGAAGAAGAAGAAGAAGAAGAAGAAGAACGGCCTTCACATGACACTTAAAAGTTTACAGAGTGTTTTACACAATTTACTTATTTTATACTCATGATAACCCTGTAAGGTGTGTTATTAACACCCATATTTTTTTAAATGAGGAAACATGCATTTTCTAAATGTTTACCAAGTACCAGGAATTACATCAAGCACTTTTAAAATATTATCTCATTTATTTTCACAATCCTGTCAGTGAGCAACAATTAGTATTCCCATTCATTTCCCAGTTGAGGAGACTGAGGTTAAATGACTTGGCAAGGGTCACACAGCTAATAAGTATCAGAGCTTGGATATGAACTAAGGTCTTCCAGATTCCAAGTCCAGCAGTCTATTGACTTTGCCAGGACTTTCTTGCTCCAAATCCATCCACTACTTTGCATTTCCTTTGGTATGAATTTTACAAAATTTCTTTCCATATTTAGTCATTTACCCACTGTTTTTCCAAAGCTTCTAAAACCATACACTGATTTTATATTAATTATATACGTTTATATTTATATTATGCCATGGAACATAGATGTAGCATGGATTATGACCTCAGTTCTGTTACACACTGGTTGTGTGGCCCTTGAAAGTCAGTATTTCAGGCAGCTAAGATTCTACATTTTGAAGAAGTTGCCAAGCAACATTGGTAGAGGGAGTTTTTTTTTCTGATAAAAACACAGATCTAGTCCATCTCCCTTAAATAAATTGTATATAATAAAACATTTTTTATAAATGATACAGATTTGTTAGATGCTCTGAAATTTTAAGATATATTAGCATTGTGAGAGAGATAATTCAAGTACAATTATCCCTTCTATATTGGGATTTTCCTCATCATGGTTTCACTACATTGTAGGCTAGCATAATAAATTAAACAGGTATCTGGGGGGGGGAGGACTTTTGCAGTAGCTACAGTCACATCATGAAGAAAAGCAGAAAATACAGAAAAGGTTTAGGAAATCAGAAATGCATGAATATATGTATATATATATTCTATAATATCAAACTTTTTTCTTTTAATAACATGATAACACAGATTTCCTTTCTGGTATTAAGGAAAGCACAAAAAATTTTATGTGGATTTTCCAGATCACAGGGGCACTACATCCTAACCCCCATGGTGTGGGAGGGCTAACTGTATCAATGTCCTCATTTGGAGGAAAATGATGTTTAGATGTAAGAAGCAACTTGCCCATGGTTCCTCTTTTAGATATCTGATGTATTTGTACATTTATATGCAGAGTATCTAGGTGGTTTGGTAGAGTGCTGGATTGGATATTGAAAGACCCACTTTCCTGAGTTCAAATTCTTTCTCAATTTGCCTTGGTTTCCTCATCTATAAAATGAGTTGGAGAAGGAAATGGTCAATCACTCCACTATCTTTGCAAAGAAAATCCCAAATTGGTTTCATGAAGAATTGGATACAACTGAAATGACTGAACAGTGTGTGTGTGTGTGTGTGTGTGTGTGTGTGTGTG